>CM070109.1:20408513-20693513 GCA_036178185.1 Liparis tanakae | reverse complement strand
ACGGACCAGCCGCGGAGCTTGGCCAGCAGCTTCCCCTCGTCTTGGTACTTCAGCAGCTCACACACTTTACTCTGAGTGTCCAGCTCCCGACTCTGAAGAGACAGGGCATGTAGGAATTAAAGCTTTTAAAAAAGAAATGTGCAGTCAGATTTTAAGTGTTTTTCTGTAAAGTAAAAATAGTTACGACCTTGACACACAGCGATAAGCTAAACGCTCTGCTGTGTCATCAACACCGCGTGGCGGATCAGGTTTGATTGACAGCCGCTGACGAGCAAAGCAGAAAATCGCCGTTACCGTCGTCACCCTTCGACTCATGCCATCAGTCCTCAAACCTGATTGGTTCATTTGCGACATAACTTATAGAATCCATTCAAGATAATTATATTGACATTTTAAATGTTGTGAGAGAAGTACTAAACTAACAAATTCAAATTAGTTAGCCACATAACCCCAAACATCATGTTGAAATAAAGTTTTGCAAAACATTTTGACTACATAAATAACGACCAGAATGTTCTAGTAATTGCATGTTGCTAATAATTGTTTTTTATATATATATATATATATATATATATATATATATATATATATATATATATATATAAAATTTTCTTTTTGTTGAAAGTGTTTTATTATAAGACAAAAGACAATACATAGACCTAAAACCTAGAGGACGAGAAAACAGTGGCCATAACATCATAAAGTCAGAGTAGTGAAGAATGCTGTGTGTGTGTCCCTTTTTGAAATCAAAGAAACTAAATGCATAGATTTCTCTGTGTGTGTGTATGCATGTACGTGGAATTTAATTGGTTTTCAGGAAATGGAAAAAATGAAGATGAATTAATAAATCAATAAGATGGGTGGTGTCATGTTTGTCAGTAATTGTTATATTTAAAAGCAAAGACGATTACTCGAAAACACTCAAAAGAAACCCAAGCACCTGGAGGACAGACCCATTCTGGTTTAGCTATGCGAACTCCCAGAATGCCTTTCAGCGGGCCACATGTTAGTCTGGGAGGGAACCTGTTGCAATCAGATGAGTGATGGATGTGCCGTCCAGCTGGTGAAGGAAGGGGAGTTCAAGGCGAGACTCCTGCATTCAAAATGGGGCTGCAACTACAATCCATGTCACGGTTGGTAAATCTGATGATGTTTAACTCGTTAATCATTTGCCCTTTGGGAAAAAAGGTTGATCGCATTCTTAAAAAAGACCAGAAGGAGGTCTTAAACTTGCTTATTTTGTGACGAAGAAAAACAAGCAGATATTCACATTCGAGTCGGAAACAGTAACATCTTTGTATCTTTCCTCATCAATAACTTTTTTTGAAATAGTTGTGGATTAATATCTTGACCGACGAGTCGATAAATCCACAGATTGTTTCAGCTTTGCTATAAAATGTGCGTTATTGTTAGGCGTCCACGAAAAAGAAATCCCTCCTTCCCCCCCCCCGAACAACTGGAGGAGGCCGACACTTACGTCAAAGATAAAGTCGGTGAAGGGTTTGAGGCTGTCCGGATCGTCTTCGCTCTTGCAGAGCTCCCGCCGGTACTTCACCAGGAACAGAGCCAGAGTCTTCTCCTCCCGGGACACCTTCAGCCGGATGTCCATCTTCTCCACCTCCTCCGGGCGGCGGAAGAGAGCGACCAGGATGGTCATGGGCTTGGGAGAGTGGTCTTTGGCGGTCCGCCACACTCGCTTCATCTCCTCGACGTTGCCATCTGGAGGTAAACCTGGAGGAGGAGGAGGAGGAGGAGGAGGAGGGTTGGGGACGGGAGAGGAGCTGACTTTTAAATAACGGCAGAAACTAAGCACGAAGAAAAATTAAACATTTCTTTTTTTTTTTTTTAAACATGTTTTGGACACCTGGTGAGAGCCTTCTGTGGATTTAAGGAGTTAAACGCCAGAGGTCACAGAGCCAGAGGTCACAGAGCCAGAGGTCACAGTGCCAGAGGTCACAGAGCCAGAGGTCACAGAGCCAGAGGTCACAGAGCCAGAGGTCACAGAGCCAGAGGCATCAAGAGGCATTGAATCCACTCAGCCTCCGGGATGGAACATTTTCTCATTTCTAATCTCTCATCATTTTGTAGACGGCTCCGAATTGCCCGGTTCTCGAGAATTGTTGAGTGCCGACATTAATGATCCCACTTTGCACCACGGCCCGATCCCGACGTCCCCTATAGACCCCCGAACCCTCAGGGACTTCATTTTATACCTGCTAAGAGTTTGAGTGCGAGGGACAAGAACGGGACATCTTTGTTACCGTGACGACACCTAAACATGTGATGCACATGTCATTATTATTAATAGCTCCAGCTTCATATTCAGAATAATCATATTTGTGGTTTTTAAAATAGGGGCTGACCAATTAAAGATAATGTCCGCGGCTCAAAACTGGCCGAGTATCATTCTCTCTCCAGGGTTCTTACACATTTTGACCGATGGATTTCCATGACTATTTCATGACTTTTCCAGGACATTAAACCAAATTTCCATGACCAAACTGAAATCTCGGTATAAACATGAACAATTTAGAACATTTTGCATATTGAGAGCGTACGCCGCCTTATATTTTCAGCGTCTTTCTTTAAAAAACATATTCATTATCTCAAACTCGGCGTAAGAACACGCGATTTTAACACATTTTTCCATTTTTTTTTTATTCAGTTTTTTTTCCATGACTTTTCCAGGCCTGGAAATGACCGTTTTAAAATTCCATGACTGTACGAACTCTCTCCCTCTCCCTCTCCCTCTCCTCTCTCTCTCCTCTCTCTCTCTCTCTCTCTCTCTCTCTCTCTCTCTCTCTCTCTCTCTCTCTCTCTCTCTCTCTCTCTCTCTCTCTCTCTCTCTCTCTCTCTCTCTCCCTCTCTCTCTCTCTCTCTCTCTCTCTCTCTCTCTCACTCTCTCCTCTCTCTCTCTCTCTCTCTCACCCTCTCTCTCTCTCTCTCTCTCACCCTCTCTCTCTCTCTCACCCTCTCTCTCTCTCTCTCTCTCTCTCTCTCACCCTCTCTCTCTCACCTATGTACTGGGCCAGATCCAGACTGTACATGAGCTCCAGCAGATGAGCGGCGTGGCCCCCGACGACCATCTTCTTCAGTTCCGTCCAAATCCGCTCTCCCGATATGGCCGCTAGACCGCGGCCGTTCTCCCGAATGGCGTCGAGCGTCTCGGGCTCGTGGCCGCCGGGCTCCAGGGCCACCCGGCCGTAGAACCTGGGAGCGAAAGGAGGCGGCTCGGGGTCAAAGCGCTTCACGGTCAGACAAATAGAAAAACAACAACGTTCTTCTTTTTGTTCTCCATGTTTAGGAAATTTAAAGAGATATACACACACACCTGAAATAGCGGAGTATTCTCAAGTAGTCTTCCTGGATTCTTTGTTCAGCGCTGCCGACAAACCGAACTTTGCGATTCTGCAGGTCTTCGTATCCGTGGAAATAGTCGTACAATGTGCCGTCAAGGCCTAAAAGAAAAGGGGGGAAAGGGCAAGAAAACGTTATAAAAGAAGTATAAATTATATATAAACACAGGTGCAATTAAATAAGCGTCAGTGTCCCCCATACGGCAATACCTAGAAACATGGAGTTGATGGTGAGGTCTCTCCGCTCGGCGTCTTTCTGCCAGTCGGTGGTGAACTCCACCTCCGCGTGGCGGCCGTCCGTCTGAACGTCCACGCGCAACGTGGTCACCTCGAAGTTCTCGTTGTGGAGCTGCGAGCGCCGAGAAGAGAGCAGAACACGCGGATGACTCGAGGACGCCGCAAAGATGGCGAAGTTAACACAGTCGCCCGTTCTGAAGTCGACCAGCTCTCACAGAAATTAAACAGCCGTCTGTAAAGCTACCCAACGCCATTACCACACTGTAGGCTTTTAAAAATGTTCATCTAACCGTATTCCGCCATATGGTCCGATACACAAAATCTGCTTGTTGGATGCAACTGATTTACATATTCCGGAACATTTAAATAAATAAATAAATAAATAAATAAATCGTAGCACCTGCTGTCGCCGTGCTGCCGATCTGTGGGTTGTTCTCCCACAATCCAATCAGGACGATTGACCCATCAACATCTTACAGGGTTCTTACACATTTTGACACACGGATTTCCATGACTTTTCCATGACTTTAAACCAAATTTCCATGACCAAATTGAAATCTCGGTAAAAACATGAAACATTTTACATATTGAGAGCGTACGCCGGCTTATATTTTGAGCGTTTTTCTTTAAAAAACATATTAACTATTTCAAACTCGGCGTAAATGAACATGTGAACAAATTTCCATGACTTTTCCAAAACTTTTAGGATTTAAGTTTTTTCCATCACTTTTCCAGGCCTGGAAATGACCATTTTAAAATTCCATGACCAGGTTTTCCATGACCGTACGAACCCTGATCTTAAATTTAAGACGCGGCTTTGAAAATGCCAGCATCGTTAATTATTTAAAAGCAGTTGCGCACTAACTTCAATTGGCATATATATGGAAAGAGATTGATTTAAGCTGTTCTGCAAAAGCTGCGGCTCACAGAGAGTCTTGAGCTTTCCAAACAACGACACGCGGCCGCTCACTCTCGCTGTGATGGTCCCGTGCTGCTCTCCTCTGTTGTTGATCATCCTGATGCCAGCTTTCTGGAACATGCGCTTCATCTCCTCCGGAGTGGCCGTGGTGGCGAAGTCCACGTCCTCGGGCTGCGTCCCGGACAGCAGGTCGCGCACAGCGCCGCCCGCTATCCTCAGCTCATGCTGGTGCTTCTCAAACACCTCTGGAGGGAACAAACACACCTTTTCAGAGGAAGTACACAAAACCATCTCAATGGTTCAATAAAACCAGGAGAAGAAACCGTCCTTGATAATAAACTCGCAAATGAATACATTACATGTCATTTAGCGACTTACAATAAGTGCATTGAACCATTTACAAACTAAGAACAACAAGAATACAGAAAGTAACATTTCTTCAAGAAAGTCAAACTACAAAAGTACCAAAAATACAAAATCAATGCAATTATTATTGTATCCCCTTTATACTATTATGAGCTTCTTTTTAACTACGTCTGTAGATTTACCAATCAAACAATGAACATATTACCAACTCCGGAGCAATTTTGGAAATAAGCAGGTGTCCTACTATGATAATATTTTGGTTGCATGGTGGGAAATATAGGATCCAGCATCTGTTGGCATCCGTCATTATGGCCTCAGCTGCATCTCTATGTTCTGGCCCAGAAGGTTAGAACCCCAACTTTGTGAAACACATACGTTTCATGAGGCATCATCTTTCCGATTATTCATAGAATTCATGGAATTAGGATTAAAGCATGCCTTTATATTTGGATTTAAAACTTGGCCAGTACTGGATCTTTAAAAATAGTTTCAAAAGTGACGTCAGTGCACTCTGGTGGACAAACTGTTGCAGTAAGAACACTTCTGAGAAACGGCCCGACATCTATTCCTCCCTTTACGTCCCTGGGCTGCAGGTGTGTGACAGATGCACGTGGTGGGCAGCTGTAAGGGACAACGACAGGTGTGGTTGTCCAGTCAGGGATGTCCTCTCACCCGCGAGTCCATTCAGTCCTTCAGAGATCACAGACTGGAACTCGCTGGTCTTCAGCTTCATCGTGAAGAGACTCCTCCAACACAGAGACGTCCTACCAATCACACGAGGACTCAACAGTCTGCTCCACATCTATACGCACCAACAAAATCGAGAAACAACGCGTTAGCTTCCCATCATTTGAGCTTTTATCGCGTTAAGCTAACACAGTGCGAGTGGCGCTTGCGCACTTGTCGCTCGTGTTCGACGTTCTTTTATCAGCTGTAAACGCACACAAAAACATAACAGACGGGACTGACCTGCCACTTAAACGTGAGCTGATGTAACCCAACAACGCTGCTGTCACTTCATGGGACGCTTTCTCAGTCGAGGCTTGACAGGAAGTGTTTCGACAACGTGCGCTTTCTGACCAATAGCGTGAGGCTTCAGCAGCCCGGCCAGGCGGGGTTTAAGCGAACGAGTGTTCTCGTAGCTTCTCGCGAGACTTCAGTCGTGTCGCTTTTGGATGAGTTTTCCGGGGTTGCTGCAGCTGCAGCGGGTCCGGTGCTGTCAGACCAGGGGACGGAACTGGAGGCGAATGGCTACAGTGGAGCTGACGCCGCTCCGGCCGTGGGAGGACTTCTTCCCCGGCTCGGAAAGATTCGCGAAACCCGACGGCAAAGATCTGGCTAAGTGGAACAACCGAGTTGTCAACAATCTGCTTTATTATCAAACTAATTATCTGGTACTGGCCATCGCTGTTTTCCTGGTTGTAGGGTGAGTTGCATATGGTAACTTATGAACATGCAGTTATAGTTGTTTTCCGAGTTGCTATTCGCAGTGTGTTGTCGCTTCGGTTGTTAGTGTAACCGTGGATGTAACCCGTACCGTAACAGGATTAAACACGAGGACGCAGACGGGATGCAGAAAGAGTCCAATAAACAATAAAGGAAATGTCATATAGTTCCTGCTGTTAAGTGACGTAGCTTTACTGTCCTGCATTGTCAGTGTGAACCAACAACTTTGACCCAGTTTGTTGTACCCCTTCACGTAGAAATGACACTCATTCATAATTAATCCGTGATTAATAATCGATGAACAGTCTCGAGACTAAATAAAAAGTGTTGAAACGATCAATACAATGACATAATGATCATATGATGTACTCAAGAGGAAGCACATTACAATTAATCAATATCGGCTCCTGACTCATCTCCAATAAGAGAACCAAAATCAAGATTTCCATGAACCTAAAGCACAAATTCTGACCCCAGATCGCCGGACTGAAGCAACTATTATTATGATCTGATCAGAGATACCAGGTAGACTCAATCCGATTGGTTAAATCTAGGAAGTGTCTCTTGGCTCTGGCCGCTGCTTTGCTTCCAAATAAATCCCAGCTTACTAAAAATAGTGAATCCCTGTCATGGTCCGTCCCTGATCTGTATGATGACACATGGCTGCTATGGTGTCTAGTCAGCTGCTTAATCAGGGCCCCTGTCCCCCTGATGAGGGATCATTTCTCAATAAGTCAACATTGAGTCATGAAACCAGAAAGGATAAACTTTGACAGTCAGTTCACTCGTTTCATAAAACCTTGTGTGTGCGTGTGTGTGTGTGTGTGTGTGTGTGTGTGTGTGTGTGTGTGTGTGTGTGTGTGTGTGTGTGTGTGTGTGTGTGTGTGTGTGTGTGTGTGTGTGTGTGTGTGTGTGTGTGTGTGTGTGTGTGTGTGTGATGGAACAAAACATGTGACTGTAATCAATATGAAGTCAGTTTATATAAGCTTATGTGAAAGATATATTTTGAGGTAATTTAGAAACGGTATTGTATAGAAACATAATTTGTCACTATAGGCCACAGTGGCAAATTAATTTGTTATTATTGTGAAGAGTCCTGCTTAGAGCATATCATGGTCACCAAGCTTAAAAAAACAATTAAAGGGGATATTTTTACAAGCATGTATTTTGTACGTGGTTATAAGGGAAGTCTGAGTAGAAAATGTTTCTATAAACTCAATTATATAAGGCAAAAAACTGTTTTTTGAAACCTGTTTTCCAGGACCGCCAGTGTTTAAGGAGGCCTCAAAGAGAGCCTGTGTGAGTTGAACTCGGCTCTCTGAGGTCATGACCAGCCGTGCCAAAGCTGCATTTATTTCCTATCCAAGCTGCCTGTCCAGGCAGGGAGAGAATAAGATGTGAGGCAGGTTAACGTCTATGTCCTGATGTAACATGCCTGTTGTTAGCAATAACCACACTGGTTAGCTTTATTTAAGAACATGTTAATGTCCCAACTAAATTATTGCAGCGGTGATCTTATGATTTTAAGTCCTGTTTTGGAAATAAATGTGGTTTTGGGGGGTTTCCATAACATATTTCAAAAAATAGAGAAACTATTTAAATAATAATTTCCAGATGTTCAGATGTCTCTCTGTGGCCCTGCCCAGTTTGAATGAGAACACACCAGATGCTAATAGTCTTGTTGTTGTCCTAACCGCGTCTGACCACCAGGGGGAGCCATTGACCACACACAGACAGTAACCAGAGCCTCTTTAAACTGACCCCTCTGCTCCCATGTGTGCCGTGTCGCTGCCTCGCAGGTTCCTGAACCCTCTGGGGATGTTCACCGCCATGGCCGTGGTGTCGGCCATCTTCCTGGCGTCGTTGTGGGCCGGAGAGAACAGAGCGGCGATCAGCAACCTCAAGAGGCAAAATCCCACGGCCTTCGTGGTCGCCGTCATGGTCGCCAGCTACATGTTGCTCTCCATGCTGGGCAGCGTCATGGTCTTCATGACAGCCATCACTTTACCCCTGGCTTGTGAGTCTTAAATATAATATATTCCTGTTATTGCGATATCATTCCTGAGGGAGGGGTGGAGGGAGTACACTAATCGGCTAAATAAACACGTTTTATGACATAATAGAAGTTTGAGGTGTTGTGAAATCTTCAGAGGCCAGATGCTCTGACTAAAAGGAAAAGTTTGTAACTTTTGTTTTCCGGGCCGAGCATTTCTAAACATTAACTTTTTTCTTCTTCTCTTCTTCGCGTCTGCTTTCCACAGTGATATTTGCGCACGCTTCCTTTCGCCTCCGCAACATGAAGAATAAGCTGGAGAACAAGATGGAGGGCGCCGGGCTGAAGAGGTCCCCCATGGGCATTCTGCTGGGGGCTCTGGGTCAGCAGGAGGAGAATATCCACAAGCTCCACAGCCTTCTGGAGGGGAAACTGAAGGAGTGACTGGACTCCGAGCACTCGTGTGTTTTTCCTTTTTTTTGTCGGCCAAAGATCGAGACATTTCGTCCCAATCCATTGTTTTCGCGTGTGGGTGCGTGTGTTGAAAAGAACGATTGTAGTCTTTTATCTTTCCCCTCGGGCCATCTGTCACTCCACTCCACTCAGAACTTGTCGAGGCACTTTTTCCTCACGTCTCCGCTATGCAAAACATTCTGGTGTTCACGTGAAACACACAGACGCGGCCTCTGAAATCTGTGCTCAATCAGTGTGAGGAACAGCCGTCGGTCGCTGTCGGCCTACAAGCGCGCCTGAAATGATGTCTCTTTGTAGCAAAGAATAAAAAAAGACTGCCGGGTCTGCCCCGCTTGAGGTTTCTGGGATATGATGTCTCTTCACTTAACATCTGAAAGCTTCCTGAAGTATGCACGCCGAATAGAAGCAAACCAAACGCCGTGGTCACGCGGCGCGGAATGAAAGAGAAAGGACCGCTTTCATGTCATATTCCACATCGCTGTGTCAATATTGGAAATGAAAACTTCAAATAGGAGTGCAGGGCCTTAACCTATTAGCTATCAGTACCCCCCCCCCACACACACACACACACACACACACGCACACGCACACGCACACACACACACTCCTGACTGCTCAATCTTGACAATGCCCCCTGGGTGATGGATTGGTCTCCTCTCCACTTCACCCCAATGCTAATCAATGGGCTGCAGTAGATTATAGAGAGCTGAGCGAGTAGATTCACCTCTGAAAAAAGAAAAAAACAGCGCTTAGTTCTGCTGCGTCAGCGTCTCCCAGCTGCTTTATTTGTATTGGCTCCCATTTGAAATTGGCTACAGATAACGAAAATCCTCGTGGAACATAATGCCCTGTCGTTTGGTTATGTGGCGAGTGTGTACGGATGAGGGGGGGAGGGGACATGACAATAAAAATGATGGGCATGAAAAAAAAACATGTCCAAATTAACCCTTTGCTTTAAAAAAAAAAAGGAATTTCCTCGTGAGGTATTTCTCTCGTGATGACCTCTGCATTCTCGCGTGTAACAGAATCCCGGTGGCTCTCCACTTTAACTCTGACTGGAGCTCTGAGGCCTTCCTCTGCACGGTGATTCATGTCCTCTCGGGCGGTGCCTCATCTCCATCCATATTGAGGAGTGAACCAGAGCGCTGGTGGTAATAAACTCGAGTAAAGCCGTGTCTCCCGGGGCACAGGGGGGGCCCTTGTTCCGCTGCAGCTGCTGTCCAGGATCCGACCGACACGTGTGGCCGCCGCACGCCCCGACAGGTGCGCCGCTTCTCCTGCGTGGATGTGGAATCCAGGAAAGGCAGTCTCTCGCACACACACACATAACAACAACAAAACTGAAACTATTCTCAGTGTTTTTGCACGAGTTTACACTAATTACCCGAGTTGTTGTCGTTGTGAAACACAATTGCTTTTGAAGGTAACCCTCGGTGAGGCAACACAGGTCCGTGGATGGGACACGAAAACAAAACCTGTGTACTATTTCTCCCTCGGGGTGCTAAGAAACGGCAGCGTGCATGATAGTGACTTGCAACATCTGTTTCGTTTCCGCCACAGAATAATAATAAAAACAACAACAAGGTGTGGAGGCAGGGAGTGGTGTGGATGTTGTTGATGCTGCACAATGCACACAGCCCCCCCCCCTTGTCGACATCCCCCCATCCTTCAGCTCGCCTGAGAGGCTTTTGGCCGGTTAGCAGGCCTCGTAACTCAAAACAGCCTGTCAGTGAGCAGAATGCTTGGGCCTACGCTAGATCATGTGACAACGTTAACGACGACAGGCGGGTGACCTTTGCGGATCTTCTTATGATAGCTCGTCAACCGACCCATAAAGAGAAATATACCCCGTGCTTTCCTTTTTAAAGTCGCTCAGTGGCCCACGAAGTGCAGAAAGTTCAACTTCTGAGGATATAATTCAGATGAAATTACTTCCGGTAATCTCCTCCCCCATTCATGGATCCATAGAGCATGCGCACTGGCGTCTCCTCCGCCGCGAGTGAAGCCAACAAGGAAGTATATTGTTGGCTTCACACGTATTTTCTCTGACCAGCAGGGGGCAGCGCATACCTTCGCGTATCACAAGATTGAGCATTGAATTATGAACATTTTGGCATTAGTTGCATGCCAATTAGATATAAATTTACCGCGCTATAGTAAAAAAAGACTTTGACCTTTTCATGACCTTGACCTTGACCTGTGACCCCGATCAATCCCAAAATCTAAATCAAATGGTCCCTGGGTAATAACCAATCATCCCACCAAATTTCATGCGATTCCGTTTAATACTTTTTGACTTATGCGAATAACACGCACGCATACAAATACGTGGCGATCAAAACATTACTTTCCGCATTTTCAATGCGAAAGTAAAGAAGTCTGATTGTATAGAAGTCTATGAGAAAATAACTCTCTTCTCACTTGATGTATTAACTCACTAAACATTGTGAACATAAGTTCATGGTTTTAATCTCTAGTTTCAAGTCTTCTTCAATACAGTGTGTTCTTCATTTAGTAAATGATGGTCCATTTAGAGTCAAATAGACCATAAGCAGGGTCAACTTTCCACCGTATTCCATGATTGCGACAATGAAATCGCTGAAATCGATGCTTTATAACGGCGGTCCACAAACAAACTGGGAACGTCGCGATAAATACGTCCAGTTCTCGTACAGTTGGTGGGCCAGCCTCGTTTTCAGGCTCATTCACAATAACGAAGGAAGGAAAATAAACTCTGGATTGGGCTATTGTGTATTTTTACAACCTAATAAATTATAAAGGGGCTATTCCTGTGTTCATAGTGAGTAGTTTACTTACCAAGAGAAAAAGGGTCTACTGAGTTACGGACCTCTGTAAGTTTATGGGGAAAAAGCCTTTTTGGGCTTCATGGCACCACAATGATGGACCGGGAAATAAATTGGCCACTAAATGTGGAGTTAGCTTTTCCTGGGGGCTTGAGCCGCTCACCAGAGGTCACCTGTATTTACCCGTACTTCACCCTTCATAATAACTAGTCAAAGACATTACATCCTTGGATCAAGGTAGGTGTGATCCAGGAGAAGCCATAACACAATGTACAGTCACTTTTGGCTGAGCGGTGTGCTCTATTGGTGTTGTTTAAAATATGCCATACAAGAGGGAAACCCACGTAATACTGATTCATTTATCGGTGATTCTACAAAAAACATTAAAAACTGACCGGTGTGTCCAGTCTGACGGCAGAGTGTTTGGTTTGTCCCTTCAGGGCTTCCGTAGAAACATGGCGGCAAGCTGCGACGTAAATCTATATTACATTCTGCCAAGAGGCCTAAATGCTACACGCTCTTCCATATGTTCCTTAATGCTCATGTTGAAACACAAGCATCTGTATTAATGACTGTAACTTCATTAGGATTATTTAATACAAAATGTAGGTTCCTGTAAAGAGCAGCACCAGTGACTCGTTGTGTTCTGCAGCCGGTCCGAGGCGAGGGGAACGCAGATAGGAGCTCATTGTTTATGAAGTCGAGTGTCAGCTGGAGCTCGCCTGATACTCTGACTGCAGCTGGTACGAAGCAGGGGGAGACAGAGGGAGACAGGGGGAGACAGGGGGAGACAGAGAGGGACGGATGGAGACAGGGGGAGATAGAGGGAGGGAGACAGGGGGAGACAGAGGGAGACAGAGGGAGACAGGGGGAGATAGAGGGAGAGAAAGAGAGGGGGAGATAGGGGGAGAGAGAGGGAGACAGAGAGGGAGACAGAGGGAGACAAAGGGAGACATAGGGAGACAGAGGGAGACCACCTCCTCCCTCCTCCCTCCATGCCCTTTGTGAAGCAGGAGCTGGCCTGTCCTCCCTGAGCTGCTCAAGAAGCACCAAAACAACACGAGGGCCACGGCCAGTACACGCTCCTCAGACTGTGTGTCTCTCCACAGAGACACGCATAGAAAATGCGTCCAGGCTAGAGAAAGGAGGGGAAAGGAGGTGAAGGGTTAAAGGAGACCCTACAGGTTGAGGGAGGAGGGGGATGGTAAACAAGAGGGGGCAACGCGCGCGTGTACAGCAGGTTCTACAACATGGATGCCTGCAGGGAGGGTCCGGTGTTAGTCACCAGCAGCGAGTCATTCTCCGGGAGGACGGAAGAACAGGTTATGGCTCACAATGGGTGTGACGGCTTTTAAACACCGGTTCGGTGGGTTTTTACGGCTCAAGGACACAGAAAAGCAGCCTGGAAACAGAGCAGCAGCAGCCGGTGGGAACGTAACAGCCGAGCGGCAGGAGAGCGTCTCTAAAAGCGGATAATTTATTCATAATTAGCCCTCGTGACGAGTGATTGTGGCTCGGCATACAAGCATGAAAAGAAGAAGGGATGAAAAGGGAAAAACTAAAGTGGGGCGCACTAGTTTGAAGCGCTCTTCAGTTTCTTTTCCCAACTTTATCCTGGCTCCTTGAACACACCGCATTGGAGAATGCGTTCATGTGTTCCAGTTTACCAGGACCGCCAGTCTAAGCCTGTTTCTCCGAGCAATGCAATGTGAATAAGAGACTTTAGGTTATTGGGGTATTTCCTTCTGTAAGGGGTGACACTAAATGCTTTATTCAAAATCTAATTTCATTAATTAAACCGGCTCGACAGATTCAATTACCTAATTGAAGGGATTCAGATTTAAAGCATGTGCACACAGGGATGGATTAACCAACGGGCCTACCGGGTCCAGGAGCCCATGAGCCGAGGGGGCCCCTGGGCCTGGGCCTCCGCGCGTGACGTCGCTGTTATTAACTCTGTATTGATATGACGATATGACACGATGCGCCAGTATGTGCTCGGCTTAAGTCATTCATGTCATTAACAGGGCCCCAAAAGTCCGACTGAAAAACTAAAGAATAGCCTAAACATTCACTTTGAAGATGTCACAAGAAAGAAACATATAATATGTGACACCATAGCTTGCTGTCAATTGTTTTCTAGGACCCTGAGGCGGGCAGGTAAGATTTTGGCCGACCCCTCCCACCCGGGTCACGACCTCTTCCAGGTCCTTCCCTCCGGCAGGAGGTTGCGGTCCATCAGGACCAAAACCTCACGCCACGGCTCCAGCTTCTTCCCTGCTGCCGTTGGCCTGTTCAACAAGGCCCGCCTCATCCCGCCCCCACACCTCACGCCGGTGTTACTTAACACGCACCACACGGCACACCGTTTATATTATAGCACATTCACTTTTGCACACTAATTTTTGCAATCCTGCCCTATTTTTGTTTGTACATATTGTGATTGTATTTTATATTTTATATTCTACTTATTTTACTTACTGTACAGTATCTTTTGTGTTTGTGTTTTTATGTCATGTTCTGTAAGCACCTTACACCAAAGAAAATTCCAGGTAGGTGTAAACCTACTTGGCAATAAACCACATTCTGATTCTCATTCTGATTCAGATTTTTAGACTTTGTTCTTGTTGATATTGCAGCTACTGGGGCTGCAGCGCCTGTTATCCCCAGTTCCCCTGCTGCCATTTTTGCACTACACATACACTCTGCTGATCTGCACTACATGTTTCGCTTTACCGTTTTTTGCTTCTCAGTTACGGATTTTTGTAAATAGTTAATTTAATAATGTGTGGTCTCCCTACTATGTTATTTCCACTTTAAGCCGTGTGGTTGTAACAATTCCAAAAGTTATTTGTTTAATTCATATAACCGAAGTCACTGCTATCATATAATTCGCGTTATGTTTTTTTTTTATAAAAAAAAAAAAGGGAGACTTTTTTTTTTCGAGGGGGGGGGGGCCTTGACACGTCCAGGCCCAGGGGCCCGTGGTTTCTTAATCCGTGTGTGCACACTGTCCTCGTGAATAAATATGACCCTCAAACTAAATTATTTGTCTTTTTTTAATTCAAACAAATGCAATTGTACAAATTACTAAGAACCAGCTTAACATCAGTTGCTTACTATATATTACATGCTTTTTCAAATACATAAAAATGCTAAAAGACAGAACCAGTGTATTTACAATACCAACATTTACATACAGCTGCCCTCTCTTAAAAGAAAGCGGGGGCACCAGTCCATGATTTCCAGCATGGATGACATAACCATGTTACAATTAAATGTTAGAAACGGGAATGTCTGTCTCTCTGCAGTGACCGATCCGATGTGGCAGTGATATCAAAGTGTGTTACTTCAGGTAATACTCAAACGGTAGTATTTTGGCTCAGTTGTATTGCAAGTACTGACAGTGAGATAGACTGAATACTTTGTGAATGACAATCAAGAGTACACTGGTAGTTACGCGCTATGCAATCATACAACTGGCTCTGGTGTTCCAGGAAGTAGCCATCTCTCTGACTCATCTGTAATGAGTTCAATCCTTCATTTGTTTAATAGTGTCCTTTAACAAAGCGTGTCCAATCCTTCATGCTTACAGTGTTCATACGTGGGCGAAGCAGTGTCCCCTGTGGTCCTCGTCCTCGGTTTGTGACGCCCGACTCTCGACGGAGAAACTCTGGAGATCTTTCGGCCTCCAGCCGGCGGTCCCCAGCAGCAGGTCCCGGTTTAGTTCCAGTACCACGGCTCGCAGAATCCAGCGACGACCACGCTCCCGTTGGGTTTCCGCTCCGACCGCTCGGTTGCGGGTCGGTTTGGCTTCTGCATTCGCAAGAACGGAAAAAAACAAAACGAGAGGACTCCGACTCCTTTAAACGGTCAAGTTCCTTCATCCTTTGGATCCTCTTGGAAAAGGGGAAACCAGTTAAGTGCATTCTAAGGCACGATGACAACTTGGTCATGGCGAGAAAGAAAAATAAACAGGAATACAGGCCGCCCGGCGGCAAGACGGGCGACTACACTATCGTTCCCGGTTTGGCGTCCTCGTGCCACTGGATCTGGTCCTCGGGCGGCAGCTCCGCGTGCATCGGGTGGCCGATGTGCGAGTCCGCTTGGCTGACGTCTACGGAGGACCTGGAACAGACACGCGGGGATGGAAAAGCGTTAAGACCGGGGCGGAGAATCGAATGCCGCTTGTGATTGGTTAACTACGGGGTTGAGAATTAATTAACCCTGGGCTTGTCGTGCCGTGCCGGTGGTTACCTCGTGTGTTTTCAGGCGTGTTGACATCGATCGTGAAACCCAGGGTCAACAATTCTCAACCGGGCGACACAGCAGATGCACACAAGACATTAAAAACACAAGCGCAGCCTTCAAATGCGGCGACACTCGGGGGGGGGGGGGGGGCCACATTTGTCTTCTCCTCCTCTGCCACACAAGTGCCGTCCCACCACCGCAAGACCCCCGGAGTGAGGAAGCAGAAATCAGCCAGAGCAATGTGAATTGATTTGGAGCGTTGTGTTAGTCCCTGACACATAGAGTTATAATTATAGATATATAATTTAGTTTAAAAGACACACCATCACCATGATAACCGTGTGGTGGAAGTTTTACAATCTCGTCTCTCACCCATTCTTCTGTGCCGTGACTGATAATTGGGGGAGGGGGGGGGTTAATTTCCCTGGTGAGTAGCATAGGCAACCGCACCGCGCCTCTCTAAAGGCCCTGCGGGGCACGCCATCCTATCACCGCTCCGCCACTCAAACTCTGGGGGACATCTGCGCAGAAGAGGGGGGGCAAAGGTCAAGGGTGAGTGGCAGCACGGCGGGCACGGGAGTCTCTCTCTCGGTCAGAGGCAAACAAACGGCGTCCGGCCGCCGGACCGCATGCTGCCGGCTGGAAGCGGGGCAGCCGAGTTTATTCTTCTTCTTCTCGTTATTTTTTTTTTAAAAGCCATGCAGTTACTTCATCATACGTGACAATGAAAGAACGGCCAGTTAAACATCTCACAATGCAAAAAAAAAAAAAAAAAAAAAAAAAAAAAAGTTCACTTCAAAACATCGACAAGCAGACCGCGACGTCACGCTGCAGACGGAGCGAAGGAGGCGGACGCTCAGGCGCCGGCCGGTTACTTACTATGGACTACCGTTAGCAAAGGACCCCTGATTGAGCTTGTGCCCCCAGGAGGACTGGGGCGGCGCGGGGCTGGAGGCCACCCGCCGGAGCCGACGGCCGGGGGAGTAGGTGGAGGATAAGTGGGGGAAGGGGGTGGGGGGCAGGGAGGAGTTGGAGGAGGAGGAAGCCGAGGAGGAGGAGCTAGCGGGGAAAACGGCCCGGTGGCCCCGGCCGTCGGGGCCGTGCCAGGGGCCCTTAAAAGGCGGGGGGGCGTCATATCTATAAGAAAGCAGGGGCCAGGGGACAGTTAAGGAGGAGAGCAGAACCAGCCGTAAGCCCTGAGGAGGAGCTGAGCGCACAGATCCTATAATCCTACGGCTGAGCCGGGCTGTCAGGTTAGAGCACGATGACGCTTTCTCGTTCCCTGACTTGCGATTGAGGAAAAGGTAACAATGGCTAGACATCAGTCCACGATGCTGTCGTTGTGAGAAGAGAAAACAGACCCAAATGGCAGCCTTTATTTCCTGTAGCCAGCCATCTGATTAAAGGTAACGGTTAAGATCAGTGGGATCTGGGGGGGGGGGGGGGTGTTATTACAGGGTTCTTACACAATTTGACCGATGGATTTCCAGGACTTTCAACCAAATTTCCATGACCAAACTGAAATCTCGTTGTATTCATGAAAGTGAGAACATTTAGTATTTAAACAATGTGAATTCCAAAGCATACAGCATACCTTAAATGAAACAAATGAATAAGAGACAATATTTTGATTAAAAGAATAAACTTCCCGAGCTATGGCCAACGAACTTTCCAGTTACGGTGCGTTCACTTGCAACGCGAAAAAAAAAAAGAAATTGCGCCGCCAGGCCTGCAAATGGACTTTTCCAGGTTTCCCGTGACCGTACGAACCCTGTTCCTAGATACGGTGATGAGTCGGAGGCCGAGCCGTTGTTCCCTCACCTGTTGTGGGCGGGGTGGCTGTAGGGGGCCGTGCTGTAGGAGTAGGTCTGCGGAGCGTGCGCCGGCATGTCGTATTCCGACATGCCGCGACCGACGCTCATCTGGCCGTGCCAGTTTCCGCGAGAGGACACCGACGACACTGGAGGAGGAAAAACAGAACTCAGCAACTGACCCGCCTGAAACCCGAAGATAACGACGTAACGCACGAGAGAGAGCGTATAGTACAGGGGGCGCCGTGATCTCACTTGAGGAGTAGGAGACGTTCCTGCTGTGGCTGTTGTGGCTGGTGTGGCTGTTGTGGCTGTTGTGGCTGTTGTGGTGGTTGTTGTGGTTGTTGTGCGGCGCCGGCATGGTCTGGTAGCCCAGACTCTGCTGCGAGCCTCGCTCGTAGCCGTACGCCACCTGCTTCTGTGCGGCGTTGCGTTGGTACCAGCCCCTCAGGTGCTCGGCCACCAGCGCCTTCTGGACGTTCTGGACGGGCTCCACGCCGCGGGGCGCCTGCCGCGGGTTCCTGGGCGGCCTCAGCGTGGCGTACGGGTTCTGCGACATGCCGTCCATCTCGTCGGCGCCGTAGTGGCCGTGCACGTCGTGGCCGTGGTACCCCGTCGGGGCGAGGTGGTACGCGGGGTTGACGCTGTAGTGCCCCTCCAGCTCGTCGTACATGTAGGCTCCGTTGGAGTACGGCTCCGGGTCGGCGTAGCTGGGGTAGCCCGTCACGTAGTAGGCCGTGGTGGTGGGCCGGGCCCGCGGCTGGTAGGCGTAGCAGCGCGTGTCCGGCTGCGCCAGGTTGGGCATGCTGCCCGTGTTGGCGTACTGGTCTTTCCTGTGGCGGCCGCGGGTTCGCCGCTTGTGGTTGCCGGGGACGCTGTACTCGGCGCTGGACTGGCTGGTGTAGGAGGAGCCGTCGTCGAGCACCTCGGTGCTGTTGCTGCGCCGGGCCGGGGAGAAGGGGAACGTCTGCGCGGGAGGCTCCGCCTCCGTCATGAGCTGAGACTGGGACTCCAGGCTGCCGCTGCGCTGGCGGAAGTGTTGTGCGGCATCTTCTGATCTACGATTTCAACAAAAACAAAAACAATCATCAACAGCTGTTCATTAAAAGCCAAACATCATTAGACAGGGTTCTTACACGTGTTGACCAGTGGATTTCCAGGACTTTTCCATGACTTTAAACCAAATTTCCTTGCCAAAACTGAAATCTCGGTACAAACATGAACAATTTAGAACATTTTACGTATTGAGAGCGTACGTTTTTCTTTAAAAAACATATTAATTATTTCAAACTCGGCGTAAATGAACATGTGAACACATTTCCATGACTTTTTCAAAACTTTTATGATTTAAGTTTTTTTCCATGACTTCTCCAGGCCTGGAAATGACCATTTTAAAATTCCATGACTTTTCCAGGTTTTCCATGACCGTACGAACCCTGATTAGAATCCCACTTCTTTTGCAAAACTGTCGATGCACACATGGCCAAACTAGGAGATGAAAGGCACGATTGGTGTGTAATTGTCTCCAAGAGCTGTCACTGAGGCAGATATTTTAAGAGTATAAAAGTTAACCGTATAAATAAATGCGGTGCTGAACCGAGGCCCTTACCTCAGCTGCGTGCTGCTGTAGGCGTTGCGCGTGAGGAGGGGGGTGGGGGGCATGCTGCGGGCATCGTGCGGCTGCCGGGAAGCCGTTTTGAACGGGCTGCTGTGGCTCGATAAGGCGTCGCTGTGACTGCAGTGGAGGGATTCCTGGACGTGGCCGTAATTTAATCTGCAACGCGGATAAGAACAATGTTTTCTCTTTAGGTCAGGGCCTGTTATTGAGATTAAACGCCTCTACCGCCTCTTCATTTGCTCTCAGAACTGAAGTTGAAAAACCTTTTTTTTTTTTAAAACACCTGGGGTTTGCGTGAATGCAGCACTTTTATCGCCCCGTACACCTGAATGACTCCCATTACAGAGTCCGTCGGCCTTTCTTTTCACGCAACGGAGAGCTTTACGGCTGCTCGACATTAAGATTAAATCGCCCGCATCGGTTTTGTAAACAGCCCTTTTTAAACCACGTTTCCAGGGCCGCTTTCCTGTTTCCCCCCTTTCTTCTCTGCTCTCGGCTCGCAGTCGCCGTCTGCTCCTTTCACAGGCAGCGACATGTCCCCCCCCCCCCCCCCCCCCATCTATTTTTAAAGTCGGTGCGTTGTGGCTGATAAGAGGGAGATTGTTGGAGAAGGCAGGGAAAAGGAGGGAGGAGGAGGAGGAGGAGGAGGAGACAGGCAGGAATGCAGCTCTGGATCGACTATACAGGTCTGTACTAGCTCCACGCTTAGTGCGTCTACAAAAACAACCGTCAGACACACACTGGAAACTCATACATTCATACATTTCACCGGGGGGGGGGGGGGGGGGGCAGTGCTAGCCGTGTACCTGTCTGCACGCTGGTCAGAGCCCCGTCTGTCGTTGTAGTGGATGTCCAGAGTGCCGGCGTGGTGTGGTCTCGGGGAATACTGAATCGATCTGGACCGCTGCCTCTGGCAACTGAGCTCCTCGTCTGGGGGATAAAAAAAAGTGATTGCTCGGTTAAAATGGCTCTAAAATGCAGCAAATGGGGGGGGGGGAGTGATCACACACACACACACACACACACACACACACACACACTGGGCACACGGCTGTGCCTGGGCACGCACCATCATCCAGAGTGAGGCTGTCAGACAGGGAGCTGAGTTCTGACGGGTTGACATCATCTGGGAGAACAGAAGAGAAAACAGCCCTCAGAGACGCCTCCGATATTCCACTTTTATAGAAAGTGACATACTTTATAAAATCAACTACCGCTGATAAGTTCTCAGCATTTTGAGGAGGGGTTTAACTGCTGTTGTGACGTCTACCTGCTAAGATGAGCGAGGCCCTCTGGGTGGGTTTCTTCCCCTTCTTGATCCGGTAGGCGTTGATGTCCTTCTCGATCTCCTCCAGCTTCCTCATTGCGTCCAGATAGTTGTTTCTCCTCTTCTTCTTCACCGTCTTGCAGAGGTCGCCCTCGTTGGATAACTTGCTGGCCGCTTCCACGATCTTCTGCTGCAGGGCGAATCTGCTCTCCAGATTCCTCAGATGTGGGTCCTGCAGGGGAACACGCGAGCTTCTCCGTTAGCGGGGAAATAAAACGCAGATCCTTAAAACTCGAAGCAGGGGAGCAGACTTCAAGCGTTTCGTTTTCAGTGTGCCGATAAATTTCATACTCCTATTCAGGGTTCTTACACATTTTAACCGATGGATTTCCATGACTTTTCCATGACTTTTCCATGACTTTAAACCAAATTTCCATGACCAAACTGAGATCTCGGTAAAACATGAACAATTTAGAAAATGAAAAAACATATTAATTATTTCACACTCGGCGTAAATAAACATGTGATTATAACAAATTTCCATGACTTTTCCCAAACTTTGATGATTTAAGTTTTTCCCATGACTTTTCCAGGCCTGGAAATGACCATTTTAAAATTCCATGACTTTTCCAGGTTTTCCATGAGCGTACGAACCCTGCCGTATTTTATTCATTTTGCCAATTGAATTACTGATGGAGACCGGCTTAAAAGCACAACAAATGTTTCACGAAGAAAGCCTTACGCAACATAAGCCTCAAACCACATGTTAAACTCTTTAAGCCTCATTTGAAAAAGTCAAATAATCGAAATGGTCTCCAGGTAAACAAACAAGTGTGTGTCATAATTACACAACGGAGATACATCACAGCAGCGACACCGACCTCATCGTAGGGGAAGAGGTCGTCCAGCTTGAAGGCGGTGCCGACACGCCGCCGTATGTGAGGCGCCTTCTCCCCGGTGGCCAACGGATACTCGTTAGGCAATCTGCCCGTGAGCTCCTGCAAACGAGGAGCACAAGCAACCGTCAGCTGCGAGTGTTGACATTTCTAAAACGTCGCTGGAGGGAGAAACGGAACGAGAGAGAGAGAACTGCTGATGCCAGCCTCCTCTCTGCCTCCTTCGGTTTACATGGATTCTCTATACGGCTCTGACATTTCCGTATTCAAAGCCCACCGATTCAGAACTGCTTTTGATGTGTGATAGTGTGCTTCTTATTGTAATTCTAGTTCATTTTATTGTCTAGATGTTAGGATGTTTTAAATGTTGTGTAAAGTGTCTTTGGGGAGTTTTTCCTGATCCGATGTGAGGTCCTGGGATGTCGTGTGTGTACGGATTGTAAAGCCCTCTGAGAGAAAATGTGTAATCTCGCGCTCTAGAAAATAAACTGAATTGAATTGAATAACTCACCGCTTCTCTCATGCAGATCTTCTTCAGTTCCTCGATTTTCTGCGCCAGTGTGTCTTGAAGGTTTTTCTCTCTTTTTTTCAACTTGCCGACCTTCTCTTTCTTCTGCTCCTCGCTGACTTCGGAGTCGGCGGAACCTGGAATATGCGTCTGATTAACTACACAAATTACAGCACTCGATCATCACCCGTCACCCGGATGCGGACCAGAGGCCCGTTAGCCGGTTAACTCTCCGCTTACCGGCTGAGATGAGGCTGCCGTTGCTGGCCATGATGAGCTGGTCTCTGCTCTCGATGCTCGACAGTTTAGTGATGATCCGCGGGGCGGAGATCTCTGTGAGGTCCATGGCGATGTCTCCCGAACTCCTGGTCGTGGACACGTTTGACTGTGAGGAGGGGGCGTGGGGGGGGGAGTAGTAAAGGAGGGATTGTGAGCACTTCATTTTAATGATAGCAGCGGCTCCGTTCGTGTGCTCGGCGCAGCGCGCTCATCAATCAGCGGGGGCTCTATTCCTGGATGAACACTGACACGCCATCTGCCTTTCGAGGGAGACAGTGGGCTGAAGAACCTCATTTGACTGCAGCCGCGCGCTCATCCATCTCCGCGCCACAAAGTGCACGTCACACAACGCGATTACCGTGTAATAAGCCCCCCGATGCTCGTCAAACGTGCACCGCAAACACGAGCGCGAGCGGATCTTCGGCGTAGTCGGACAGATTTCGACACTGGGACGAGGACCTAGGCTGCGAACACGTTGTGCACTTTTCCCTTTATTCTCAATGCTGCGGTAGTAAGAAAACACATTACTGATTTTACTAACACATACCTGCAAACTTATGAGGGGTGAAAAAGGTGAAAATGGGGGTGCAGGTGACTTTTTTGCTGTTGTCTCCACACCACATCCACGTTGTTTGATGACACCTCAAAGCTTTTAGAACACGTCTTTTGCACACTTCACTTTATGCACTGTCACTTTCTTTCTTTCTTATACTTATATTTTATTGTGTTTAGTTTTATCGGTGCTGCTTCTGTTGTCAACTAATTTCCCCTTGGGGATTAATAAAGTATATTTCTATTTCTATTCTTCTTCTTTTGATTGTTCTGACCGCAAATCTAAATAATAATAATAAACATTTTCAGAAAAAATGTCCTCTTGATAATTCAGTGATCGGGCCGTAATAATAGTAATAACAACTTTACATTATCATTATATATAATATGGTTAAAGTCATTCATGAACCAACTTCCTTTTTCTTTTTTTTTACTTGTGTGCTTTGCTGAGCTTTGAGCCTGTTCCATGATTCTGTTCCATGATTCTGTTCCATGATTCTGTTCCATGATCCTGTTCCATGATCCTGTTCCATGATCCTGTTCCATGATTCTGTTCCATGATCCTGTTCCATGATCCTGTTCCATGATTCTGTTCCATGATCCTGTTCCATGATTCTGTTCCATGATTCTGTTCCATGGTTCTGTTCCATGATCCTGTTCCATGATTCTGTTCCATGATTCTGTTCCATGGTTCTGTTCCATGATTCTGTTCCATGATCCTGTTCCATGATCCTGTTCCATGATCCTGTTCCATGATTCTGTTCCATGGTTCTGTTCCATGATTCTGTTCGAGGAGCCTGTTCCTTCGACATCGCATGTTCTCCGTCTCTCTCTCCAATCTCATAAACGCCGGCCGTCTAATCCCCCCCCCCTACCCAAAACAAAAACTCTTCGTATCTACACAATTCACGCGGATGACCTATTTTGATTTCAAAACGGTGAATTTCGCTGAAAGGTGACACGTTTGCAGGTATGCTAACAACGTCCCACCTTATATGGCAAATTGTAGTTTAGTTTGGGTTGAATACGGTTCTTCTTAAGCCACATACAATGCAACAATCGGCATAATACTAGGCACTCCATCTGCAGCTGTATCGCTCTGCTTGCTATACCAGCAGAGTGATTCAACATATTTGACTTAATTGCATGCGTTGATGCTTTTTTAATTCAAGCTACCCAGCAGCCTGTCACCTCCGCCTCAATAGAACGAGGACGTGACAATTTCTCATCACCAGGATCAAGACCTATTTACATTAAACCCGATATTTACACAAGTCACGAGCACGGCACACGGATCAGGCAGCGCATCACGTTACCACCATATTTTATTTTATTTTATTTTACACTGCTGTATTTGCACATATGTTGTGTATATATATATATACACATATATATTTTATTTTGTATTTTATATTTCACTTTGTATAGTTCATGCACAGTCACTGTTTCTTTCTTTCTTATATTTATATTTTATTCTTGTGTGTTTAGTTTATTGGTGCTACTGTGTCCACAAATTTCCTCTTGGGGATTAATAAAGTATATTTCTATTCTTCTATTCTTCTTACACCATGCTGTGACACAAAAACCTTTTGAACTTCTTCTGTCCATATTCAAACTGGAAGAGGCTCAGGATATTTTAAAGGCTCGCTTCACCGCCTGCTGCCGTCGGTTACACGAGCTTCGGAGAGGATGAGGCTGTTTTTTAACCATATTCGAGTTGGCAAGAGGGAGAGAACTGACACTCACTTTGCTCGTCTTCCTGTCCAGGTAGAACTGGTGCTGACTGATGGCCATCACCCAGATGGTTTTAATCAGAGCGTGGCTGGCATACCATGTGTGGATAACCAGACCGGTCTGTCCGAATGTTCTCTTGGTGACTGTTCTCCTGTGGAGGACATTAAGGAAGACCGTCAGCGCTGGTCAGATCTGTTCCACAGCTGCATACAAACAGAAAACAGTCGAAGGGAGATTAACAAGGCTTTAATTAAGATTAACAACAACAAATGCAAATAGAAGATTATAGTCTTTGGCTAATTACATTTGTGGCTGTTTGTGTTGTAAATATACTGAGGAGCGACGAGCAGCGACATCAAGCTCCTTTTGAACCAGACAGAGGGATTTAATAACAGCTTTGGGGGCTTACAGTGCCACAATACAGCTTGTGTGAGGGGCAGAGGTCTTAGAGCAAGTGGACGTTATACAGCAAGAGAACAAACAGCAAGCCATTAAGCGGCTACAAAACAAGAGGACACAGTGAAAGGACCCATTAAGATCAGCGAAGATAGATTCGGCCGTTTGCCTCCTCTGACCTGTGTGGGTCGTTCACTTCGACGGCGAACTTCTTCTCTCGGAAATACAAATTCTCTAACTGCTTCCACTGGTACAGCTGCGGAGAGAACGAGACCGAGAGGGGGAGGAGGAGGGGGAGAGGGGGGGGGGAAGGGGGGGGGAGAGGCATGACACATCAGTAAGTGCACGAGCCAGCACACTCACCGTGCTATCACTGAAACAGAAACAGAAATTGCATTCGACACACAAAGGTTTGCACCGATTCACTCAGAATTAGTTTTTTCCTGGTTAACTTGCAACATTAGAGGAACCAGCACAACATTCTCATTGCAGCGCGGAGGCAGACGGAGGCGGAGATCGAACATCTGCTCGGCTGCAACGAGGCTCGCGGAGCAGACCCGGAGGCCACTTGCCTCTGAACGACTCTTCCCCGCTCGCCGCTCCTGCCGAGACCCGGGGGCTGAGATTATTAACGCCGCGGAAAAACCCATCGCCGTTGTTCTAACCCGATACCGTCCTCTAAGGGCACAACCTGACACCCGGTGATACGTCTCCAAACCCTGCGAGGAAACCACGCCGGGGGTGAGAAATCAACACCGGGACAAACGCGTTTAGCGAGTATAGTTTAGACAAACTAACTGTAAACACACATCTTCCTCTCCAGCGCAGAGCGCCTGTGTGTGTGTGTGTGTGTGTGTGTGTGTGTGTGTCCCAGAGAGCAGGTACAACGCCACGCTACAGAGGACATTAAAGAGCAAATACAACATTCCGTGTCTATTGAAAGCAGCTGCACAGGTAACAGGCGGACGCAATGGAAAGGCTTACCGTTGAAGTTCTTTTTAATTACTCTTATCAAATCCCTGCTAAATTGTCTGGGGTTTGTATTGAATCCCCCTCGGCTCCCGAGTTTCCCACCGGGCGAGAGCTTCCTCGAACAATACGCTCTCTTGTCTGCTCTCAAAGCCAGATAGGTGTTGCAATAGTTTCAGCTGAGCTTGGCCACGCCCCTTTCACCACCCCCACCTCCTCTGACATCAGAGATACCTCAGGCTGCCTCCGAGGCTCCTCTCTCTCTCTCTCTCTCTCTCTCTCTCTCTCTCTCTCTCTCTCTCTCTCTCTCTCTCTCTCTCTCTCTCTCCTGCGCAGCTCGCTTCCTTTTAGTCGGACCAGATGAGCAGGTTGGACACAAGTATTTGCAGGGCTAGGTTTTTTGAATTTTTCTCTCTCTCTGCTCCACTTCCCGTAAGTAACACGCTGATAAGTCATCGTTCCTGCACGGACTTTGAATACTCCACTTCCACCGGGGACGTTCTCTGCTTTTCGTATTGTAAATACCACACAAAGTACTGCTGTGAGGCGGGATCGGCTATGACCATCTCCCCCACTGGGGGAACACATGCGAGGAATCTGTTACTGTGGTCTAATCATTAATAGCAGGGGGCTCTCTTCGCTTTCATGTGGCGAGGGGAACAATCTGTCAGCTAACCAGGCGAAAAGAAACGCCGAGCACGTTGACAACTGGCACCTGATAGTCAAAAAATGTGTTTTCAGGGTTCTTACACATTATGACCGATGGATTTCCATGACTTTTCCATGACTTTATACCAAATTTCCATGACCAAACTGAAATCTCGGTATAAGCAAGACAAATGTAGAAAATGTAGCGTATTGAGAGCGTAGGCCGGCTTATATTTTGAGCGTCTTTGTTTAAAAAAAACATGAATTATTTCAAATTCGGCGTAAATGAACATGTGGTTATAACAAATTTCCATGACTTTTCCAAAACTTTTATGAGTTTAGTTTTTTCCATGACTTTTCCAGGCCTGGAAATGACCATTTTAAAATTCCATGACTTTTCCAGGTTTTCCATGACCGTACGAACCCTGTGTTTTACTCGGAAGCTATATACTGCTATTACCCATGACATCAGATACGAGAACGTTTAGTGTCAAAGCATAGCAACATTGTCTTTATAATTGCCGGCGTCGCATATAGTCAGGCTATCAGTGAAATGCAGAGCGGCACTAAATGAACAATGGGAACCACCCGGCCGGCGGGACACTTCCAAAAAAAGCTCGCCCCGCGGCCGAGGGGACCCAATTCACACCTCGGAGTCACAATCAGTCGCGTCATTTACATGGCAACAACAGATCTGGAACAAAGGTCTCGAGGGACATTAAACACACCTTCACAGGATCATCCCTCCTATTAGAGAAACGCCGTACCCGTGAACCACATGAAACTGCTCCGGGACTCTCATGAGTAAGTATTTCAAGGATGTGGCACACCTCAGTCCCCACAACCACGAGACTGCCGGAAGTTAAAGAGCAACTTGCAGCTGGAATTTACTATTTATTAAATGTATTTATTTGTTCCTGGTCTCTTGCATAGTGCACTTTATACACTATTTATTCACTATCTGTGCAATATTGTCATTTGTGCGCCTTATTCTTGTGCAATAATACCATATTCTGTGACTTATTTGTAAACTGTGACTTATTTGTATTTCTTTCTTTCTTACCTTGTAATTTTGTTTAGTTGGAGGACCCAGCAGTATAAGCTTTTCATTGTACAAATAACTTGTTATATGTGCACATGACATTAAAATATCTTGAATCTTGAATCTTGAATCTTGCTGCAATTATAAAAACTTTGAGAATAAAGTTGATTCTTGTTAAACTTGACCCAGCTTTGGTCATTTAACATTCAGTATTACTCCCATGCAAGGACTACATGTGTTACTATAGTGTATGGATGTATTTCCCTCTAAAAATCGAGTTCTTGCATTGTTTTCCTCCTCTGTGGTTCACTGTGGTCAACCTGCAAGTGGAAACGGTCCGAGGGATCATCGTGCACACAAGCAAGTTGACTTGTCGAGCGGTGAATCATCGATTGAAGTCTGAGGGAGAGTAAACAACATTTTTTGTTTGCAGCAAACACGCTATGTTAACAGTGCACTCACGATTTGAGTGAACGCACTGTATTTTTTGAGCTTCTCTAGTCAGTGTTTCAGTTCATCTCCCCTGGTTTTTGCCAAACATTTCATTACATGCGGCTGGAAGTGAACCAGAAGTGCCTGTGGTTACAGATGGGATCAGGCTGCTGCCGCCCACAACCCAAGGAGCCCCTAGCAGAATCAGCAGAATCTAACATGGGCGCGAAAAATGTGTCAAACGCCTCTGACTTACACGCCTGTGGACAGAACGAGCTGCCACACCCTTCGCACAACGCGTCACGAGTCGGCCTGGCAACGCTGTACGTTTCCACAACGTGACGCACGGTGTTGAGATAACGTGAGAAGAATTAGACACCGGAAGGTGAGTTCAATACAAATCATTTAAAAGTTGCTGTGTTGAGCTCCATTCAAAAGTTACGCAACAAAAGACACCTAACACTTCTTACAGGTCTCTCATATCATGCAATTACTACGCAGGGGCGGATGCTGACACACGATAATAAAATTGAAGATTTATTTTGGTTCTGCTGGCTCATCATAGGTGTGGACCAGCATGTGGTCTCAGAGTATGTCCCAACACTGTCTATATATATATATATATATATATATATATATATATATATATATATATATATATATATTTTAATTAAACACTGTCTATATATATATTTTATTCAAACACTGTCTATATATATTTTGTTAATTTAATTTTACATTGCTGTATTTACATATATGTTGTGTATATATATATATATACATATATATTTTATTTAGACACTGTCTATATATATATATATATATATATAAAATTTAATTTTATATTGCTGTATTTATATATATATATGTTGTATGTATACATATATGTCACTTTTTTTCTTTCTTATATTTATATTTTATTGTGTTTAGTTTATTGGTGCTACTGTGTCAACAAATTTCCCCTTGGGGATTAATAAAGTATATTTCTATTCTTTTTTCTCTTCTAATACCCACTGGGAGAGCGGCACAGAGAGAGGAAGACGAACAGAAGAGATTCAGGAAATGTAAGTCTCCACTGCCCATCTGCTCCAGTCCCATCGTGTGTGCCGGAAACACACTTTTCTAGTCTGTTGAGGCCCTCCATTTGTGTTCCTCACATCACACCGTGTACCTTATCCTCTTCCTACATGACATGCTGCTTCTCCGCTCGTCATCTTCTATTCGACCTTCGCGCCCTGCCGATCTTTGGGGCGCTTCGCCTCGGCCTTTTGTCCGTCTGGAGATTGCTTGCGTCTGACGCGACTAAATGTGCCACTTTTCTCAAACACAGCAGGCCAGAGTGGGCTTTTGAGTGCCAGGCTTTTCATTGTAGAGTGGGTGACAATGGGAAGATGATGGGAGAAAATGTCGCGAGAGAATAAAATAAATCTCTGCGGCTGCCGACCTCCCACCAGTAGATGATTGTTTGGCATTGTTTGATCAATTGTGTTCCCTCCGAGACACACACACCTAGATTACCATAATGAATGCAGCATGCTGAGAAGGGCTGGGCAGAGGGCAAGGACGGATGGGCCGGGGTGAATACAGGGGATGTGGACTGAGGGGTGGTGAAGCTTATCAATATTCACCAGATACAGAGGACTCTGAAGCAAACGGAAAGTAGCCACCCGTTTCCATTAGTCAGAAAGGAAAAAGGAAGGAAAAATAAATCCCATAACAAAGAAAAGACTCCCCAACGCCCACCCACCTGACTGGTTACCGAGCCATCCGCCAGTCCCAGAGGTCTGCCACCATAATTACCCCTTTAGGTAGGAGTAGGAGGGTCGGGGAGAGACACACTGGGGCTGTGCCCATTAATGCTTCAGTGTAACAGCAGCACACCCTGCTAAGTCAACAGAGTCTAATCAAAGAGGCCGGGCAAGACGCGCTTTTACATTACATGACATGTCATTTAGCAGAGTGCATTTCAACCTAGAGTACAAACTAAGAACAACAAGAATACAGAAAGTAACATTTCCTCAACATAGTCAAACTACAAAAGTACCATAATAAGAGATATTTAAGAGCCACTGAAGTGCTAATCTGTGTTTTAATCCAGATATAGTCGGAAAAGGTGCGTTTTCAGTTTCCGGGCTTGATTGGGACACTATCACATAACATCGAGGTGAAGGAAAAACTCAAAAAGGTTTCTACAGATTAAAAGAGTTGGTAGAAAAACACCATACAGTTAAGAAAGTCAGATTCCTCTTCTTCAATGTGAAAATAAAGGTAGTTTTTACTTGGGAAATTGTAGTTTACATTCGACAGTATGTTATGCTCTGGATAGGTATTTTTTGTTGCACTTTCCCCTTTAAACCTTGTTTCAGATCGAGCGGTTTTAAAACCAGAAAACAAGTCACTCCACCATTGATAGTAACGTACTGTATTTGCTCATCTGCCTACAGCCTTGACTGCACGCAGCACACACTGATACTCCCAATATATTTTCCCATCCGTCTTCCTCGTTCTCCTGACTGACATGTGAACCAGTGTCTTCCTTACACCTATTTACCGTCTGGGTGGATCATTAACCAGCCAACAAGAGGCCCGGTGACAGAAGCTGTGCTTTCAATTAGCAAAAGTGCTCTACCCTAAATACCTCCACAAGAACTGAAACGCCAATAACTTTTAAAGGATTATTTGTCTTTCTTATTATTACATTTCAATGGAAGAAAACCATGTAGAGTTTTTTTTTTTTAGGAAGTCTAAACCCCAAGTTTGTCCCTGAGGGCTTTACAAGTTGTACAACCTATGAAATGCTGTATCCTTAGATTCTTAACATAGATGAGGAAAAACTCCACGGCAAAAACTGTAAAAAAAAAAAAAGAAGATAAAAAAAGGTCAGCGTACCTTTCTCGGCTTCAGTTTATCCTGCAGGTCGTACTGGCCGATGCCTTTGTAGCTGACTCCCAGCCACCACGGCAGTCCTTGCTTGTCCTGCATGAGGACACACGCACAAATAACACCACCACTCATTAGAGGTAGCTTTACTGGTGAGTTTGAAAGAAGAAACAGGCCTGTTACAAAAGCAATTATCCCATTAGGTTCACAGCAATAGCAACAAAAGAAGAGATCAAATACATTGATGGCCTTCAAATCTCTGCAGGCCCGACTGAGTAATTTAAGCACCCCCGTTTGATCTCTGCAGACACCTTGATTTAACACGGCTTGGTTGGGGAAGTCAGAGGAAGCAAGTAAAAGTAAAGCGAGGTTGTAGGAATCACGTAAAACACGCTAACTAAACGAGCTACAGAGGTTTACTGGATTTGTTATTTTTAAATAATTCAAGGTGCAAATCTGTACTGAGCCAGTTTGTGCGTTTCTATCCCACCCAAGCAGGTCGAGTCCTGAATGTTACTGCAGTAAAAATACATGTGTTACTGCTTTAGACGCAGCTCAGATTTTCAAAAGTAAAACGTCTTATGATCAAAGCGTTAAGCTCGACGCTAAACATTTAATAAAGTTCGGATTGTTGTGTTAGCTCGGATGCGTGTTGACAGAAGCTCATTCGGAGGTTAAGCTGCTTCATTACTCGGGGGCACCGCTGTTACCTTCACGGGGTAATAATGGACTCCGTATGTCGGCAGGGACTCCACCAGGGCCAGATACCTTCGGAGAGGAAGGGAACAGGTTAATGGGAATTCCACCTTTTGCACTTCATCACTGTCAACCGGTGGCTGTGTAACAACAGACTGAGTGCGCTTTAAGCTACAGCCGATGAGCAGCCGCAGTCATTTGCAGTGGCGAGCTGATCGATTTGTTTCAGGTCCGTGACGGATGGAAGGAGAGTCCATTGATCGGTTCAAGGGCACAAATCATCCCAGCGGGAATGACCCAGGGTCGCCGCGAGGGGGGGGGGGGGAAGAAGGAAAGCACCGCGGAGGACCGACATCCTCCCGAGGCTGGCTGGGTGCCTAGTCCAAGAGCACCTCCTCTAATTAATGACACATTCTGGCGTGGTGACAGACACGTCTTACAACAACAGCCACCCCGGTGCAGACGCATGCGGTTAAACAGGAAGGCCTGCAGTAGGTGCTTGAGAACTGCGACATCAGACGCAGTAGGTGCAGAACTTTTGGGGCAACACATGTTAATCGTAAATAAATATGTTAGATAGAGTATGGACTTGTTTTTGACTTACTGCACAATGGCTTGCCCTCTGGTCAGTCCTTTCTGTTGCTTGTAATGTTCAATCACTTTGTCCTCACTGCAAATGGATAGATAGAAAAAAATAGAATGAATAATCCATCAAGTGTTGCCCATTCCAGCGGCAGAGGGGATTGTGAGAGGACTCTTTCTCTGACACACATTCTGTCCGCTCATGCAGAAAATGCAGTCTGGCCTCCTGGCCCGCTGATGGCTCTCACCTCTCTTGCAAATGCATTTACTCGCCACTGTAATCATCCCTTTTTTACAGCAGAGACTGCAAACCAACTGCGGCTTAACAGAGAGAAAGGGAGACAGAGAGAGAGAGAGAGAGAGAGAGAGCGAGAGAGAGACAGACGTGTGCATGTGCTTATCCGTGCACCAAAAGACTCTGATTTTAATTTGGATATTAAACTGAACGTGGCAGCAGCAGCCGCCTCGGATGACCGTTTAGCCAAATGAAGAGGGGACGAGCATGAGGAGCGAGAGAAACCCAGCAGTGAGTGTGGATTGAAGAGACAGACAGCAATGCTTTAGATAGCCGGTGGCCGTCAGCACCTCCCTGTGCACTTGCAGGGGCTAATGGGCAAACGTAATTAACACAACCCAGGCATTAATTAGTCACCCCATCGGAGGCAAAAGCCATCTGCCAAGTACCGGGCCGTTCTGTTGACACAGTTCCCCTCAAAACTGCTATTCTGGGTGAAATGACTGCCTTGTGACCAGCGAGGTTATTTGACATCTGAATTGTTTGTGTATCTTGTGGAGAAAGAGCTGAACTTACCAGTAATTGAGAGACGGGTGCTCCCTTAATACTCGGGTGGGCAGAACTGGGAGCTGCTTCAGGTCGGATCTGGCAGTCTCCTCACTGACAAAGAAAAAAATCATATACATGAGCAAAATAAAGAGCAGCAAATGTATTCATTCATTTATTGTTACTCATCTATGCTTTAGCTGGGCGAGAAACAACATCACACCTTAATTACATTGATTGATGAGACAGGTTATCATGGTCTAATTACTAATTACTAACTCCGCAATACAACAATAATCTCTACATTGAGACTGTATAATTATATTTAATTTGGGGCTGAACTAGCATGTGGACCATAAGTAAAGTGCAGGTAGCCGTTTACACAAGACTCGCATCTCTAAGTCTAAAAGAAGTGTGGAGGACATTTCTCCACGTTGGTATTTCCAGTGTGGTTTTGGACTTCTATCTCAAGGCATGACAGCGATATTTCAATGTTTGCAAACCTTTAGAAAAGGTGCCATGTCAGGATATTGTTTTCATCTTTTTTACTTATAAATAGTCGCACTACTTGCCAAGACTAAACTTGAGCCTCACTCATCTCTTGCCAGACTTGACATATAAAAGCACATGCAGGCCCTTTAAATCACAGGGAGTCTTTTAAAAAGAAAAAGGGAAAAGAGGGGGCCTGGCAAAGTATCTTTTTCAAAAATATCAAAGCCAGGTTCTCCGTCGTGATGCACTCCACACGGCTATTCTTTGTACTTGTAGGTAAACTACTCTATATTGATTCGCAGGTTCAATCGGTCTCACGCACAAACTGTGCCAGAAATGCTTCAAGTCGTAAACACAGAAACTGGCTATCCTATCGGTTTGAACAAATTGTGGCGTTTGTCACTGTCAAGGCCCTCGATGGTGAACTGTGTGTGACTCAAACATCGCGTAGGAGGGAGTTCCGGATTTACAGTTTCTGTTGGATAAAAAAGGGCTCTGATTTGGCGAGCCAGTCCACTGAGTCCTGAACAAAAGCCATTCACAAGCACTTGGCCGCCTCTCCCTGCGTTGAAAAGCATTGTGCGAGCCCCTCTGGGACGAAACTCAAACGAGTAGTTCAGACCATACCCGGAGAAAAACTCTTGGAACGTCCTCAGGTATTTCTCGCAGCTATAACAACAACGTAATAATATAAAGTAGTGGATGTGTTCAGGCCAATGGCCATTTGACCTTAAACAACAAGTTAAGTCCTGTTCTTTAAAGATAAATGGAATTTAACAGCCGCTGCCACGGCAGGCCAGAACCATAATGATCCAGTTATGTGAAGCTGCTTACTAAACAAAAACAGGTATAAGCCGCGGTAAGGAAAGAGGCACTTGAATCGCTCTTCCCTGTAGCTACCTCTCCGAGGTTGACTGAGTTCTGCTGCCGCGGCAATTTGCCGCATGTTTGATGGTGTACGTTTTATGGCGAGGCTGGGGCCTGGCGTTGTCTGGGTGATCTACTCCAGCCACGCTGCCGCGTCAGCAATCTGGAATTCATTACTACGTCTGTTATCTCCCCGCAGCCTGCAGCGCGGGGGCAATTCCTACGCAGCCTACCCAGCGTGGGGAGAGATAATACTCATGTGTCAGCTTTTTCCGCGGGGCTGAGACGTGGTGACTGTGTGGAGGGAGCACAATGAGAGAGCCTGTTGCTGTGAGCGGACCGCTAACTACAGGCTACACCTGCGAATAGATCAGAGGAGTAAAAAACGTTTGGCTGTAATAGTGGTTGATGTGGGGAACACAAATGGCTTTGTGCTGCTCCCAGTTGATTCACAATTACAAAAGTTAATAATCATAATGGTGAAGACAACATCTCAAGCTCACCTTTGAAGTTGATTACAATTACAAGAATAAAAATCCCCGCTTAGTACTCTTACCACATTATTATAGACATCAATCAATTCAGTGCTTTCCTACTTTTTCCACAATCTCTTTCATCAACTTTCAGCGAGGAGTTGTAACTTGTGCCAATCTGCCCAGGTGGAGCGAGTCAGTACTATTCGACGTAATGTGACACTGACCAAGGGAAATTCTGATACAATTACAATACTAAACGTGGTGGCACATGTATTCCATGCACAGCAGGGGGTTTGCCCACACCACCACAATAACAGTGAGTCCTATCGACGCCAAGTTGTCTATCATTGGACAGTGGGTCTTGGATCATCCCTCTTAAGGCAGCTGACTGGAGGAGGAGGAGGAGGAGGAGGTCTCCCTAACTCCTCCACAGCTAATCTCACTGCTCCAGGGCCCTTTGCTTATACAGTGTAGAGGACACACATGTATATTATATGCTTTATGGGGAGATTTAATGGGCCTGTTCTCTCAAAGAAGTAGTTAAAAGGACATTACAGGCAGTGATGAGAAATACTGCCACAGGACAGCGGGGGATGCATCGCTGCAATAACGCTGTTATAAAGAAGAACTTCAATTGTGAGGGAAAAGGTGTCGTAAAACCTGACATCTACAAACCATGATGAAATTGCGCAGGGGGAAAGTAGTATCTGTGCAAATAAAGGAAAAAATAGCTTGATTTGTCTACACTCCCATCTGATTCGACCAGATTTGTTGGCAGGTTGTCTTTTATTGTCCTTTCAGAGTCAGTACAAAGAACAGCCCATCCCCACACCCACATGAGTGGAAGGTTCAGAGTACTGTACGCTACACTTCAGGGTGAAGCAGCTTTAAATCAGAACACCCAGGCATAAAACTGTACAAAAGCTGCAATGAATAACGTCTAACACTAATCAGATCAATCCTACCTGTAAATAATTTGCTCAATGAGCACAAGCAAACAAAGTGAGGTGTATTGGGGGGGAGGGGGAGGTTTGACACGTTTTCAAACTGCATTTTCAGCAATGCATGTATGACCATTCAAACCATACACATGTGATTCCTAACAGAGCACACATCTTTGTGTCCACATAATGGACTGGGAATCCTTTAGAGGCAGAGAGCACGGTGCCGCTTCAACCTGCTCGGTCACCGAGTCAGACAGGGCAGTGTTTACTAATCACAGCCAATGCCCTTCACTCCTACGGCTTGCAAAAAAATCGCAACATACCTTATCAGCAGGTCAAGCTTTTGAGAGCACGGCTCACAATGAAAACATTATCTCCACTAGTGCACAGATTAGCAAGGCTTTGTTCATATTCTCTCACCGGAATCGGCCGAATCGTGTACACGTTGTCCGTGTGTTTTATTTCTTCTTTTTTACAAGTGTCACACATGCTATGTTTGGGATTACATGCGACATTTACTAAGAGGCCATGCAGTCACAACACGTATGAAAAGCCAAGCCTTTGTAGGGCTTTTGTTGCAAGTGTAAACACAATGCGTCTGTCTTGATCGTCAACAGTGTGACAAGAGAACAAGAGTGTTTAGATTTTAAAAGGCAATGTTTGGACCATGTGGGTGGCAGCGAACCAGCAAGATGGGGGTTGTTTGGGTGAGGTTACAGTTCAATGTTTCATGAACACTTTAAGGGAATTATTAAGGGAAGTACAGTGTGAAAAACATCAAATCTGACCGAGTCAAGTTGAACATTAACTGCCTGTACAGTCATCGTGTGTGGACTGAGCACTGGCCAAACAACTTGACAAACCAGGCTCTGCAGTAAAGAAACGCACACTTCATGAAGTGTGCAGAGTTTGCATTCAACTGCACGAGTTTACAAAAAAAGGTGTATGGCTGGCAGAAAATATAAAACAATGTTATTACATGTAACTTAACTGGCATTCATTGACATCTTTCTTCCCAGCTAGTCTAGATATCTGTCTAAACATGTTTGAAATGACACCTTGAAAAAGACTGGGGTAACATTCCACCCTTTTCCCATTTATGTCTAAAATAAATCGGTTTTAGGTTGTAATGTTGATAAATTCTTACCTGCTGTATTCTCCCTTGGCCTCCTAAAAAGAGAAATACTGGGATTAGTGAAAGCACTGTGAGAAAATGCAAGAATGAACGCAAACTAACTAGCGTTAAATGACCCGATGAATTAGGTTAAGTGGTATGCTAATGTTAGCTAACTTCACCCCTGGCACAAACCGCACCAAGGGGTTAACGTAACAGACATTTAATTTAAACACGTTTTTATTTCTATAACAATTGAAGTTAACGCCGCCTCGACGCACGAGTGCATTTTAAACGCGAATATAAATATGAAACAGCTCATTTATTTTTGCCGCGACCAAAGCAGGAGGACAACTGTTTTCAAATGTTGCCCCAACCGTCTTCATTCCCGTTAGGGGGGGGGGGGGGGGGTGAGGGACAACATATCGGTGTCGGGAAGTCTGCGACGAACTCTTTCTTACCTGCAATGCGAATGCGGCTAACTTGAACACATGTTCACTCTCCACTTCGATGGTCTCCTGTTATAAATAAAAAACACGTCGTATTTTAGAACTGCACACACACGCACACACACACACACACACACACACACACACACACACACAGACTGCAGTCTTGTCCGAAACACTTGACTTGAGAGGAAATCTTCCCGTCCCGTACCTCTCGGTCCCACCGTTACCGACCGAACCAATGCCGTAGAGATAATACGGTGTTTGAAACTGTCCGTGAAGTGGGTTTACTCCCGTTATTTGGCGCCCGAGTTAGCTTTACACTTTCTGTATGCGACAAAACACACGGCGGTGCATTAAAGAAAAGGCTAGATAAAGGTCCTGCCTGAAGCGAGAGCCCCCTCTGTGAAGTGGTACAGTCCGAAAGCAGGTTCAACAGTCTCCGGCTCCCATGGTGACCAGCCTGTTCTCCCCGCTAAAAGAACTGCACCGCAACGTCTGATCATGATGCATTCACGTGCATCTCGTATGGTTCAAAACCTTCTGTATGCGCCTATCAAAACTAGGTTAGGTTACCTGCCTACATCACATTGAACAGGAAACACTTAAAATCAGTGGCCCAGCTACAACTATCATGTGAATGATTGAACTTAGCTTTTGCACTCAATTAGATACCCAATCAATTTAAAACAAATTGCCCTTAAACAACAAAACCGTACCTTATATAAATGACAACCTCAACATCTATTTTCTACGCTGGTGCAATAGTGTAGGGTATTTTAAATGCAATGCCCAACATCTGCATTAAACGATACCATATTGCTTGTATGACAGTGAACCATGAGCTTTGCGTAAAACTGTAACTTTTCCAACTGCACATGAACGCACCATAGAGGATAACCTTTTGAGATCTAACGGCAGTTTCAGATCTTCAAGAGGTTTTCAAAATGTAAATGTTGTGAGGTTAAAGATACTAGAATTTCCTCAACAAATAGCATGATGTGAATAAAATGCTGCATTATAAACATTATGTATACAAAACAATTTAGTATAAAGATAAAAGAGGCCAGATTAGGCAATGAAGTCAGGAAAATACAAACTGTATGAGATGAACAGTACGTATTATGTCGAAAAGTTGTGTCAGGTAAACATTATATAAACAACAATTAGGAAGATACTAATCCCTGACCATCAACCCCCAGCAGAAATAACTATTCATGGTAAATCAAAAATTATGTCGAATCAATAGTTGAATTAGACATCTTCTAATAAGGCTTTTCAAGGATATGCCAAATTCGGTTACAATGGTGTGAAAGATATATAGTCAATGAGAGTTCAAACTTAATACAAAATGTTTAAAAACACTTACGTTAAACACGAAAGATTTAGCGTTCAGGAAGAACAGCTCCACTGTCGTGTTGTCTTTCAAGAAGGTGATCTTCTCAATATAAAACCTGTCAAGAGTGTTTTCGGGTCAGCAAGGTTCACTTTAAATCAGAATGTCAACACATTTTATTCACAGACTTCATCATGTCAAATGCAGTTCAGCAATCACAGAGCAGACGGTGCAAAACTGTGTTGCATCACTGCCACCTGCTGGTCAGGACAAGGCTCTCATATTAGGCCTTTACGGCTCACAACTCAGTCTAATATATAAAACATTGAGATCTTCAAACTTCAGTTTACTCTGACATTTCCAATAAAGCAGTTTTCCAAATTTGTCAGGTTTCTGCAGCGAGAGCACTCACCTCACTAGGAACTTGAGCTCCACAGGCCCTGAAGTCTTGGAGAAGTCATGATCCAGGACTTTACGATCCAGCTGGAGCCAGTTACTCTGGCCACTGGTCAGGGGGGTAGAAACACAAATCATGTGTTGGAATACTGGAAAAGTAAGTTTCCTCCCTTCTTTTTTTTGTCCTCCTAAAGCATTGGATCGGTTCTAAATCAACCAACCCCTTTGATTATAAGAAGATGTGATAAAAACCAAGCGCGCCTGACCCATTGACATTTCACTTTAAAATACCAATAATGTTAGGAAGTGCACTCACGTGTCATCTATAAAGGACAAGCCAAAGTATTCTTTCTCCTTAAGGTTAAAATGCGAGGCCACCAGATCCAACAGCTCGCGGGACAACAGCTTGGGCTGGAAGGTATGGCATGAGGTGGAAAACAAGTGCATGTGGGACAACGTCAAAATAGAATGAACAAGAAGAAACAAAATCAAACACGATTTCAGTGCGTCAACAACATCTTGAGGCCAGCAGTGGGAGCGTCCTCTATACCTGAACCAGCAGCTCCAGCTTCCTGTCATCGAGGAGGTGAACCTGACACAGACGGCCCTCGGTCATCTGTAGAAGACGGACAGATGGACAGCGTTAGACAATTCCTGCATAGTGGCAAAGCGCGCCGTCTCCACCTCCACACTCAAAGCCGTGCATGCTATTCTAGCCCAGAGAATAAAGTAACTTTTGTCCTGAATGAATAAGAGGATAAGAGGGACACACGCTCCAAAACGTCAAGGTCATTGCCAACATCATCATCATTATTAGTAAAAGACAAAAAAAAGAAAATGGAAAAAGGTGCAGCTGTGAAGTTCAGCCGTAAATCAGCTCTTCATAGGAGCACTGTGAGTCCCAAACAAAGACTCATGAGCTTCTTCTGTTGTTAAGGCTCCACACGTGCTATTGTCTTTCTCTCCCACGTGTCTTTCCACAGCGCCGATTTAATGAAAATCTCTGAAACGTCAACATCCAGCGCGTTCGTTCCTCTGCCGGTGTAAGAAACAAAACCGAAAGACAATTAAGTCCTGGTGTGCAGGGGTTTAATTGAATTCCCGCTGCATTGTTAAAGATGAATGACTCCAGGATTCATTCTGTTGCAGTCAGCAACCTGACTTTAACTGCAGGACAAAGGGAGGAATATTATTGTGCTGATGGATATTAGTCAAGCCATATTTCAGGGTGCAAAGTTGTTGCCAACAATCCAGGCTGGGGTTTCTCGATACTTTAATTGCTTTATATACAAATTGCAGGCGTGGTGTTTATATAATCCGCTTCAGGGCTGTAGGTCAAATGTAATCTCAATAATAGATGTTGTGAATCGTTTAGGAAATCATGTCTAATGTGACAGTGGGGATTTGTTTTCTTCTTCTTTTTTCTTGTTCATAAAAGTGTGTGCCTCATGCATTTGTCACCATAAGAGTCGGACAACAGCAGGCTAAACCCGTATTACCCACCTCTTTATTTGCATTAGCTGTTCACTCCATTCTTCTTCTGTAGGTCAAATTAAATTCAGTACTAAAGTATTCTTAAGTCGGCTGCTGGGGGAGGTTTTAGGATACACTGAGCACATATCTCCTCTTCTCTCCCTACATAGAGATACATTTATATCTCTCTTTCACACATTGTTCTCTCTGCTTCCTCCCCTGGAGTCCTTGTGACTTCGCGTCTCAAAGGGTCCATTGGACCTGGCTGTGTCTGATGCCTCCTGTCACGGCCCTGATGATTTTCATTTGTGTTATGTCCACTTTCAAAAGTGGTAGTATGACACGCTTGAGGTAATGTACCACATCTTGTGTTGAATACCATATCAGTCAGTCACCACCCGGGTACAGGCAAAGTCTAATCTAAGATAAAATAATACAACCACTTACTTAAAGCCACTATATGAATATTTGTGCCATTGACTTTGGCGCCCCTAGTGGCAGACAGCAGTGGGGCTAAAAGCACACTTCAACAGTAATTTACTTATTTCATTTTTTTACACTAACAAAAACACTCATTCCTTTAGAAAGTTATCAAAGATGCTTTCAAATAAAATTACAATGATACACATAGTAGCTTTGATTTGTTAAAATAGTCTTTTTAGTAGATGGCAGATCAGCACAATGTCAGAAAAAAGGAGCTTGCTCATGCTAAAAAAATTGTTATTGCATCATCCTCCACATCAGAGTAGTTTACTGTCCAGTTTCTGTGATACTAAGCAGAACCCACATGGTTGTTGATCTCCAGGATGGTCTTTTTTGTTATTTTTGTTTGTTTGTTTCTGTGACTTCAGAGAAAAAAACATGTGGCATCCAACTGCTTGGCAACGTCCGACGTGACCGCATTGGGCGGGAACTGCGCCTTCTAACGTGGCGTTAAGCCTTGCTCCGTTACGAGGACGCATTGTTCTCTGCTCCACAACAAAGCGTGACGTTTCACTTTTATGCTGCGAGAGCTAGTTTTCCACTTAGTGGTTTTTCCGCACCCTCGAACCGCAAGCGTGAGTTACGGGTTCGGTGAGAAGAGCTGCAGATTCTCCACAAAAGGCTTATTTTTTTATTTGCAGTCACGGCGACCTGTTACTGTGCTATCTCTGGCTCTGATGCCAAAACATATTTCAGCACCATGCCGACTGCGTCTACCGTCTGGTGTGAGCTTTGTATCTCAAAAGGCCCAGAAGAGGCAATACTCTTTAAAAAAAATAAAACATAATAATAAAGAACTGCTGAAGTTAACCTTCAATTGTCTTGATAGGGAACATAAATTGTGTTCCATCATTCAATCTGGGATTATTCGCTATAGTGGCCCTTCCATTGTTGTGGCTGTTCCATGGCACAATCGTATCTATCAATGCTGCATTGTTGCAGGGCAGTGACATCAAAACACAAATGGACAAAGGCCTGTAGTTATCAGTCTGACGTCAAGCTCATGACCATGGCCATCGGATTTCAGATTCACCTTCAGTATCTGTTGACATGACGGCAAAGTCCAAGGCTTCTCCCCCTTGAATGCTCAAAGAATACTTAAAACACGAAATGAAACTCTTCAAAACACTCCGATGGGAATCCTTTGTTGCATGTTACTAGCACTGGCAACACCACGGTACTTTCCAAAGACACTTGCAACCACTTTTTCTAGAACGGCTGACAGAGATCGCTGCCCTCAGACCAGCCGAAGAGCGAGGACCTTCCGAGGTCCCAGATGATGAAAAGAAAAAGGTCACGACTGTGTCAGAGAGGTCATCCCCCTTAAGCTCTGTCGTTACGGCCCATGATGGTTTCCGAGCTCTTCACACGACCCCTCCAGCCACACTGACCTGCTCAGGCTGAGCCGGGCCCACCCTGCATTTCATACCGCTTTATACTTCTAGCTGCATTTCTGCACTTGCACTTTCTTTTACTACATTTATCTATAGTTAAAACGATTTTTGTTTACACCTGATTGGTTTAAAAGTGCATAAAGCGGGTTAAAATTAGACCCAGCTTGAAGGATTACAATATGATGACATTGCCATAACAGGCATGACCTTTACATTTTATTGGAGTCTTTTTTATTTGTTGAAAACAAATAAAAAAGTGCCATTGAAACTTTCACTTCAGTAAATATTCGGAATGCTTCTTCTATTTGTAATTGTGAAAGGTAGAAAAGGGGAAACCGGTTAAAGAGATTTGCTACTTCTTGGAACTCTTTTTTAGAGAAAGCAAGGGTGTCTCTATATGCACTTTTAAGGTATTGTATCACCTGTGAGAGATAATCTGAATATTGTCATTGTCCTCATTCCAATGTATTGCTTATTGTTCCTTTATTACTATGTAATTGTATTAGTAACTATAGTACAACATGTTTTCCTGTTGAAGTGCAGAAAATAAATAAAGAGAAAGAGCAAAGAGGAGCAAGCTGAGCATGCAGTTTCAAGTTTACACAAGTAGCACGCGCACAGACGGTTTAGCACGCGCACAGACAGTGTAGCACGCGCACAGACGGTGTTCAGGTGCCGCGGCATTTCAAAGGACAACTTGGGAAAGTTATTCTCCTCCGCCAGACAGAGAGAGAGAGAGAAAGAGAGAGAGAGAGAGAGCGAGAGAGAGAGAGAGAGAGAGAGAGAGTTAGAGATAGAGAGATCAAACGGCCCGGTCGTGCTGCTTTTCTAATGACTGCCACATGTGCTGCGGGAGAGACCCTCGTTAACTCGGTGACTCACCAAGAGGCAGCACGATGAGTGTCTTCATATGCACACAAACAAACACACGCAAACACTAATGATGAGGAGCCAGATGAGGAAGAAAAAAAAAGAAAAGCGAAAAAGGAAAGTAAAAACGGAGGTAATGGGCAAAATCGAAGCCATAAAAACAATGCAAGGAGTGATTATATAGACAATACATCTGGAGGTCACTAATTATGCTGTCATTAAAGCAATCATTTAAACCTTATTTACAACTTATTCAAACAACTTTTTTCTTTTCTTTTTTTCTTTACATAAAGCATCCACGCTGCTGTCATTACCTGGTAGCACTTCCCCATCCTGAACCAGGCTTCTAGTAAGCGTCGGCACGGCATCAGGCCACGGCTGTACCACCTCCTCAGGGTCTGATGCGCCAGACTCCAGACGAGCTGGCTTCCCGACGCCACCCGGTCCTCTATCCCGCGCGCAATACGCACAGCCATGGTTGGTCACCAAACTTTGTTCTTCTTCTAAACCCGACTCGAATGACGAAGCTCTCGCCGCTCGGGAACCCGGACAGGAGACACTTTTGTGTTTTCGCGTCGGAATCAACAAGCTGAGAGGAGCGAGCGCGCGCGCACGCACGGGTATAGTCTCCCCAGCTGACGTGATGTCAGTGAGAGTCGGCGCTCCGGAGAGGCTGGAGAGCAGCAGCAGCAGCAGCAGCAGCAGCGGAGAGCCTCGGACTCGGTCCAAGAAAACACTGCCTCACAGTGAGGGGAGCGCAGTGGGGAGGGCAGGACCCACGGAACCACAAGGCCTCGGCTGCACACGTTTTCCGTCTTCCCCATAAACACAACAAAACGCGACGAACTCCAACCGACCGCTCGACCTCGAAAGTCATAAACACTCATGTTTTTCTTTTCTCTTTATATTTATTCTTAGCACGCGTCTGCAAACGGGCGGTGGGAAAGTCATGTCACTTTGTCTGGGATTTGAGGGCAATTTCCTGAGGAGGGCAGACATCTCCACCCATCATATTCTGCAGTGACACTCAGAATAATTAGTCCCGTTTGGATGGCAAACTGTTTAAAAAATAAAAATACGAGTGAAACTATACAGGGGTTATACAGACACGTTAAGGAGAGGCTCTGATGTAAGAACATGGACTAGACGTCTTCCTTTAAACAGCTGTGATCAATAAGCAAATGCACACCTGACTCAGATAAACAAGTCAGGGGCCCAGTCCCTATGTCCTCCCCTAAGGCCTTGAACCCTGACTCCTTAAGAGACTTACTGACGTCACCTGTTAAATCGTTGAGTGCCAGAGGCTGTTAAGTCTTGACATGGTGTAAATCTGAACGGGACAGCACTTAACTGCAACATCTCACGTTACCGTGACAACGTCCACAAATATTGGGGTATTGATTTTCTACTTTCTACTCCCTGAGTTGAATGTCTTGCACAGGCCCCTTTCCTCAAGGTGAGAGGTCGTTTTTAACAATCTATGTACTTGTTTTTGTCAAAAGAGCTTCAATGACTAAATAAAATGAGCGATGATATGCATAAATACATATCCTCTGACTTCATGTTCCATCTTTAATCCCTAATGTTTCTGAGTAAATGTGACATTACAGGCTTAACACCAATGTGCCCTCCTCTTTGTTTTTATTTTAGTCTCCATGCTTCCTCTGGGACCGTGTTAGATGTCACATTGCAATGAATTGTGGGTAATTCCCTCGGGCAGAGTCTGCACATAATGGGTTTATAAAGGGCCCAAACACTTACAGACTCACAGATCCTCGCAAAGTCCGTGAGGGTTTAGCTCTGTCAAATCGTAGAGTGTTTGAGTCTCTCGCAGATATTTTGAGGCTTTTATGAACCCTTTCCATATAAGTCAGCACCAGATGCAGACTCTACCCACGGGAATTACCCACAATGCATAGCAATGTGACTTCAAACAAGGTACTAGGGGAGTAAACAAAGACTATGGTTGGGTGTTCAGCCTGCTACAATTACTCAGAAACATTAAGGATAAAAAAACATGAAATCAGAGGATATTTTTGCATTTATCCGTGCACTTCATTTCATTTTGTCGTTGAATGTTATCAAGATACGTTGCAACATTCAGATTGACACCATTTCAAGATGGAGAGGCTCTCGGCGGAAACAATATCCTACTGTTTTTTTTAATTGATAACCCTTACCCTAACCCTAACCCAGCTTTCCTCGTCTCAGAGGCTGCAGACATATGAGCTCAGATGAGCCGACTGGTTGTTTATCTTTTTTTGAATCAATAAATCCCCCAAAACACGTCAACCACAGTAAATGAGTGACGCTTTTTCCCCGGCTCATCGACTTGTTATTGGGGAGGCAGTGGAGAGCTTTACTCAGACCGTGACACACTGTTCCGGTCGGTTCCAGAACTCTCCATTAGTGCTCAGTCACCCAACGCCATACATACATACAAACAAATTATGAGCAAAAAGCGAGGGCGCCCCGCCGTGCATCTAATTGCATCTGTGCATGCAGCGATGCATGCGGGTGTATAACTCTGGAAATGAGCGTATAGATCGGTTACCACGCCTGTGCAGGCAGCGGACTGGCCCGACTGAGCAGAGGCAGCTGGGGACATTGGGTCTTTTTATTCTTTAAAAAAATACTTTTTAGTGATTGATTTTTTTTCTCAGTTTCAGTGAACAAAACATTGTAAATGACAAAAAGGAAACATTTAATTCAATTTTTTACTTTAAAAACAATAGACATAAATTGAAAATCAATATAAAATTAATAGAGGGTCATCAATTGCTCTTTAACATTTTTCTTTAAGTCAGCCGAGAACATTACACATATTTTCCTTTGTATACAGTCCATTTCCCAAGCTTTGTTCGTGGGACCCTGCTCTGAGGAAAAGGAAGAGAGTACATTTTTCCATATTCCTCTACAATATCCAGCCACTGTCCTGGGCTTGGAGGGTCACTTTTCATCCAGCTCCTTGTGATGGCCTTTGGGTCTTGAATAAATATGACTAAAAAGGCACTGTGAGCAATGAACAAATCCATCCAGGTACGAACGTGTGTGTGTGTGTGTGTGTGTGTGTGTGTGTGTGTGCTCTGAGAAGTAACTGCGCTCGGCCAAGAAATCGTCCTCGCAGACGACCTCTTGTTAACTCTCACCGTGCGTTTTAAATCGTCCTTCTTGCCACAACCTACAACTTTTATTCTCGCACTGTTCAGGGATCAGTTGGCAGCACCCAAAATTCAATTTTTCACTTCCCCCATAGTTTGTCATGTTTTATTCACCTTGCTCTCAAACTCAGATACATCCTTGGAGTTTTACCCACATCCTCACTAAACTCTTGTTTCCAGGGTAACTGAAACGCTCGCTTGCACTCCAGCTCATAAACTTGGCCTTTAGCCGCCGCCAGGTTTATCCCCAGTGGCCGATCGGCACTGTGCATGTGCAACTCTCAACAGAAACGAGAGGAAAGGGTTCAAGTGTCGAGTATATCTCATTTATATAGCACATTAAAACACACAAAAGCTGACCAACAAGAAGGCTCACTCCTTTAGATATTTCCATCATCAGCTCTGAATTTTATTTAAAAAAAAAGGATTTGATTCTTCTTCTCTTTACAGCAATTCAATCGCCAGATTCCTTTAAAATCTTTTGGAAAATAAATCCCAAGCTGTCTGTGATTGGCAGTGAATCTCCTCACACACACTTTATCTTGAATACAATACACATTCTAAGGTAATGAATACACACTGGCGGCTGTTGTAAAAAAGAAATTGTACAGAGTTAAACCAGATATAATACTGACACAGCAAAATGTGCTGTTTGAAGTTCATTCCTTTGGAGTGTAGCACATGGCCCTAACAGGATTAAATACTATGGATGCTGTAATCCACCACTGTAACCACTGGATGGATCTATTTCTGGAAAATGGGCTTCATCGCCACCAGGGAGCCGTTCGAAAGGTATATAGATGGAGCGCATCCAGCTACCCGTGATAAACACGGGCAGATGTGCGAGGCCACGGCCGCCCGGAGCAACAGTGGCCCGAGACGGACGAACACATGGCGGGCGCATGTCGCCGCCACACATGATCGCCACGTGTTCTGGTCCACGCCATGCTCATGAGTGCATGCAGGCTCTCTGGCAGCGCGGTGTTTCACGAGTCGGGCTCGCATGCGGTCGTAAAAACGTTCTTTTTTAAATAGCTGCCAACATTCCACCTGGATGCTTTATTTATTACATGTAGAAATAAGCAATTAACGTGACATTAAAAGTAAGACGTGTAGATTTATTTTTAAAGTGGAAGGAACCAGACAAAGATGTTGGTCATATTTCAATGTAAGGGCACGCAGGCATTGTCTCCCGAGCACATTTATAGAAAACTGAAACACACACGCACGTGCACACACACCTATGCCAAATGCCTTGAGGCGGGAGATAATCCCAGTTGATTTCCACGCTTCATACCGGGGGTTTCGGCGGGGTGGAGATGTGGGAAGGAGCAACGGCCTCGGCTAGGATCAATCTGTGGGAGTCGACGCTCAGAGAGGGCATCCCACGGGAAAGTGGGGATGAACTGTCTGCTCCGGCTCTGAGAGGCGCACAATAAGCACTGTCTGATCCTCAAGTAGTCTCAGTGCTATATATATATATATATATATATATATATATATATATATATATATATATATATATATATATATATATGTATATGTGTATATATATATATATGTGTATATATATATATATATATATATACATATATGTACAGTATATATATATATATATATATATATATATATATATATATATATATATATATATATATGTATCACTAGCATGTATACCATGTGAATTAAATAAAAACTAAATAGTTAGGTGCAGGATGATATCATGCTTTGGGTTAGAACACTTTTTTTTTAAATTGTTACTTATAGATTATGTGTTTCGGTGAAGTTCGTGATTTAAAATGAGTTCTTTAATTGAGACACAAACAGTGGTTTCCTAGGTGAAAGTCCTGTGTGATTGACCCATCTATACCCACCCGGACACTATTGTTAAATATTTATGATAGCAGCTTTAAGCTTTGCACATTAACTAATTAACATAATAACGTAACGTTCTTTGCCTTCACACAGACAATTCCACAATGAAACGCTCCACATCCGAAGCCAACCCGGCTTGTGTTGTGACATTTTGGAGTATAATAAAGAGAAAGGTATTGCTTTAAGGGGCGTAAAGTGCTCTTCTTCTTTAATATCTCCACACAGACAGCGTTCATTGTCACTCAGTATACATGGCCGCTGTCTCCGTCCCGGCACCACGGCTGTGAACACCGTGACCTCACACCGTGACCTCACACCCCTCCGTCACCCTCTGCATATGATGTCGCTCGAGTGTCACTCCATTGCTCGTGTGATGCACACGAGGAGGCTGAGTTCCCTCAAAGGCTCATTCTTTTCAAGCTGTTGCTCTACCTCCCCTCCTCTGGCAGAGCACAATACACTGTTGAGGGACGTGCTCATTGTTCCTGCTGCAGTACCCCTTTGCAGCCAGCAGAGGGGGGGATGGAGCGTCTCACGGCGACCCTCTGGGACAACAAAAAGGGGGGAAGACATCTAGCGCTGGAAACTGTTTGGTATATTATTCTGTCCGGAGGGGTTTATGCCAATGTCATACCCCTTTCCTCCTCATAGAAGGGCCTCATTCTATACGTGTGACGCCTGGATTTAAATGTATTTTTGTGAGAATACAGACAGACAGGACGTTACAATTTGGCCCCAAGCTTTATTCAGTCCCAGAAGTTCTGTATTAATAGGCCCGAATCTGTTGAGAATACAAGGCGGGGGGGGGGACACGACAGGGGGAACGATCATTACCCCCCCGTCCCCCGTCCCTGGGCTCCCTTCAACGTGGGACGGCAATTACCATATACAGTAAGCGGTAGATTAATTGTCTAAAAGGGGAAGGCCTCCGAGTGATCTTAGCAGAGCTCTGGTGAGCGGGGGGAGGAGGAGGAGGAGGAGGAGGAGGAGGAGGGACAGCTGTCACCCTCACGGCCCGCAGCTGACGAGCTGTGTGCCACATACTGAGGCTGCAGCTGACACGCTGAATGGAAGACGTTTTTGTGCAGTGTGCCCGGCACGCTCCCTAACACACACACACACACACACACACACACATACACACACACACGCACAGGATTGTGGTAAGTTACGACGTGCTGGCCTCACAGGACCCCGCCTGCTCGCTTGTCATGCTTCCTGACCGTCACTCGTGGCGGTTAGAAGCGGAGCAGGTGGACACAGCTGTCAGAAGTGGCCGATCGCTGGGAGGGTTGATTTGTAGTCATACATCATAGATGAATAGATTATAAAACTCATAAAACATGAAAGAGGGCCACCTCTACTCGTGTTCAGACCATGTCCCACATCTCCCCACCGTAATGGGCGTTGATACGGCAAAGCCTTGTGAGTGGCCAGAGAATACAATATATATATATATATATATATATATATATATATATATATATATATATATATATATATATATCGTCGTCGCCATAATTCTCTCTTTGACAGCAATACTTCACCCATAAAGGAACTGCAATTCTTTTTTTTACAACATGTCTACCCTGGATACTCGGTGAGTGAGAGGTTGCCATTATACATCTCGACAGAAGTGATCAACGGATCTGTGAAAAAGAAGGAACAAAAAGAACCAAGACATCTTAATTACAGCCAATTAACACCATGTGATAGAGCTCCGTTTGGCAAATGAATGGCGAGAGATGAAAGCTTTTTGTGTGTCTTTGGCGGTACAGTCAAGCCCAGCTTTGTGTGGCAAGGCGGAGGGGTGGGAGGGGGCGGGAGAAAAACAAAAGAGGACAAGGAAAGAGGACAAGGAAAGAGGACAAGGGTCCCGGGCCGCTGCCATCCACCCATCGGCTCGTATAGCTGCTGCGTCTGGGGACTTATGGTCAGCTCCTCTCGCTGTACGGGACGGCGCCCAGGGGCTCGCTGCAGGCCACAGGCCACAATAAACCATGTGTGTGTGTGTGTAAACCAGATGCTATGGAAAGGAGGAGGTCAGAGCAGGGGTGGGGGGGGGAGACAGAGGCCACGACGGCAGCCTCACACTGTCTGCCGCAACAGAAATGTTGGCCGCGGGTGTTGCTCTTATTTGTCCAGACGTTTCTTAGAAGGAGCACAAAGAGCCAGTGTCATCAGTTTTCAATATCATAGCCGAGTGACGGAAAAATATGAATGGCCACTGTGGGCATCTCAACGGGCGTGCAAATGAAACAAAGAGAGGGAGATGAAGCAGAGAGGAGGGGGAGGGGAGGAGGAGGAGGAGGAGGAGGAGGAGGAGGAGACACCCCCAGTGAGGGGCTTTAATGAGCCTCGAGGCGGCGGAAAGGGCTGAAATGATTGCAGGGAGAAAGAAAAATGAAGAAATGATTTTAAATTGTTTGATTCCTGGGGATTATTAAACGGATATTGTCTCTGAAAGAAAGGATGAATACGGAAGAGAGTTTACGGTCTGAGATTGAGGAGATATTCCAAAAGCCATCACGTGTTTATGATTAAAATGTTTTAGAAATGCTCACGTGAAATAAAACATCATCGTTTCCCTATACTATAGCTGTGAATAACAGCAAACAGCTGTTTTCATGACGGAATTATTGAAAACACAAGAGTGACAACCCTTAAACAAAAAAAAACACAATTGATTTAAAACCATAATCTGTTTAATTTCGCTCCGTAATTGTTAACGCCGCCTCGGGGAGGCTGTGTGGGGATCATTTCACATCACGCTTCCTGAGCACACAGCGAAAACCGAACCTCGAGCGTCAGTGAAACAAGTGTAAAGCCACACTCCGCGAGTGAGTGTTTAACGTGTTTAGCGTGTTAGCGTGTTAACGTTTTCTCCCGAGCGCTACGCACAAAGAACAAATGCAGCTATTTGCTCCCAAGAACTGAAGAAAAGTCAAATTTCACATGGCAATCTATTCAATCTCGTGAACAGAAACATAAGGAGCCACCTGCAGTTTGTGTGGTACATATATATAATTGTATATATTTATATATATATATATATATATATATATATATATATATATATATATATATATATATATATATATATACAATTAGAACTGGGAAGAGACCTCGGGGAAGACCCAGGACACGCTGGAGGGATTCCATCTCCCGGCTGGCCTGTGAACGCCTCGTGATCCCCCATAATGAATTTTGAAATGTTGACATTTTGAATTTTGAAATTTCCCCACTGTGGGACGAATAAAGGAATATATCATATCATATCATATGTCATATCATATCAAAATGTTGCAGGTGAGAGGGAGGCCTGGGCCGACCCCGGATTAAGCGGATGACAATGGATGGAGCCGCCTGTTTTGCGTCACTATAAACGGTATACGGTCCTATTCGTGGATGTTCACTTTGATTGGTTCGTTGTAATCTGGCTTTAGAACTGAATAAAGATAATTGGTTTCATCTGATAGCGCACATTGAGCCCTTAACACATGTTAAGCACTGCAGGGGTTACAGCCCTCCTTCAATTATACCAATACGTAGCTGTATCGACACATCGAAGTGTCTAAATCCATTTTGCAGGGGCAATTAGGAGATGATATCTGCATTTAGATAATGTACAGTAAAGAGAGCCCCCTGGCTTATCGCGCTCAATCCAATTTACCGACTTGATAATCAGATCAGAAGCGTGGCCCTTATCTGGCCAGACAACAGAAGCCACCACTGATCCACACACTTACTGCCTGTTGAAAGCCCCGCACTCTGCGAGGCAATGTGCTGTGTAAACACACTGTGAAGCGGGCGAAAGACCCCGGTCCCGTGTCGGTATTTTTAAGCCACCGCGATGGCAGAAAACCCGTATTTTGGTTCGAAAGCTCTCATCGGGCTGAAGGCTCTCAAATATTTTCCAGCGCTGTCAGACAGATTTCAGGAGGTGCCATGATTGGAAGTGCTCTGGGAGTCAAATGGGGATATTTAGAGCTTGGAGAAGAAAGGGCCTGGAAACAGAGCATCTGTTCCTGCTTTACTGTCTAATTCAGTATTTTTACTGTGACTACGTATTCTGGAACAGCTGCTACGCTGCAGATGGAAAACACGTCTCGGTGCTTTTTAATATTTCATTGGTCCGAGTGAGATTTTACGGCGAAGTGAGTGAAGATCCAACGAAAGAGGCTGAAAGGATAAAGGCTAGAGGAATTTAAAGCTGCATTTATCTAACATACAGTATATTACAATATTTACAACAATCGCATTGTAATAATATAAATGTTGTGCAAAACAAACCCACAGAGAACTAGAATGGGCACTCGGTAGAGCGCATACCTTTGCATATCACAAGATTGGGCATTGAATTATGAACATAAACATTGACTGTGCTATGGTAAAAAGCTGATTTTTACCTTTCATGACCTTGACCTTTGACCCGATCAATCCCAAAATCTAATCAAATGGTCCCCGGATAATACCCAATAGTCCCACAAAATTTAATGCGATTCAAAGAAGATGTTGACCTTTTTATGACCTTGACCTTTGACCTGGTCGATCCCAAAATCGAATCAAATGGTTCCCGGATAATAACCAATCATCCCACCAAATTTCATGCGATTCGGTTTAATACTTTTTGACTTAAGCGAAATACACAGCGATCAAAACATTACCTTCCGCACGGTAAATATCGCTGGACTACAGTATCCTGGCACAAGGCCCGCAACTTACTTTGGTTCGCTCTCGCTACTCTCTAAGAGTTATTTTCAACTCGCAGATGTTCATGCCCCATCATCAAATATCACACGGAAAAACTTAGCAACTATAGAGTGAAAAAGAGTCTAGCTAGCAACAAAAGAGCAAGACAATCGTAAAAAGGAGTTGGAGGAGACTAAAACAGAGATGAAAGGAGAGTGAATGTTGGACTTAAATTCAACAGGGGGACACAAACACAACGCCAAATTAACTCTAATGTTGCTTTGTGTCTGCTGGAGTGAATTATCTAATTACTAATTATCTTTTAGTGGCAGCCATACAGGAGTTTGAGTCTGGATGCAGAGCATTAGTACACACAAGCACTGTGAACGTATCACCAGGGGATGGCAGTCATTTCATTCAAGATCATCTGTGCTCTGGACAGTTAAATCAATTTCAAGCGGTCCTTTCCAATCATGGGATGAGCCACATGATGCGAAGATTTCTGCAATATTTTTAACTTGTCTAGACCATCAGATGGTTTAACGCTTCAGAGGAATTAATCTATGTAATGTCAGAAATATGAAGACGATAAAATGCATTTTTTTTTCTTTTTCACGCATACAATTTGTTGAGTAGGGCCGCGACTAATGATGCTCATTTCATATTACATTCATCGGAACCAAGAGTTCAAACCTCATTTTTTTTTAAACAACGAGAAAAGCATGAAATCCTCACTTTTGAAAGCTGGAAGAATAAAAGTTGTGTTATTCCGCTTGGGAAAATGAGATACATGATTACTGATACATTATCAGTCGACTTACTCGTCAATCAATTAACATTTTTTATTATTCTGTCGAGTAAAAATTTCCAATCCCAGTCTGCTTTGGAAGACACAAAATGAGTGTATCAGGACATGTGCGAACGCCACCATTCATTTCCCCTGCGCCTCACTAGCCACTGACCCCCCCCCCCTCCTCCCCCCCTGGGGACCATCGCTCCTCCCCCTCATGCTCGACACCTGTTACAACCGCGCCCCGCAAACCAACTACAACTAGAGAGGCCGAGGACGCCGACGGACACGTTAATTTGTCGCGAAGAGAGGCCACGCCTCTTTTAAAGTGACCAATCCAGCACCGTGAGACACGTGTGCTGCTGTTAAAGTGCAGGCTGTCCTCAGTTTGTAGCTATACCCTCGGAAATTGACGGGCTGTAATACATAGGCACCGCACAAAATCAATTAGTATGTTATTTTGAATATGAAGGCGACATCTGATTGGCTACAGATAGGTCTATGTGTGAATCGAGCCCAGCAGGGGAGTCTCGAAAACTCAGGAACGAATGTGTAGAGATCCACAAATAAATGCAGTGCGATCCACAAACAAAGAAATCGTCATTTATTTATGTGTGCACTGGAGTGTATTCGTTAGTCGCTTTGCGTGCATTTGTAAACGGAATATATTTGTGAATTGCTCTCTGCGCTTTTTTGAATCTGTGTGTTTGCATTTGCGAGTCTCTCTCTGTACATTTGCAATTTTTTAGACTGATCTGACTCCAGAGTAATCCACTTCATAATGTTTGCAGAAGTGACTGCAAAGAAAACCACACAGGGGATTGGGTCAAACCAAAAACGTATTCTTTTGGTCAGGAGGCCGCTGTTAGTTCCCTGTGTGAAACAAGAAGTCAACGATGATCACTTCCGTAGTTATTTTAAACCAAACAACGATCTCTTCCTGAACCCAACTCAGTCGTTTGTTAGCTAAACCTATGATGTTAATTCCCGGGAAGATGGCAGTTCATAAAAAGAAACCCACTGTGTGCATGTTCGGTAACCTGTTGCTGGACTTTCTTGGGAAAATGCACGAAGAACGAGGTGTCGTTTTTCACAAGACATGAACCTTTGCATGAGGCTATATTGCGCAGGACAGTACCGGCCAAAGGGTACAGAAGCCATGCATTTGAAGAGGAAGTGGCCAAGCCTCCTAGGAAACACAATGCGACCTAGACAAATGACCTCCTTGCTGTCCTCTGACATGTCTCCTCCCCTATACGTCAGTCCACCATGTTACGGCTAATATGCAGGCTCTCCGGCCCCGTCACGGCCCCGCCTGAGCGGACCAGCGGGAGAGCTCCGTTTTCCCAGTCCGTGTGGCGGGTGATAATAACCCCCCTCTCCTCGCTTCTTCTCCTCTTTGTCGAAAAAAAAAATGCAGAGGTGAACGTAACAAGTCGGATTAGAGTGAGTGTGGGCCAGAGTGTTGGTTTCCAGTGATAACACATGGTGTAAAAGGAGCACTCCATTAACGGTGAGCAGCCGCAAACCGCACCGACAACCGGGGACCCCCGAACAGAATTGACTCATCGAGGCAAAGGCTGAAAATGAGAAGAATGGAGCACACCCACTCATCAGGAAATGACGGGTGGGGGGGGTTCATGAGCACGGCACATTCAGAGAAGTGTGTTCTCCTCAGCGTGGCCCGTCTCTTCTGGCTGTGAACACGTGAAGACGCCGTCGAGCGCAATCGATCACAGTGGATCCCAAAACTGTGGGGTACGTCTCGATTATTCTTTTTTCAGGCTTGACACCAAGTACCCTTTTTTTCGGTTCGTGCCTGAGAGGGTAATAATAGCACGCCACCCCCCACCCCCCACCCCTCCCTCATTCCGGTCATTACCATTCGGGCTTTCAAACATCCCCTCAAACAACATCACCACAGCTCTCCTGTTGTGTGTGGGTGTGATCTATGTGTGTGTGTGTGTGTGTGTAGTGTATGTTTAAGAGGAAAATGAGTAAAAATAAAAATGGAGAGTGATCACAAAAGGAGGGATGGATGGAGGCACACTAGCAGCATAATTACAGTGACCCCCCCCCGCCTTCTCTTTACGAAAACTATAGGGCTAGCGGGGTAGCCAACAGCAGCACAGACAGAGAACACGTTGGCGGAGGGTTGCTTTGTTGTGATTTTTCATTTTCTCACCCTCACAGAAATTACATCCCAGAGACACACGAGGAGGAGGAGGATGAGGAGGATGAGGAGAACACAAACAAACAAAAAGAGGGATTTTCTGCTTTGGAGTGAATCACTGCACAGATGTGTTGGGTTCAAGGCCGCCTCCACTGCCGGAGGTTGGGGATGAACCCACCAGGAAGCAGGTGCCCACCCCCCGCTCAGATCTATATCTCACCTGCCTGTGCAGCAGCAGCAGCAGCAGTGCCGTATTTAGATTGTTAGACACTGAACAGTTGGGTTGACAAGGAAATCTAGATAGTGAACATCAGGATGGACCCGAAAATCATTTTTAATTAAGGTGTGTCCTTTAAAAAACACAGTTCTTTGTTTCCTTAAAAAAACTGTTTTAACCTACAGCTTTGCCTTAAAACTCTTTGGCGGGTAAAAGTGGTTGTTCCTGCTTGTCACACGATTAATCGTACGAATGGGGGTAAAAGGCTGTGTGAAGAATGCAAAAAACAAGAGCCTGAGAATTAAGTACACTTCTTTTGATTTTCCGCACACCCGGATGCTGGTGTCGGAGAGGTGAGGGCTCCAGACTCAGGACCTTCAAATGCGAGTCAGACATTTCCTCCCACACCTTTCCGACATTAGAATTGCAGGGGCTGCAATTTGTGTAACTTCCCTGATAATCTGACATTCACACGCCAAGTTATTCACACCAATCTCTGCCGTCGAAAAACATTTGACCTTTAACCTCAACACTCTTTTGGTTTGTGGGAATCAGGCCGCACTGTAAATACTGTATCAAATAAATAAAAACATAGCTATGTATTGTTTTGATTTGTTTGTGTACTGTATGTCATGTATGTTCACCATGAGTGAACCTGATGTCATACGGTTGAGGAACTTGAAGTCATGAATGCCAATGTGATTCTGTGAGTTGTTGTTTTTTACATCCTGTTTTATTACTTTAGTTTTGGATCAAGTTTGTTGTTACAGAATAATGATTTCTCCATCTTTTGAAGTATTGTTTACAAACTAAGCTGCTGTATTTGACTTCTCACACATTTTGTAAATACACGTAAATCACTTATATAGATTTATATTGTGTCGCCATCAGAGCTGAACATTACCTCATATTATTTTGAAAGATATATTATATTTTGATAGCATTACAAAAAGCATTCTATTTGCTTTCTGTGTCATTAAAACAAATGATGATGTACAACCAGCCTCCTGTTTTGAATAGTGTGTATAGGTTGTTGTGGTGGCATAAAGCACGCACTGCTGGAAGTGTGATTAATTCCCCACTAACACCCCCCGGGACAGGGGCCTTTCACTCTGGAGTGCTCAGGTCAATAGCCACTGATCCACATGGGTAACCTATAAATCCATCCTTGTGACCATTCTTTAAATAATTCATAAGAAAGCAGATTTTTAGCGCAGATTTTTTGAGGGGATTTCGTCTGTCCTTAAACAGAGTGAAGCTTGTTTTAATGCAGTCTCTTTCATCTGAATGATATGGAAACCGCCTCCCGGAGGAATAAGCAACCAGCTGAGAGCCCCTCTCCCGGGCGGATGCTCATGTTTTCTGTTGTATTGTGAAGGGGAATAAATGCAAAAGAAAACTGAACCTCATTATTCACTACAGCGCCACATTAAAATACCCAATTCACCAATGAACAGTATTTTCATCCCATGAAACACTTTCCATGCGGTATTTCTTTTGTGTGCAAGAATCGTACATTTGTAAGAAGAAAAACACAATGAGAGCGACGCATTTTCGCAATGTCTGTGTTTTTTGAGGGCCAGAATCTCTGTGTGGCTCAGGATGTCCTGTCTGAGGGGACAAAGCAGACATGAAACAAGGAAAAGATATGTAGGAGCCGGGCTCTGCTGAGTTGGTCCACGGCCAACGAGGAACGGATTCCTGTTGACACAACTTTCGGTGTGAACCACGATGCAGTGACTATGTTACAGAAGGACCTGGAAGCTCTGCTGGACATGTTCAGTGAACTCTATGGACTAAATCATTTTCTCTGAATGTGCTCCACAGGCGAGGCCACAGCCCCTTCGGTCAGACGTCCCATCTGGACGGACCTACATTGATCTCCACTGCTGAGCCTATTGATTGCCGATGACCCACAAACATAGTATCCAGAAAAACGCGCCAGTGCCCAACCCTGGACGAGGCCTCGGGGCAGCAAGGCTGTTTACATATATTAAACTCACATTCCACAACCTCCGTGTTTTCTACTTGTCAACAGCTAGCTATGCACTCGTTGAACTGGCTGTTTTTGTTTCCCATCGCCCTTCAACATCGCCTGTCAATCATCTTTTTGCTCTGACTTTCTGGAAGTTAAAGCAAAGTCTCTGTAACTTTTGAGGAAATAATGAACAGATTGATACACAAACTGTGTAATTCACTCCAAAGCACTGAAACACAGCCTTGTTGGATTCATTGATGTTCCTGTTTATCATTTTAGCGAAACTAGTGTTTAGCTAACGGTAGTTTAGCATGAAGCAGTGGCTGCTCTCCAGCAATAGTTGCTTTAAAGGGCTTTAAAGGGCCACTACACACATTTTACAGAGGTTTGAAATCTGTTAGACTGTATAGCAGTGGATATAGTCATCGTAACAGCACCCATTTGTTTGTGGAATGCACTTTTTGAAACCTTGAGTTTGACTTTTTTTGCCAGAGGCACAGACCTGTCAATCACAGTAAACCCACCCTGAAGCATACACTGCCTTAAGGTCTATTATTTAACTCTAGATGAACCATGATTTGAGCGATCGAAACCCTAAACTCATGTTTACAATGTGAGAAGTGGAGACATTATCTCATAGGCTTCCATACAATCCGAGGAGTCGACTACTGATGATGTCATCAGGGTAAACTTGTAGGGTTTAGTGTTTTTGGAGCCTAACTTATAATAAGGCTAACAAACTTCTGCCTCAACAATGTTTTCATTCGTCTGTCCCTTTGTGAGCCCCCGACTTTATGTAAGCGTAATAGTATATCACTAAATTATGCTTTTAAGTTGCCATTTTATTATCAGGATTTTGATAGAGTTTTAGAACATATACAGTATATATTATATAACTTTTTTTTCTATTTACAATATATACATACTGTTTACCTGTGCAAACAGAAAGTCACATGCCAGTCTCTGAACAATGGTTTGGTCTTGTCAGAGCGGAGATCTGTTGTCAGAACCAGTCCGGCAGGAACTTGTTTTCGAGCAGAAGCGTCGAATTGTATGAACCCCGCGTGACCACAGTATCACATCGCCCAACTGACAAACACTCGTACTCACATCTGTGCGGCCAGAGTCACAATAAAGAGGCGTGGGAAAGAAGAAGAGAAATTGCTGACGAACAATGTTGAACCCAAAACAGGGGCTTTTTTGATCAGAGGCGGGAACTCGTCGTCAGCTCGGGTCACACCCCAGGTGGACTGGCCTTGAATCTGGTTTCGCTCGCCTCGTGTGGACGAGGTCATCGCTGGACCCTGATTGGCAGCTCGCTCGTATCGGTGCCGAGGGGCCCGGAGCCGTGGCGTTGGAATATTCTGCATCGGTTAATAGCTTTATTGAATCGGAAGTGCTGACCCCATTTAAAGCAACTGAACGTCCCAGAACAGAAGTCAACACAAAGCAGCGCTGCCTTTGCAGTTTGGCTCTCTCGCTCTCTGTTTGTGTGTGTGTGTGTGTGTGTGTGTGTGTGTGTGTGTGTGTGTGTGTGCCAGAAAGAGCGACAGCACATGTTACTCTCATGAGGCACATGTATTAATATCATCAGCTACACAAACCAGTGCTGTGTCTTCTGTTCCGTCTCAATCACACAACTGGTGTCACTGGGTTACATGTGAGTGTGTGTGTGTGTGTGTGTGTGTGTCATCACTTTTTCATGTATGATATATATTTATAAAACTCTATGTGAAAGTATTCATCCAGTTTTTTTTGTCCGATCCCAGCACCTCACACGCACATATACACACAAACGCGTGCGTGCGCACACAGACACACACACACACACACACACACACACGCACACACACACACACACACACACACACACACACAGAGGACATTATATGCCTGCCATGCTTGCCTCCCCTTTGTTTGTTTCGTGCAGGAAACAGGATATTCATACAAAGCAGACCAGCTGACCACAAAGCACAAACAGAAAGGGGATTTCTTACTTCAAAAAACCCACTAGAAGTTTATCTTTATTTCTCCCTCATCCTTTCAGTTTTAAAGAGCATCACTGTGGTGTCCACATCAACTTTCTCACCAGCAAAAGACACTTCTGTTGACATGTCAACACTTCCAACACACACACACATGCTGACATTCAGCAAAAGGAGCAGTGCTGACTGATGGAGTGAGACGCTAAATACAGGATAGACATCCTGCATTTAAAAAAAGCTAATTGTAACACATATTGTACGTCTTGAGAACACCAAATAGACCTGATAGACCCTGATTATATTATTAGAAATGAATGAATGTACAATAGAGAATAGATCACTCCCTATAGTTATATATTGATTTATTTTTCTTCTTGTTTTCTGTCACTTTGTTGTTGTTATCCTATGTTTTACACTTCTTGTTTTATGTAGCCTTTAACTAGAATGAGCATCATCTAAAAATATGCACATGTAATGTCAATTGTCTGAAAGACATCTGTAAATGCCGACTTTCAATAAAAAATGAAAAAAGAAAGAAAACACCAAATAGGAGCAATGCGCGTGCACGTTATGGAAGACGAAAGCAGGTTACAGGTGATTAGAAGGAGAATGAAACGTTTTCCCACCTTGTGTCTTTTGTTGTGATGTGATCGCTCCCACTTTATTGTCTTTGCGCGCGGGGCGTCCCTACCGGCACCGGGTCAGTGAAACGAATCCACCTCTCTCTCTCTCTATCTTTAAAGATGAGTGTGAATTATTAATAAAAAAGAAGAAGAAGAAGAAGAAAAAGCTCGCGCTGGATGAAGAGATGGTTCCGCGGAGTTCATCCGCAAAGTCCAGGAAGCGAAGCCGCTGCCATAACAGCCCGTGTCTCTCCGGCGCGCCAGTCAGTCAGCTCCATCCGTCTCCACACACACACACACTCCTCCTCCTCCCCCTCTTCCTCCCCCTCCTCCTCCTCTCCGCCGCCGTCCACAGACACCCAGGACGGGACAGATGACACGCGCGTCCCTCTCTGCTCTCTGCAACAAGCGGAAATCAATAACATATTTAGATGTAACACCACTGTCTCTCTCGGGGAAAACATATAGTTATTCAACTAAATTGATACTTTCTCCATCATTTTATATCGCTGAGCCTGAAATGGCATCGTGCTCCACATGGGACGGACACAGTGGGTTCTGTGGACGTTGTTTATTATGGGATATTTGTCTCACTCTAAAACAATATTATCTTGTCCAGTTGTTGAATGGGGACATTTATTAGTGTGAGAGGGCCACATGGGCCCAATATCATGGATGATTTATTATCATTATATTATCATTATGTCCCTAGGGACACACGATGAAATTCACATGTAGCCCACTTGTAACACAACAAACACTATAAATAAAACAATAGCAGTACATTCATGCGGTGCATTGTTTATACATTTGCATCCAAAGGAACACAACAGCTATTTACATATAGCTTGAAGTATTCTTCAAGCTGCGTGACATCAATAATACATTTGATGTCAGTAATGGGGTTCTCCCGCTGAGCATCATCCCCCAACTCTACAACTCCACGAGCATCATTCTGACTTCCCTCTCACGGTTCTCATCAACACTGGTCAGGGGTCACTATACCTGCTCGGCACCAAACGGCCTCTCTGATAGAGACTAGCTTCCGAACGTATGTATTTAGCTGCACATGAGTCAGATATTAACCTCAGGATTGATTATCGGATTAACGTTCAGGCTCCATCCACACTAATACGGTAACAAACCAGCAACCTTGTACACGCGTATCACATGAGCATTCATGAACACTCATGTCAACATAAAATGTCACAGTTGTTGTTTAATGCTGGGTGTACTGCTCACACGTGGCCCGAAAGAAGAAAACAAATGAATCAGATATTGAAGGTTGAAATATAATCGTTGGTATTAATACCAGTTGGTGTTATCTATATTATTACTCTGACTTAGACATCTGTGAATCAAATGTTCTTTTAATATTTAAGGACAATCCGGCATCTCGTTGTGTTGTACAGTCATGTAAAGTGTGTACTCCATGTCTATTAGACTTAAAGATTCTGCAACTACTTTTATTCTCTATTCTAAGCATTGTTTATTAGAAATAAGGTGTCTTTCTGTTTAGAAAATACTGCAAGTGCTTTAAGAGAAAAGGGGAACCTAGAGCACTTTTGCAGTCAGAATCATTATGAGTTGCACGAATGGCTTTCCAGAGATTTTAATCATATCACATGTTACATTTAGACATATAGTATAGTTGATTTTCCAGTGACTGCACTGTAAGGGGAAGGAAAGGAGTGCCACACCGTTGAGGCTTGGTGACAGACTGAACAATGGAAACGCTCAGTAATCCACAGCAGCGGCGAGGAAATGGGAGGAATGAAACTGTCCGGCTGAACCGAGCGACGCGGGCAGCCACAAGGTGCCTCTTCCTCGGCTATCTCAGCTGTGCAACACACAAAAACAAAGAAAAAAAGGAGAGGAAGAGATGAATCTTCATGTCCAGGCAAAGGTCGAGCCTGTTACTGGGACAACATGCTTTCTCCCAAGTCTAAATGAGTCACTCCTAGGACATCCCCCATCCCCCTCCCCATTTGTGAGAATTTCTGCGAGCCTGTGATTAGGCTCACCCCGGTGCCATGTGTGCACCAAGTACCCCCCCCCCCCCCCCACACACACACACACACACACACCAGATCTCTGCCTGGCTCCCAGTGAGATTAGCCCACCAGCTATTGTTCTGATGACACTTCATATAAGCTTTACTCTCATTATGGTAATACGAAGACAGCATTGCGGTACTGGACGAGTTGAAAGAACACAATAGATTCAGTATTCTTCTTGGAATTGGTTAACGTACCGCAAATAAACACATGTAGAGCACAGAAAACGATCCAAATGAGCAAACCTTTTTTGACATTTACAAATAACAGATGGGAGCAGTTAGATGTATTATTTTTCAGAAGATGCTAAGAAAACGTCATGGTAGTCTAAATAACTAAACATAACACAAAACCAAAGACTTGTGGGTCATGTTAACCGTAATGTAACGCAGACGGTCCCAGCGAGGGGACCTTTGTTTGTGCGGTGGGAGGAAACGATGAATTTTAAGTACAAGGGGATTATGTTGTGCTTGGGAACAGATGTTAACATGGAGAGGTCTACCCTCCTGAGAGAGGGCCCTGACTGACACGCTGTCCCACCGCCATCGGCCCATTGTCAATGTGCATCCTGTTCCTCTGAGTCTTTAGTTAGCGATTGCCCCCCAACCCCGCCAGGACAGATTAACTCTGCCCCCCCCCCCCCCCCCCATCCGTTTTGACCACGATGGACTGGTAATGTCATCCTCTTTTGTGTTTGGACTGGCATTGACTGTTGCCAACTTCCATGCTTTCCTTTCAAAGCAAACTTGATGCATTCATGAAATAGCTTTACACGACAAAAAAATGCCATGACAATAAGTAGCACCGGCAATAAGTGAGCGCTGAACCGTTCACACCGTCGCGGGTCAGCCGTTGTCCTCGACGCCACCGGTCTTCAGTCCTCTCGATAACTCGGCCATTTCATTGCGTCTTTAGTGTTTTCCAGGTCATGGTGAACAAATGAAGTCGTTCTCTTCACAGTCTACTGCCCCCCCCCTCCCCCGTATCATTGTGTAAAAATGATGACCCTTTTCTTGAAAAACTGGGGTGAGGAATGTGTGTGTGCTTGTGCCACAATACGTGATAACTTCAAACTCTTTATGGAGAAACATTTATTCATTATTTTTAGCATTAGTTGTAGCACACGTTAGTAGCATAATTTAGAAGCTGTAACTAGTCAGCGACTCCAAAAACTAGCGGTTGAAAACTCTCCCTTTAGCTGGTAGCATCCCCTTCCTCTTTTGAAGTAAGCTAACGTAAGTATTTAAGAAAGCTAGCGGTAAGATGGGCATGCTAATTTGCAGTTTACATAAAAGCAGATAAACACAGTTGTGTATCTACTACTTTGAATGATTACAACACGATACTAGCAGTGTCAACCTGCAGTGATCTAATAGGTCATGTTTTGTCATTGAAAATATTTCAAATAAATGTATTGATTTAATATTTTTTACAAATATGCAATACAATAACATTAAAATGTATTACATTCAAGTGCCAATCATTTTTGGAAGGAAAAGCTCAAAATAAAACCCTTTGTTTTCATCAACGTATACTTGATCTCAGCACAAGATATTGAGATGTCACAACTCCAAATCTTCTCTTGAGAAAACGATTAAAGGTTTTAATTGTGTGGTGGACAATCCTGCGGAGCCATATCCTGAAACCAATTAACTTTGTTCCAATCCAAAACACAATGTATGAAATCACCCCAAAACACAAATTACACTTCATTTCATTTAGCCAACACTTTCATCCAAAGCATCTTACATTCATACACACAGCTACAGGATGCAAACCAGGGTTAGGTGTCTTGCTCAAGGACACATCAACTCGTGCGGGGATGGAACTGCTGATCCTTTGATGGAAAGACAGGCCTGCTAACCACTGACCCACAGTTGCACAATTTCAAGCTACACCTATTGTTTAGGACTAAATGATCAGAAACAGAAACAGAATCAGAATAGTATTTATTGTCACAAAGTAAACAGAGACTATGGGTCAGTGGGTAGCTGGTCCGTCTTTCACTCACAAGATTGGAGGTTTGAATCCTGCCCTAGTCGATGTGTCCTTGAGCAAAACACTTAACCCTGAGTTGCACCCTGTAGCTGCATCTACAGTGTATGATTGTAACAGGATTGTAAGTCGCTTTGGATAAAAGCGTCAGCTAAATGACATGTAATATAAGTACTACAATGCAAAAGTGGATGTGCAGTGTGTAGTGTTGTGTGATGTAAGCATTCCCTCATTCTATGTAATCTGTGTTTGGCAGGAAATGTCCAAGATAAAAATATAATTGGTGTCTTCAGAAGTGGTCATGGCTGGAAGTCACGGTGCGTCATCCTTTATTAAATGACTTTGCCTCGTGCCGCTGCTGAGAGGACCTTGGATCTTGTATTGAGTGTCCCGACTCCTCACGTAGTCTCGGTTTAACTAGGTTATCGTGCAAGGTGAACTAAAGGGCAGACTGCACAGGGTGTGTATAGGACTGCTGTACCGAGATGCATGGCTCCTATGCAGCATCGAGTCTCATGACTGACTTTTTTCCTTTGGCCGCTCGCCTCGAAACCTAACGTGATCACACACTGTGTGAGAATTGAAACCTCTCACCATTTGTTTGGGAACGTCGGGGACACAGCTGGAAAGACACTCATCAGGAAGCCGAGGAAGGATGCGTCACTCATAAATGGAGAAACCAACCAGAAGACGCGACAGATTGGACAGAATAAGATGCCGAGCGCATTTCTCAGCCTTATTCCCACTTTTTTTTTAATTCTTTATCTTTTTAATATATGATTTATTTTTATAAATTACAAAACAAGACTTATAGTACAATAATTACCTCACAAATAAGGATTGACATCATATCACACAGTCAAATGGTGAGGATATACATTACATGTAAAGACTATAAATAAGAAAAAAAAGAAGAAAAAAAAATATGCATAAAAAAAACAACAGCAACATAAAAGGTATTAAAAATAAATTAAACCAAAAAAAAAGTGCTGCATGCTGCGAATATGTGCTACCAATATAGTTAAAACAGGATACTGGTGCGTTGTTCGGGCAAATTAATCATTCTTTATCTTTTCAAGTATTTCATGACGTTTATCAATCATTCTTTAGGTATTAAAAGAAAATTATTTTACGATATATATTCATCAGACTTCTTCTTATTTAACTAAATCACTCTGCTCCATATAAATGTTTTGAACTCTATTCCACCCAATTGGATATAGAGGACACTTATATTATTAATATATACTATGGTGAGTGAACATTTGCCTTGACAAGCTGTTAGAGTACCACCGTGTGGAGAAGATATGTATTTATATAGTTTTACCCTTCTGGGTCTCTCTTATTCATGTGAATAATATGAACACAGTATGACAGGGGGTACACACTTTGATTTAATTGCGTAAAAATGTATAGACAGGCATCTTTTAATGACTGAATGTGAGGACATATTGTTTCATATTAATTGGTTACATGATGAAAAAAAAGTAAAGTAAATAACTAGTTGTCTAAAATCTACACCAACAGTTTGGGTTATATACCCTAAATGGAGACAGACAAAAAACATTTACTGAAATTCATTAGTAATAGGGATTGTTTCATATTTTAATGATGTACAGAAAAGAAAACTCAAATTGAAGTTGACATTTATAGCGATTGGGTTCTTATTTGTATTTGGCGCCCTCTGGTGAATATGTTTAGCAACCTAAGAAATACACAACCTCTTAACTAAGATGCCCCTGTATGGCCCCCAAACCCCAAATATCCAGACATCTAATACACAATCTTCCCTGGGGGAATGAATTAGATTTAACCAAAGAAGAATGCTAATATTTATCATGTCTAAATCTTTATGTTCCTGTCCTATCGTTGCTCTCCATCATGGTAACGACCGTTCGGATGTCTCGCTACATACAGGCCCTCCAGTCATGATTGACTATCAGATGAACTCTGCTCTGACAAAGAAGCAGGGGTGGGTACATGTGACTAGCCCCTTAACAATTACATACACTGTGTCAAAATGTAACTCATCTATTGTCGAATTTCAAGCCCATTCGAAAGAGAAAGAACTTTATTCTCTAAGAAAAAATGAGGAGAATACAACAATACACAACTGTTACATTGACAGAAGAGTTATGATAGTATACATTATATCTGACAGTGTGTAACTTAGTCTCAAGGCACTTTATGAAATAGTCACGCAATGTAAACTTGTGATTCGTGTTTTTTTTACCCCTTTTTTTGTCACAAAAAGAAAAAAAGCCAATAGAAAGTCAATTAGGATTTTATTTTTGGGGTGAACACACAAATGAAACGCATCCAAGTGAAAATGCAAAAGTCATAGTGACTATAAACGGTACATAAGAAGTGGAGGTAGTCATCGTGGCGTTCACTGATGTGTGGACTGATGTTTTGAAGCCTCCCCAACAAACACAGGACCGTGTTCCTAACGTGATATTCTGAAGTGGCAATGTTCCTAAACCTAAAACAGATGTGGTGTTGTTACAGAAACCTTAAGTTTACACACTTAGGACAAAGTGGTTTTATTGTACCAACTGACAGAAAGAAACATGCTGCAGGCACAAAAGACACTTTCAAATTAAATACATTAAGTTGGAACATTGTGCTGAGCTACACAACAACAATCCTGTTCATGTGCACAAATCACGAGATACAAACATTTGCCAAAGTTAAATATTTTATGTCAAAACTAATTTCCTCAGCGTTGAGAAAGTTTTTGTTAGGCAATTTAATTTTAGGTTTGGGCAAAACTTGTTTTTAAACAGATTTCATTGCAATTGTACCATTAGAGATATTAGCATGCACAAAGAAAGTTAGATTTAGGAAACAAAACATGGCTAGAAAAAAACTATATTTACGTAGTTTCTTATGTAGCCTCCATGTGATTTTAAATAACTCCACATTGACTTTTTGGTGACTTTTTCTGGACTCGAACATCTGGCTCCTGGATGAAAATCCCATGTTCGCTATACACTGAATGATCCCAATTGATCTTCCAATGCCTTTGTTTTTGTCATTTAAAAAAATATTCAATGCCATCACCGAATGCGTTGTTAACAAGTCATAGTGATTTCCCGTGAAATCAGGCTGCGTAAATAAAGAGTAAATAATAATAATAATAATAGTCATAATAATAGTATTTAATGATATTCAAAGTTAAATCATATTGCACCGTTCAGGAGCAGAGGTTACAAAGTTCTTAGGCCAACAGTAATTAAAAGAAAAGGAATACACACACACACACAAAAAAAAGGAAAATCGAAACTAGTGTTCAGAAAACCCATTGCTCATAAAATACACTCTCAGTGCAACAAACATAAATACATGACAAAGTGTTATGCAGAACTACGTCAGGACCGTGTCGATCTTTTTCCAATTGACCATTTGCACCGTCCAATCCTTCCGTCACAACCTTGAGGCGCAGGAGGCCTGTCAAGCTTTTAGTGGCCTGTGTGGACCACATAAGTCTGACAGTAGACAACCTCAAAGTTCAGAGGATTGTCGTACCGTTTGTCTCACTGAAGCCCAAAACTCAAGAGGAAAGATGCCAGACATGGACGAGTCAGTGTGGAAGACATCTGACACAGCTGAATCCTTATCTCCTCTGGAATGTCTCTCACTGATATTGAAAAAAACATCATATTAACATGCTGGGTGCAAAAATAGCTTGACGGGCCTAATGACCGTAACCAAGGGGGAAGGGCTAAGCGAAGGGTCAATTGGCTAAGCATGACCCACCCTACTCTGCCTCTTATTACTTGACTTCTGTTGGTTGGGCTGACTAGGTGTAGACATTAGTTTAACCAGAGGCAGATATGGGTGGGTCATGCCTTTGACATGATTAGAAAAAAAATAATTAGCAAGGTCTGATGATAAATGTTGCCAAATAATCAACCATGTGCTTCTGTATTTCTGAGAAATGGGCTTTCGGCACAACGGCATGGCACCAAAAGTATGCAAAATTGTTGCCTTGACGGTTACCATGTTACACAAAGTGATGTGTCAAAAGCACCCAAAAAATTGCAATGGAAAATCCATTAGGATCCTCTTTCATATTAAATACGCAAATTCCCAGGCGCAATAGAAATTGGTTTTCTATCTGGTAAACAGAAAGCAAATTAAAGGCAGAGAGGGAGAGAGATGTTGGGTTTTTGTATATTGTAATATAACAGAAGCATATAGATGGAGAGAGAAAATGGACATAACCTCAGGAGACCCCGCAGCAGAAAGACAGTGAGAGATCTGTTGAATAAAGACCAATTCCATTCTTTTCTATTTCTATTTCTGGTCATGAAAGCCTTTTGGTCAAGGACAAGGGCCATCTGTGTGTCCCTTGTGAACTATAACAAAACATGTGGACACACAAAAGCTGTTTTTAACTTCAGTGGGCGGCTTAATGCTGTAAAAATGATACACATATTGCATCAAACGCAGAGCTAGTGGTATTCTTTATAAACCAGTAAAAATGTAGGTCAACCTCATAAATTGCAACAAAATTGGATGTTATGTCTTCAACATGTTCTGAATGAGAGGAAAAACAAGTAAAAAGGCATTTTTTGAGGGGAACGTTTTGAAATATTGGACTGATCCAGTCATATTCTATCCTATCTGGTCTTCCTCTACCCAATTGTGGACTTATTCTATCTAGAACATGTCCTATTCACCGTAAATATGTTCCTATTCCGGATTTTACCATTCGATTATTCATGAGCACTTTTTGCATGGGGGCTTAACAGGTAACACACTTTTGTCCTAGACCACACATAGATGCAATCATTTGGAAAAGAAAACCTTATCTGTACTATTCTGCATTTGATCCTGTGAATAACTCATTATCTTGGAGTCAGAACACACAATGTTGCTTTGAATTGGTCCTTTTGTGTGCTGACAAGTAATGACGGTCTTGTAATGAGTCGCATCCTTCCATAAAAACCAGCAAAATTAATTGTTATGCTTCACTCCGTTATGGAGCAGCGCAACACAGCGAGTCTGTTCCATTGAGCCCCGCGTAAAGCAACACACATCTGATAAACCATATTTTTTAACTCTGTGCAACGTGTTATTGTTATGTTTAGTGTCAAACGGTGATTTTTTAAATACTGTGTGTGAAGGTATCTCACGATTTATTTGATAAAATCATACAAATCAGATAAAGTCGCTAAAACCAGACGATTCTTAACCTGTGCCTATGAGTTTTATGTTGGGATGCCAGATCCATGTAAAGCATTTTGAAGTCGAAGGACTATGCTGATGCACTGCGATAAAAAGGTTTCGGACTACTACTGCCTTTGGAAATCCTTTGTGATGATACTCACCAGCTTCTCAACTCACGCAAGTATAGGAGGAAGGGGATGAAACCGTCTACAAAAAGAAAAAAAAGCAACAATTTTAGAGCTACGTCTCAGAATGGAAACGGCTGAGTCACAACCCATGCTTCCTGTTTTTAGTGGCTGCAACAGCTGTGCTACATTTATAATTTTGGAAGACAGGAAGACGGACATTATCCTTTAAAAGTGTGCTCCACATGCATTTTCACTGGTATGATATTTGCCAGTCAAGGATTTGTGAAATAATAATAATTAATATGCATATCATTTTCTCACCAAATCTGCTGTAATCAAGGATGATGACCACAGTAAAACAACATTATGTCACTAAATTACTTGAAACCCTATTAATCCTAATTCCCATATGACATTGAGACAATGCTGATGTCATTCAGGGTAACAAGCTCAACCCAGGAAACAGGACAAGCAACCATTTAGAAGATATGAGGACACTGACCCTGGGGATTAAATATCAAGGCTTGTTCCATGTTTCAGAGCTGTATCACTACTGGGAATCAAAATGTGAAAGCTCAGCAGACACAGAAGCACACCCATTGGATGTGTTGATTGTGATTTTGTGTGTGTGTGTGTGTGAGAGCAGTTAGTCCGGAGGGGTATACATTCCTCAACATGGTCTGATAAGTTAACATTGTAGGCCTATTGTCGGTAGAGATACGTATTTAGAGTAGAGATTTGACAAAATGTTACATTATAGTAATATAATAAAGTATAGGCTACAGTCATGGAAGACTGTCGACAAATGGACCAAACCATGAAAGAATATGGTGAGTCAACTGTAAGGACACTGCAAGGAGATAGTTGAGCTTATAAAATAGAATAGAATAGAATTATACTTTATTAATACCCAAGGGGAAATTTGTGGACAGAGTAGCACCAATAAACTAAACACACAAGAATAAAATATACATATAAGAAAGAAAGAAAAAGTGACTGTGCATAAACTATACAAAGTGAAATATAAAATACTAAATAAAATATATATGTATATATATACACAACTTATATGCAAATATGTATATATACACACAACATATGTGCAAATATTCAGCAGTGTAAAAATGTAATTAAATATTATTGGCACAGAGGGTGGAAGAGTTGCTTCGTGTTGAGAGTTAAATGAGAAGATTTAACCTCTCGGTTAAATATAAAGCTAAGGCCAGCCGTTAGCTACAGCCATCCGTTAGCTACAGCCATCCGTTAGCTTAGAAACAAGTGGAACAAGCTAACATTAGTCTGACTTTACAACACATTTTTAAAAAGGACAACTAGTCACACATTTACATGTATGTGTTTAATTTCTTTGTCCACCATGAAAACTAAATAATCCTAATACAATCACGATTATACATGACGTCTTCCAAACTAAAGAAGCTGCGGTGCTTTCTGGCCTGATTCCTGCGTCAGAGGACGCGTATTTGTGCGCCCTGGTTCGTGTTGCGTGTGTGAGCATCCCGTTACTCCCCTGAAGCTTGAGAACAAGAGCTGTAACACGTCAGAGGGAACAGACTGGCGGCATTCCAGCCTTAAATCATCTCCTAGACCAATGCAAATGATCAGGGAGTCACATGGGTCTTGGTTTTATGACACAGTTAAAGCATCATAGAGTGGAATAAAGTTTTCACAAGCCTTTCTTATCCATACAAACACAATCTTTCCTTTCCTTATCAATTGAATTGTGTATTAGATAACTATACCAACGGATATAGTTGATGAGGATTAGAAATATTTTACTTTATTAGCTATCAGCCTTTTAGAAATATTCAGATTAATGATCGTGGAAACTGATTTTTCCTCTGGCAATAATCACAATATAAAAATGACATATAGTGACAACTGTACGTGTAAACAGGCTTGGGGTCATTGAAAGTTATGTGTTTATTGAACCCATCCACCCCCCCTCCCTTCTCACCCACCAACCCACTCACTCTTTATACCACATCACTCTACTACTACTACTACTACTAGAGCAATAACTGCAATAACTACATAATAATTATGTTGATCTGCACTCACACATTTCATTTACACTCCACACATAAACACACTTTGCATTTTGCACACTGTTTATATTTAATATAATTTTACTCTGTAGTCATTGTCACCAGTATTATATCATATTTGCGTATTTGCATATATGTTGTGTATATATATATATATATACATGAATATTTTATTTTATTTTGTATTTTATGTTTCACTTTGTGCACAGTCACTGTTTCTTTTACTTATATTTTATTCTTGTGTGTTTAGTTTATTGGTGCTGCTATTGTAACGACAAATTTCCCCTTGGGGATTAATAAAGTATCTATCTATCTATCTATCTATCTATCTATCTATCTATCTATCTATCTATCTATCTATCTATCTATCTATCTATCTATCTATCTATCTATCTATCTATCTATCACTCTGAGCGTAGCATTCTCAACATGGATGCGTTTACAGAGCAGCCGCTGCAGACTATGGGTGTAAAATGACATGCAAAGTGTTGGGTCATTTATACATATTCATAGCCCACTGATTATACTCCTTTTAAACTTATTGGGGACAGACAGCTATCTTTTCTTCTTCTTTTCTTCTTCTTGAGGTCTCCACAGTGGCTGAATGGATTTGTACCATTGAAACTGCATTTGAAACATCCGTCTCCCTTCAGCCGTCTCCCTCGTTTGAACTTCTAAGATAGCTCTTAGCAAGGGCGTTTGGAGGATTCAAAGAAGGGGGGGGGGGGTGAGCGGCAAGGGGAGCGGGATGTGTGCTTACTTTTGTTTGGATATCTGTTGTTAGAGACAGAATTTCATAGTGATATTGTACACTCATTTGGACACTATCACTGAGATATAGATGAACTAGTTCAATGTCAAATATACCATTCAATTGAAGAAAATAGAATAATATATATTAAAGCAAAGAATAGAGAGATGTCGATAGTTATTTCTTGTATTTAGAATTAGCTCGTTCACTCTTGCTCACTCAAGCCCATTTTTACCTTTCATTTGCCTCAAGTAAAGCAAAATGTATGCAGGTAACAATCGTTAACAACTACCGATAGCCACGTTCTTTAACTACCTGGACGTACAAGTTTACTCCGTGCATCATTGACTTTGAGCTAAACACCTGGCTGTTGCTGTCTTCGACAAGAGACGCTGCACTGTGAGAAAGCCAGCGCAGCAGCCTCCCCAGGGTCCTAGTGCCCTGGGATTGTATATGAAGTAAGATGATAGGCTATTGGATTGTAATTTGAAGCGGGAGAAAACATACAAACCAAAATACACGCACGTATGTAACATGTTAGAGTTATAATTAAATGAAGCCCTCCTAATATAGGCCTAACGACGCCCTTAGCACTTAGCATTTCTTACATTTCTTATGATCGTTGATATCAAAAGCCCCGCAGGACACTGGAAACCGATGACCATGGTCATGGCCCTGGAGGCATTGAGATAGTTTTCCTTGACCTTTTAGCAAAAAATTATTCTCTAATCCACAGCTTGTTTCACTCAATGCTTCAGCAGCAATGAATGAAGGTAGTGTGCTTAATAACTGCTCCCGTTGCAAAACTACACAACTGCCTTTCCTCCTTCCCTAAACCTATCCAATTATACCACAAAAAGCCAAGACATCTGGGACTTGTCATAGCGTCAACTTGCAAGTGAGACATTATTGTGTCACAGCAGGAAGTCCTTACATCCTAGAGCGCTTGAAAAGGACCTAATTCCTCCAACCGCAGCAATGGTGAAGTGGGGACCCTTGAATCAGTCACCCACATGAACATTAACAGGTAAGAAACCTCCTTCATCCTCCTGAAAATTACATTGCACATGTTTATTTTTTTAGTTCTGAGAAGCCGAGCCTCTTCGTTTCGCTGTAAATTGACTTGGCAAGTGTGTTCTGCTTGAACTTGTAACATTCGTACATCTTAACAATTGGCAACACAACTGCTGTGTGTCTGAGCTGCACATGCACGCTAGCAATTTCCTACGGCCTTTTTTCAACGTGCACTGTAGAGAATCGACTTTCTGTGCCTCCGACACAATGAACAGATGCTTGAAGTAAGCCGTGTTAATTTTCCCAACAGAAGTCAGTGGGACTGATTTTGCTGCAGACACAATGGCTTTACTTATCAAAGCGCAATGTTTCAACATGTTATGACATGATTGACACCATTAGAGGGTCAAAGCGTTGTTGCTCGGTCAGGAAATGTTAATAGACGCAACAAATCGGTGTTCTGCTTGTTCAGGGAGCATTAAGCATCGAACAGTTAACTATTTAGCCTGCGGAGTCCCACGTGTGTGCACCTTTGAGTCTTCTGATTAGTTAAACCCGAAAACACTAAATTGGGAGTGGGTTAAATATGGGCTATAGTGGGCTATATATATATATATATATATATATATATATATATATATATATATATATATATATATATTTAGTTTATATATATATAGCCCACTCCCGATTTTGTTTGTATATATATAGCCTATTATTTTTTATTAATTAATTAATTTGTTTGAGGGCCATGCTGATTTATGAACAGGAAACAAAGAACCTCACATTAAACATTTTCATGTGGACTATTATTCAGTCATCTTTTTATTTTACAACTGCACATGTACTTGAAAATATCAATTACATAAAACAATCCAGTTAAATGCGGCATCTACTATTGGATTGGATCATGCGTCTGGCAGACCTGCAAAGGTCACTGATGAAACATATCCCTTTACATTTTAAACATGGACACAAGGCCGAATGCTTTACTATGGTAATATCTACCTTTAAAGTACAGAGCTGCATCAAATATATTGTCTGATTGTCTGTTATTATCTGATTTATTTAATAATAATAATTTAGGATAGAAATATATAAGCATGTTTGCTTCTACCTATACCTTTTCAGTCTTTCTTTTTTGTTTATTATATGGAAAAATATCATATGGTATTGCAATGATTGACTGAATAAAAAATACACAAACAATCTATTGTCATATTCATGAATAGATACATAATGTACTCAAATCGTGTGACTTTGACAGTGGGACAGTTTGTACTTCACTCAAACTGTAATACCAGTGCAGGACAGACATGCATCAATAAATGAAGTAGTTACTAGCTAACGATTTTGTAGTCTGAATGCACCAAATCCCTTCGTGTGGATTCATTTCTGTTGTGTGACAGTGTAACAAACCTGCGTGAATGAATTATTATCGTGAGATGTTTATGAATGTGTGATGGAGAGTTAGCATACCCGTGTAAATTGGCCTGTAGTGGGAACAATGGAGAAGCTCACACCTCTTAGCAAGACCATCGAACTCTGACGTCATCTTTGACGTTGAAACACGCAACTACAGCTAACAGATGATCCGTGGCGTGACTCGGATTGGCACGCATACTTAGTCGTAGCAACAGGGTCCGTGGTAGTAGCGGCGTAGAGCAGTGGGTCTCAAACGAGGGTAAGTAAAGGCACTCCAGGGGTATGTCAAATAAAAATATATACATTTAAAATGAGCATTGATTAATTTTTTTTTTAAACAGTAATTTAATAAATATCCAATAAAATATAAGTTTAAGTTACTAAACTAAATTATTAAAATTTTCGAGTTCTTCAAATTTAGACAATATTTCCTCATCACTGAAAAAGGGTTGATAACCACTGGCGTAGAGCGTGTTGTCCTTTGAGGCCAAAAATAAACATGTTGCCCGTGTGTGGTTTGGATATTGTCGATGCTTGAATTTTAAGTGACTGATATATTTCCTACAGAAGTGAGGAACAAGGTTTAACCACATTGAATACGAGCAGACCATGACTAATCCCATTTCTCTCTTCTTCTTCTTCCTTTTTATTTATGTTCTGGCCAGTTGTGCTGAGACTTTGTGTCTCCATCCATAAATTCACTTTGAATTAATATTATTAATGAATAAAAATGGTAATAGTCGACAATTGTTGTTGTTATACCTTTAGGTTTCCATGGATGGGGACGGGGGTCACCTTAGGTCAAGATCCTGTCAATACACGCGTGTATTAGAATTCTTATTTTGGCCGCTTAGATGTTGAAGACAGGTTCGTTCAAGCGCACAGGTGCAAGAAAACTTGAATGGAAGACGCCCTCATTGGCTTTCTTGCTGAGTTGATATTAAATATTCAGCTACAGCCAACATAAAACAGGAGTAGACAGCGAGCTCGGCTCTTTCCAAAGATTGATAGACAGCTTTTGGGGGGCAGGTTGATTTTTAGTTTTAAAGGTCTTTATGTTATTTGACTTAATTCCACAAAAAAATACCAAGCACTTTGGAGCAATTAATCAACCGTAAGTGCATGAAAGTAAATATCAAGAACATCTTGACAACCCCTGATAGTGACATACACACCCAGAGAACGACTTCTCGGATGACTTTGACTCTATGAATCCCACTTCCGTCTCAGTCTGAGCTTTAGTAGGATTCAAGTGGCGTAAAAAAGAAATCTTTGAAAGAAACAGGTGCCGATTTCTGTGAACTAATTAAGATATTAGGTGCAGAGAAGAGAACATAGGGAAGATCATTGCGTTGCCATTGGAGATGTTGAAGCGATAGCTTCAGACTCAGGCTACATTTGACATGACGGCCTAATTAGTGCGATTATCGCACAGCTGCACAGGCTGAGAGGATTTGGAGTGATTTTATCAAAAGGATCATTTTCCCGGGGAATGCCTCATCCCGACAGCATGTGCACTGCCAGATCCATTTCGGTTCGGGATGTGCAGCCGCTGTCCGCTCCGATATGCTGCAAATGTGAAAGGGCTGACTGTTTATTGTTGCACATGAGTAAAGCTGCAGAGTTTTTTAGCTGCATTGTGTTTGGCAAAAGGCCACAAATACTGCCTCAGAGCGCACAGCAGACCAGCTATTGCACGCCTATAGTGGCACATAATCACACCGGATTACCCCAACAGCAAAATCCACAGAGCGTGGAGGGTAAACCAAATTTTAGGCATAATCTTACCAAACAAATCTGGCCACTGATGGTGTGCTAATTAGAAGACCTAATGATTAATGTAATGTCGGAGTTCAGCGAGGGATTTGCCTTTCTTACCAAACAAAATAAGGGTAAACGGAAAGATGCACAAATGTGATTTAAAGCTGCTCCAATCGATATTCCTGTAGACAGCAATGAAATCAAATTCAACTCAATTCAGTTTATTTGTTATATTCCAATATCACAAATTCCAAATTTGCCTCAAAGGGCTTTACAATCGGGACTCATACCACATCCCCGTCTCAGGACCGCACATTGGATCAGGAACAACTCCAAACGACTGTTTATGAAAGAGAGATTGCATGCAGTGATTTATCAGTGAAAGATGTTGCAGGTCCTCTCAGTTTTTAGATGCTTTGACCAGGAGCTGGGTGTCCTGTCAAATATCTGTAAAAGGCTAAAATGTCCGGTTTTAGCCTCAATTCAAATAAAATTATATTATATGTGTTTTTAGCCAATTTAACCACTTATAAAAACAGGAACAATTAACCACGCAGCTGAACTCTACACGGATGTGTCCGTATGTGTGTCAATCGATGTGCCGTTGTCTGTACAGGTGTTTGTTCCTGCTGCCCGCAGGTTAAATCACATTGAATGTGATACATGTGATAAATAGAGATCAGATTTTTTACTTTATTTGCATACGAGCAAGGCAGGTCACATCACTAAATGTACTAGACAGCACGTGTTGAATGTTCAGCATCTGTCTTTCATATTGCATAATCTCCCTAACATACATGTATCTCTCCCCCTCCTCCAAAGAACAATATAATATTCTCCGTTGAAGAACTTCTGAATACCTCATGTTGCTCACTGACTGGCTCAGAGAAATCCCACCTTGTACACGCCAGCATTTTATTTTGCCTGGTTTGTTTAACTCCGCCCACTTCTCTTCGTGGACTTGGGTCCTCCTTGGGTGGGCCGGGGTCCTCAGCGCTCCCCACGGCCACCTTCATGGCCTCTACCAGAGCCTCCAGAGTTCCCACCCTCTACCGGCCCTGACGTCACGGGGTCCGGGTTCGAGACCAGCCGCCGTTTTGCCCATCGCCGGGGTCGAGAGCGCCGGGAGGACCGTCAGAGGAGGAGGACCAGGAGCCTTAGGTTTCACGGGCGCCCATCACACCTGGCGTCCATGATGTCACACGTCCCCGAGGCCGGCTCATGGAAGTTGTGAAGGTAAGCCCCCCAACACACTGGTACACCTGTAGGAGCGACAGTGTTCTGTACGTGACACGGCGGTGGATACTCTCCCGTGGTGCCTTCAATTCCACCTTTTCCAAACTGGATTATGCATTTCTCATTTCTTTGAAACCACAAATTCAGGGTGATTATGGATTTTGGCTTCAGAAATTCTTCCGTCTGCGTCAGCTCCTTAGACACAAACACGGTTCTCTGAGAGCGGACTGTGTTAAATCCATACGGGGGATTATCTCTTGACAGAATTCCTGTTTCCAGACATTTGGAATTCAACACATTTAATCCTATTTGCTCCACTACACTGACACATTTTCATTCATTTCATTCCTGCTATGACCAAAGGGACCCTGACAACGGGAGAGTATGAAGATAAGAAAATGTGCTGCGGAAGAGGTAGAACGCTGCCGGGAAATAAAAACTCTGAGATAGCAGTGTTAGATAATTAGGATGTCTCCAAGAATCAATTTCTTTCATCCATCAGGAATTTAAAAAGTGTTTTACATAGTCAAAAGTGTCTGTGAGATACATCAGTGGCCTGCGTTGGGTTTAAAGACCTGGTGAGGTCAACAACTTCCAGTATTTCTGCCAATACCAAAGATATGCATGTAACACCATTAGGTCCACTGAGTTCTGTAAGACAAGTGTGATGCTTCTACAGTTGGGTGATGGAGCAGAGCTTTTAAGGTCAACAGTTGTTGCTTTGTCTGGAGTTGCATTTTCATATTTCATGTATAAGTGTTTTTATTAGCTGAGTCACATAATCCGTTAGCACTGTACCTCATCCAGTTATTTCAGTGTGAAAATCACATCCTGCTAGTATCACTTGGCCTTTTTTGTTCCATTTTGCAATTTTTTCTTTAAAAATGTTTGATGGGCATAGCAATATTTTCTTCATCGGTCAAAAAAAGTTTGACCGATGAAGGAAAAGCATTTGTGGGAACAATGCTCTCGTACTGTATTATTTTCCAGACACAGATCCCGGTTTCCTGGGCAAATGCTTCTTGACAGTTTGAACCTAACCTGTCTGTGGATTATCAAAGACCCCCCCAAAGCTGTGCAGGGGAGGCAAAATTAGCTTAGAAGTACCAGGCAGAGCTGCTGGACCATGAAAGTGAAAACATAAAGCTCAGATGGGGCTGTCCAAAAGAGGAGGGGGGACCCTTAATTAGCCGAGTTACCTCTGACCCCAGCGAGAATTAAGTAAAAAAGAAAATCTAGTTCAGGGATCAAGACAAAAGCTTTTTACTTAACTCATAAGTCAGCCAACAAATGATCGTTTGATTCAAGAGAAACAAGAACAAGATCATTTAATTTTACCAAAAGTCAGCCTCATAATAATGTATTTCTTATTATCGATTGTTCTATGATAATAATATATATCAAATGACAATGTGAAAGGTGCTTCTGTATACAGATAATTATCATCTGAATGTGCAGCTCCCCTCGGCTCTGTGGAGCTCTGTGGTTACTTAAGTCACTCATTGTTTAGCTGTCTGACCTATAACTTTACTGTTTTGGTTCATTCACACCGCCCCCGTAGTTTAAAAACACTTTATAAACCCACTACCTGCTTAACAACCTCACACGACGATGTGATGTACGATAACCTACGGACATCTATTCCTCATTTTTCAGGCGTATACTTACAAAAGCCTGCAATTTATTACATGCATACAGTCTTTTCAAAATAAAATGTATGTCTTCACTACTTGGAAAACTAGTTAGTTTCAGGAATAGATCGTGAAACACTTTGTCGGGTTCAGGAATAAATCATAATTTGGGTAAATACAACTACAGCAGCACAGTTACTGAAGTACACATGTTATGTAACAAAAACATCAGCGTTGACTTCACGTTTCACGTGGGGAACAACCGACAGATTGCTGTTCGTTGGACCCATCCACCCAAACATCCCCCCCGCCTGGCGTGCGCTCCAGCGGTCTTTATATGTCCTCGTTCATGTGGAAAAGATTCCTTGGGATATCTACAAATTCCGGGCCATTACTTTTGTATAGCTACACATAGTGGATGAGACCAGCCTGAGCTGATCAGCAGCAGACACACATAATTAAAGAGAAGCTGGTCAACACAGTGGAGCATTTCATATTAAAAGCGTCAGATATTTCCAGAAAGTTGGTAGAGACAAAAAAAAAAGAGCTAAAAGAGTGTGAATAATGGATTTGACAACGGAGCCAGAAGCGCAACTCGAAATAAATGTTTCTCCAAAACTTCTTGATGAGGAAATAAGCAACAGTTCAACTCTAAAAGTTTACCATATCAATTTAGACATCTAGGATATCTCAATGCTTTTATTCATTTACTTTTTCAGCTGCTTTCAAAGTACTTCACAGTAAATGTTTTTTTAAAGTATTTTTGTTTTAAAGTAAAACATTTTTTTTTTCTGAAGTATATAACAAACCTGCATCCTTAGTGAAGACCCTTCAGAGACGACAATGTCAATTTAACCGATGTAGACACTTTAATAACACCTAGGAAGAAAAATGTGCTCTCTCCGCTGGTCAAAATGCGAGAGCTTCAAACAATAAGCCTCCGAAGATATTTTTTCCCATTCTAAAACTTAACATTGAGGCATTTTCGGGGTCAGCCGATTGTTCTCTTCTTGTTGTCAACAGCTGATGTAACTGCGAAAAAACACTGACGTGTCCAGAGGTTGCCAGTTAACAGGGTCGCTGAAAAAAACAAACAACAGAATACGAGAGCCTCAGCCTCATTAGCCTCAAACACCTCAAATGTCTCATTAGCCTCAAACACCTCACTAGCCTCATTAGCCTCAAATGCCTCAAATGCCTCATTATCCTCACTAGCCTCAAACGCCTCAATCACCTCAAACGCCTCACTAGCCTCAAACGCCTCACTAGCCTCAAACGCCTCATTAGCCTCAAACGCCTCAAATGCCTCACTAGCCTCAAACGCCTGACTATCCTCAAACGCCTCAACTAGCCTCAAACGCCTCACTAGCCTCAAACGCCTCACTAGCCTCATTAGCCTCAAATGCCTCAAATGCCTCATTAGCCTCACTAGCCTCAAACGCCTCAATCTGTCACGGCTGGATATCGGGTGGACCCAAATGCACGACTCAAGAGACAAACTGGATAGTAGTTTACTTTACTTGAAAGTTCCAGCAGAAACAGAACAGAACAGACAAGGACGGAAGAACACAAGGTAACGCGGGAGAGCTTGGTTACAGAGAACACAAAACAATCTGGCCGAGGACAAGTGGAAGTGAGGGAGCTAAATAGTGAGGGACTAATGAGGGCGTGAGGACCAGGTGGAGGGAATGAGGGCCTAACGAGGTGATCAGGCCAGTGAGGGAGTTGAACTGTTACACAATCACCTCAAACACCTCACTAGCCTCAAACGCCTCACTAGCCTCAAACGCCTCACTAGCCTCACTAGCCTCAAATGCCTCAAATGCCTCATTAGCTTCACTAGCCTCAAACGCCTCAATCACCTCAATCACCTCAAACGCCTCACTAGCCTCAAACGCCTCAATCACCTCAATCACCTCAAACGCCTCACTAGCCTCAAACGCCTGACTAGCCTCAAACGCCTCACTAGTCTCAAATGCCTAACTAGCCTAAAACGCCTCACAAGCCTCAAACGCCTCACTCACCTCACTAGCCTCAAATGCATCACTTGCCTCAAACGCCTCACTAGCCTCAAACGCCTCACTAGCCTCAAACGCCTCATTAGCCTCAAACGCCTCAAATGCCTCACTAGCCTCAAACGCCTGACTATCCTCAAACGCCTCAACTAGCCTCAAACGCCTCACTAGCCTCAAACGCCTCACTAGCCTCATTAGCCTTAAATGCCTCAAATGCCTCATTAGCCTCACTAGCCTCAAACGCCTCAATCACCTCAAACGCCTCACTAGCCTCAAACGCCTCACTAGCCTCAAACGCCTCACTAGCCTCACTAGCCTCAAATGCCTCAAATGCCTCATTAGCCTCACTAGCCTCAATCACCTCAATCACCTCAAACGCCTCACTAGCCTCAAACGCCTCAATCACCTCAATCACCTCAAACACCTCACTAGCCTCAAACGCCTGACTAGCCTCAAACGCCTCACTAGCCTCAAATGCCTCACTCACCTCACTAGCCTCAAACGCCTCACTCGCCTCTCTCGCGCTAACAGACCAGGGCCCAGGCTTCTTTGCATTGCCAACATGTTTTTCAAGCATATGAGGAACACGGTCCTGCTTTAATCCAGGTTCTCTCGAGCGGCAACAGGTTGGTGCTGAGTCAGCCCTCCCGACACCCCCCATATTTTTAACACTTAGAAGTTTAACCGCTAATGCTAATTAAAGCGAGCAGAAACCTCTGCAGATACTTACGAGGTCTTAGAACATCTAATTTGATGTAACTCGAACAAAGTGGGCTTTCTATAAACACGGTAGCCAATCTGAACGAGGACTGCCTTCTAACGTTTAACGATTGGGATGAGATCGCACTTTCGGCACTGGGACCTTCTTTGTGCTTCGGCGATCCACCACAGTCTGGAAATTTGGAGCTGTTGTTGGAGCTGTTGTATATCAATTGTAATTTCAACAGAGTTCTTTACTGTCTTTATTGGGACCTTTGTGTAACACTGGCAGCATGAACAGAGGGGTAAAGGGGATACATTTGAAATGTAGAGGTGTATGATTGAGGGATTGCCTCCACATGGCTCTCAACATGGCTGCTCACAGCACAAGAAAGCTCACAGTGTTGACCTGAGGGGAAACCTGTTGACAGGTCGGGATTGCAGGCCTCCTGAGATACTTATTGTTTCTTTATTTGTGGTTCTGCTTTTCCGTGTGTCCCGAGGCATTAAGCATAGAATCGATCTCTCCGGCAAATTTTCCTCATTAATTTTAATGTTTCAAAAGAATTGGCTCTAAAAGACAGCCCCCTTATATCATGGCCCATAACAGCCCTGACTTAAAAAAAAAAAAGATCACCAGAAGCATCTCCACGTGCAGTCGTTCGTGGCTTGACTGACCTTTCTCTCAAACTCCAGGCACATTGAGCTGAATAATGCTACATCTTTGTGCTCTAGGATTTTCGAGAATAGACTTTGAGGTCTCAGACTTGTCTAAGAGAGCCTTTTGTTTCAGAAACCCATCAGAGTATACCTAGAGCTCTGTTCTCCATCTATAGCCAGTAGTGGCTTCAAGATAAGGTTATCAGAAAGTTTTAGAATCCACCACAGGAACTTTCCAACAGTTCGCTTCTTAATCTAACAATTCTATTATCTTTAACACTGCACTTCATCTTCACATGGCAGTGCTACACTGTGTGCATATTTGCCCTCGCTAGTAGGAACACACATTAGCGTCTTTAGTGTCACGCTGTTGGAGCAAGCGTCGTCCATTGCAAAGCCCTTAGCCGGTCATTTCCAACAAGGCTCTGTGTGTTTGTCTTGCTGCTATATTAAGCTCCATTGCTTGTCACTTAAGCAAGTGCGTGTTCGTAGTCCCATCCGGACCGGACAATCGTTCCTCGTTCGTGGAATCGAATGTTAAACATACTGTAGCTGCAGGGTGAGACGCAGAGAAGACATCTCTTTGTTCCAGGCCCCTCCTCTTGATTGGGTGGCTTGCCATTTGCTCCAGAGAGTTGTAACTAGGGGCATTTGGCAAAAGAGTAATAACGATGACAGAACTCCGCTCATCCCAGTATTCGTTGAACTACATATCCCTCCTCTCATCGCGGCCTCTATGTCGCATGTTGAAAATCAGCTCACGGATTAATCTCCTAATTCCTCGTTCCTTCACTCTCTCTGGCCTCACCCTTTGTGCGATCCACTTATGAAATGGAAGTACTAGTGGAAGCTGTTATTAAAATTCCCCCCCCTGGCCACTGCTAAAACATCTGCCTCCACCCCAACCGCAAAAGCACATTCAGTAACTTTAACCTTCTGACAAAGCGGCTCTCTCACTAACCTTGTTACCAAAAGTCTGCCTTATCATCCTCTGATTTTAGAGGTATCTTTGTGGTGAGTATATTAACACTACAAATTTGAGAGCACGCTAAAGACATTTGAGCGCTTTCTTTGAAAGCTCTCTGCAACAGATGGGGAGAAGGAGCAGTAGTTTTGGTGTCTATTGTCCTCAAAATTGATACCCAATAAAAAGTCGGAAAAAACTACAAGACCATAAAAATGTTTTTTTAAGAATGATTTAAAAGAGATGCAGTCAAAGAAAGTTTAAAACCTGAATTACTTTTGCATGTCAGAACGTGACCGAATTGGAGATATTTCAGTTTTTTTTATTTGTTGTATGAAGCTTACATTTGGCAGTGGCTCTTTACCGGGCTTTTACGTGAAGGGTCAAAGGTCACTTTCAATAAAACACTGATAGGATTTGGGGGTCTAAACAATATGATTTCAAGTTTAAAAGGGATTGAGTTGAAGAAAATACATCATCCAACGGTCAATGTCTCTGAGCCTCTAATACATCAGCTCGGCTTTTGGGTCATCAGGTCTCAAGGGGAGGTATGTCTGTGTGTCGTCCAAGCACAATTCAATGGGTGTAGAAGGTTGTACGTGGTGGATTTAATCCAGGCTATGATTTCAAATTGAAAGGACATCAACGTTAGTTTAGAATTGCTAAAAGAACGTCCATACATGCATAGAAGAAGTGGTCTTGGGTTTTTTATGTTGCCTTATTTCCTTGATTCATTTTGTCAATCACTGCTATCTTTATTGCGTCTTTCAAAGTATATAAAACACATGTAAACATGTTTTTGGTCTATTTTTGTCCCTTTCTCCTACTCACTCTCTTTAATTCCAGGGTGGATTCATTAAGCCAGGGTGTTCAGGTCCAAGCCATTCTTATTACTGCACTAATATTTATCATTGGTAGATATTGCAGCTGTTGGAAATCGTTGCAGATAATGCTTCTGCATCTCAGCAAAAAACATGTCTAGACTTGTGGAGCCATTTGGTCTTCAGAGCCTCACTGAGGATGTTAGCATCACAGCATGTGACCAATAAAAAGGTCAGCCATTGAAGCAAAAAACCAAGAACCAATAAAATAGTTTCCTCAGGTCTTTTGGCCTTCCCAACACTTGAGATTGCAAAAGGTTGCTCGGCAACAGTTCTGCATCAGCAAGCTTCAACAGGACTCACCTGCAACCCGACTGCGGGGTTTTTAGATCGAGATTAAAAGGCGGTACAAGGAAATGTATTTATTTGAGCTATGATATTTTTTAAATGAATATTGAGTTGGATCAGATCGCATTAAACCCAACCGTATCAGCATCATTGGATTTATTAGATAACCATTCAGCTCAGAAGTGACAATCAGCTTCATTCATACATGTTTTTCTTAAATGAGTTTCTCTGTTACAATTATTATTATACAATTAAATCTTGGAATGTTTTTAACCTCAATTAAGAAGTTCTAAGAGATCTGGTTCAGGGTCAGCTCTGGTGTTATACCGTGATCTTGACCTACTTACACTACAGATAACTCCGTAGATAACAAAGCAGTTTTATTCAGTGTGGTTTCATCCTGACTATCTGTTATTCATAGTTCACCTGTCTGTTTTTCTGTTTTCTGCCTTCAAAACACTTTTTTTTTAACATAGGGTAGCTAGTCTTTCTTTTTAATCACAGCAGAAAGAATGTCTTAGACCTGAAAACCCTGCATGGCTTAATGAATCCACCCAGGAATTAAAGAGAGTAAGTAGGAGAAAGGAACAACCATGGGCAAAAAACACGTTTACATGTGTTTTATATGCTTTGAAAAAGATTTATTAAACAGCAGTTTAAAAAAGAGAGATAGTCCATCATCAATCTTAATTTAAGAAAAACGATCCCATAATAATATTTACGGTAATTGACAAATTGAATCAAGGAAAGAATGTATTGGACCTGGCCACCCTGGATTAATAAATCCACTCTGGAATTACAGAGCACCATAAATAAGCTGTAAAAGTCATCGTTCATTGCACTGACAGATTCTGATGAGGCCATAGTTGACAACACAATCATGCTGATGAGAGCATGGTGGATAGCAAAAGGATACAAGTCTAAAAATACATGTCTAACTCATTGCCAACGACTTCATGAAGTTTGAGTGCGTTGCTTTTATCGGAGGGGACTTTATTTATAGTTCATTGACTAATGGGGATATTGTCTTGGCATTGCTCCAGCTCACATTGGCTAGATCCACCACGACTGGTCTCTGGTTATCAAACGCGCGTGACGTTTTGTGGAGTAAACGCCACGCGTTAACCTCGCATTGCCTCATTCGCCGTGTTCACTGTGTTTCTCATCAGATGGGAAAGAAAAAGAGATGTGGTGGCCAACAACGTATAACCTTTTCAATTATCACCAGTCTGCACTGTGAATCATAGTCTGTGTTTTTATGATTAAAACTGACATTGTGTCGTTGGTGTGGATCGTTATGTGCGCTTGGAAATTGCTTGCAGTGCAACTGACCTCTGAATTTCATTTAATATGTTAATGATGTCTTCTGTGGTTGTGATTTACAACAAAGGGGCACTTCTTTCTCTACCAAGATCCATTTGTCTTGTATGAATTGTAACAATATCCACTCTGGGATTATTAAGTGTTAAAATCCAGAATAAAATTAGAGCTGAAACGATTTGAGGATGCATTGATTGATATATTAATTGGCAACAATTTTAATAATCAATTGTTTAATGACTTAAATAATCGATTATTAAAATTGTTGGCTATAATAATTGCTTGGTTCCAGAGGATACGTTACTTTATTTTAAAGTGGTTAACCTAATAAAATACAATTTGAAGACGTCACGTTTGTCTCTGAAAACTTGCAAAAGGTATTTTCCACTTTTTTCATAAGATTGTATAGGATTGATACAAGAAGATCATTAAATATATAATATAATATATTAATCACCAACTATTTTAATAATCGATTATTTAAGTCATTGAACAATTACAAGTGCCATACAGTCTTTGGTTCCAGAGGATGCGTTACTCTGTTTTATATTGTTTTAATGTGGTAAACCTAATAAAATAAAATTTGAAGAGGTCTCGTTTGTCTCTGAAAACTTGCATTAGGTGTGTTTCACTTGTTTCATAAGATTTTATAGGATGGATACAAGAACATAATAAAAAATGTGGCATTCCCAATATGGTGCACAACATGATGTACGCCCTTGCTATTTTGGGGGAAATAAACCATATATACACAACTGACATTGCAGACTCTAAAGACTTAAATATGTAAACCTTGTATTCAACAATAAGCTCATATCTTCGTAATCTGAATCCCTGCAGCAGCATAAAATCAACTGAAATTACGTGAATGAGTGTGAGTATTCTCATAAAGAATAATATGTTACATCCATAATGTGAATATATCTCCCTCAGTAGAGATCAAGGATTTATTACAGAAAGTTTTTAATCGTTTCTCAGTTTTAGGATGACATTTGGGATTTTTTTTTGCATGACATAAACAAATCAGATCCCCTCTTAAAATAGGTCTTTAGCTCCAGAACCATCCTAAATTAGAAACCGAAAGAAGAAAATTGGCAGCTTACCATTTTTCACTCTGTGCCAAAACTTTGGAATTCTGTACCCAAGGCACTAAGAGACGCCAGCATTTACAAACCGACATTTAAAATATTTTGATTCAGCATTTCCTAGTCACTCTTCATTAGTTTTAGTCTTCATCGTGCGGTATTTGCATGTTTGATGAGTGTTTATTAATTCTCTTGTTTCTTCGATTGGTTGTAAAGCACTTTGAACTACTCTTCCTGTATGAGTGAAGTTTAATGTTATCATTATTAAAGGGCCGATTGAAGAATCCCATTTGCAGTTAGAGTTTAAAAAAGCTAAACTCGGAGGTCTGGGATAGCACACTGATTATTGTAGGACCAGCAGTTAGGACATTTTACTTTAATGTATGTTTATCCATCATATATTAATTACTGATTTGTATGGCCTTTTATGTGACTTTTTTAGCACATTTTTAATGCTTCATTTATTTACTTATTTAACTCCAAACCACAATCTTTTTCTCAGCATAAAGCACCGTTGTTGCCTGAAGCTGAAGCTGTTTTGCTCTTGCAGTTATAGTTTAAAAAAGCTAAAAGACCAGCAGTTAGAACATTTTATTTGAATGTATGTTCATCCATCACATATTAATGACATATTCCTGACTTGTGTGACTTTTTAGGCACACTTTTTAATGCCGTCATAAAAAATGTTCCCCAAGGGAGGCTGGTTACCAAGGACGCAAGTAACCGAGTGGAGCCGAATGGCGGTTATGAATGGATCTATTTCTTCCGCGGTCAAAGAGTGACGATAATCTTCTCAAATGTTACTGGTCCTCAAGGCGTCTAGAGCATGGGCCCATGTGCTCTCCTTCCGAAGGTGATAAAGCTCTGTCTCACAATGAATAACATGAGAGCTCGTCTCGCTTTAGGGTTGGATTAAATACATCCCCTTGTTGATAGTTCCTTCGCAGTGTGGCCTTTTCCCTCAGACAAACCTTTGGGTTGAGGAGGGGAGACAAAGAAAAGCTCTACTGTGTGTTTACAAAGAAGCCTTTCTCTCTCTCTTTTTTTTAGTTTTTTTTTTAATCATGGCTCTGTCCAGCCAGAGGGCACTTCCCATGCGTCTGTGCTCACCTCTCCAACTCCGAGTGAGTTTGCTCTGAGCTCACTGGCAGCGTGACACGGGATGCGGACGCAGGCGCATAAATTAGCCGCACGGCTGGCGAAGCGGCTTCGTCCCTCGAAAGAACGTTCGGATCTAGTAGATAAGCGTTCAAGTGAGCCCATACACTTCTTTCTACTGTGTTTGCTTCGCTTGTAATAGCAGATTATCATCATTGTTGGTGGTAAGAAAATGTAAATGGAAGTCAGACAATCTCATTTATATAGTTCAGTACCACACAAATGTGCCTCAGGGGGAAAGTGTAAATATATGATGCTTGTCCTCGGAGTGAAAACATTTTAAGTTCTGTAGCTGAGTGCATTATTAATACGCAGCACTGTGGCGTTATACTCAGTTAAATCGGCCCAAATTGTTAAAAGAATATCACGTTGGTGTTATTCCTCTGTGGAGTATTAGTCACAGCCTTAAAAATAACAAATATTATTTTGGTGGCATAAAAACATTCTCACAATTAGTCCAATGCAACTGTGACAAAACAAACAAGACATTATTAAATAAATCCTCATAATACTTTAAATAAACACAGATGATAAGGGAGGATTGTTAAATGATCAATGTTGCTTTTTACCCTTAAATGCAACTAATAAGGTAATTAGAGTTTAAACTGCATCTTATTAAAGGCTTTTCTGTATGATTCACATTTTCAAATCCCCTGAATTCCCCTTCTGATGATGAATCTTTTTTGTATGCTACACAGAATCTATGTGTTGTTAACATTACTTGCTATATATTTACTGTATGGACTCTCTGTATTTACTGTGCAGACAAAGAGCCCACTTTAAACAATAGTTCATCTGTTTCAAGAGCAGACGTTATTGCCGAAAGACATCGACCCACATTGACTGCCAACTGAAAGTCAATAATGGAAACTAAATATTTGGTTTGGTTCATGCTTAATAACACCCATTTCCTCCCAAAATGGGATTTTTCTGTGAGATAAATACAAGCATTTCATACTTGAAGGAATTAAGAAAGCTGTGGAATACTGGCTACTGTTTGCCCACACTGAGGACACGGTCGCACATCCCCAAAATTGGCGTCTTCGTTTCGTGGGGAGTTCAACTTTGGTGAACTTTAATAGTCAAAATGTAAGCCTCAATCAAAAGAAGTTAAACACAAAGCCAGAGGAAAGGTGTACTTTTACTAGTAATTCACAAATAACAAAAAATATTACCTAAAAAAATAAGATGATATGAGGAATACATTGTTACAGTGCAGATTGAGAAGGTACAGGTGGGGGTGTATGAAAAGCAACAAAGGGGAGATAGATGGGTGAACCAAACCAGGTGCTCACCTGTAAGACTGCTTTAAAAAAACAATATATATATATATATATATATATAAATTATATATATTTATTTATTTATTTAGATTTTACAAATTAACAAGACTGGACTTTAAGGATACAATACAAAGGGAAAGGAGAAATGAAAGGTTAAAGAACAACAACAAAAACAGACCAAAGAATAATGAGAATAACCACAGCAAATAACACATTGGCACATCACCAGTCTGACATAAGTACATCTTTAAGGTTACATTATCAAATCAAGTCAGTATCGGTACTAGTGTTTTTAATCTGGCATAGCAAAGTTCACCATGTCTAAGACTGTGAGGCTGCTTTTTGTGTCTCATTTATTTACTTATTTAACTCCAAACCACAATCTTTTTCGTTCTTTTGGCATGAGCAATAACTTTAATTTCCACAACATGGTCGTTGCAATTTTGCATTTGGCACTTTTTGGGCGTAAAGTTTATTTTATATGATTTAACTAACTTCTTGCATGTTCAACGGCTTTTGATGGGAACCATAGGATTGCACAAGTGCCACAGCTCCACCATGCATCTGTCACTGCAGCCTTTCAGTCACCAAACCCTTTGGGCCTCTTCCAGTGAAGCACTAGATGTTCTCCCTTGATGAATGGAGTGACAAAACCAAATGCTATAAAAAGCTTTGGTGGAGACAAACTTTCTCTCCCTTTGACTGCTGCTCTGTATCCACACTATGACACAAACATCACAGGTTTATGCATCCAGGATGGAACCACGCTTTCATCTCTTGTCATACCAAATTTCAACCCTGCGGTCTGAATTTGTGGCAGAAACCGAGATACATTGCATACACTCTCCTGCAGGTTCTGGGTCGATCTTGGAGCCTCTTACCAGTCGGGAGTGCCCTGTAATACCTTTAAAGTCCAAGCGGTACCGCAAATCAGATGCCCGATCCACCTCAACTGGCCGATTTCGACATGAATGCACGGCCGCCAAGCTTTGAGTTCTTGCCGTGTGATTGGCTGATGAGATATTTGCATTAACAATCCCTAAATAACAGTGTCTGGTTGTGTGAGAGTACGTGCGTGTGTGTGTACCTTGATGCACTGCGTCGTCCTGCCGTCACTGTTGTTGCCGTCAACATGTTTGTTCACGGTGGTCATAGAATGAGCAAAGTTGAGTGATTGCAAAGGCATATATAAACTAGAATGGGCACTCGGTAGAGCGCATACCGTCGCATATCACAAGATTGGGCATTGAATTATGAACATGTTTGCATTAGTTGCATGCCAATTGGATATAAATTGACCGTGCTATGGTAAAAAGAAGATGTTGACCTTTCATGACCTTGACCATTGACCCAATCGATCGCGAAATTAAATCAAATGGTCCCCAGATAATAAACAATCATCCCACCAAATTTCATGCGATTCGGGTTAATAATTTTTGACTTATGCGAATAACACACACGCACGCAATTTTCAATGCAAACGTAAAAATGGGCACCTGAAAGACAAGGTGTGATAACAATCCTTGTCCTATCTTTATGTTAACGTCCTTTAATAATCTAATGTTTATCAGCGTTGGGGCAGCCAAGACGTAAACCGCTCTGGTCATGTGACACTGCACACATTTCATTTAAATCCTTTTATTATTTAAATAGTTGCTGGAAATGTATTAATATATAATTCAGTCGCATTTTCAACCGTAAACCTGAGAAGATGAAAAAAATCCCAGATGGAACGCTATGGTTGATCTCCAATGCTTTCTGACAGAAGAGCGTAACTCTGCATCACAGACCATCGCCTAAACACTTAAACACAATACTTTCTCGTTAAGCCTGAATCAAGCCGTTCACCTTCTTCCCCAATCAAATGTGAGTGCATAGCAAATGTGACTCCATAGCAACTGTGACGCTGAAATGAAATCAACCCCCCCAAACATTCATAATAAATGTATGATTTATTATGGCTCGTTTTGCTGTGAAACAATGGTGTCAATTGTGTCCACAGTGCTCAGAACAAACAATGTTTTATACCATATGAGCAGAACTAAAGATTAAACGTTAGTTAGCCTTGAGCGAGCTTCAAGTCGCAGGCTGCTGGCCAATCAGTAAAAAGACTCCTTTGTGAGCCGTCGGTGGTGACGTCAAATAGACTCTATAAAGACAAAATTCATAGTTAAAGTGGAACAACATAGCAGTGGGAGGACGAGTCTCAGTGTCTTCCTCCATTCCTTAACTTGCATAACTAATGAGCAGTGAACCCTGGGTATATTAGGCCGGACTAGTCACCGCTCTCAGATTTGCACACGCTAGCTTGCTGATCACAGTGTAGGCTAACCAGATAAAAGGGATTATTTACCGTTCGTAGATTATTTTGATCAACCGCAACTCAAATAACATGTTGGAAATGCTTGAATACAACCATTATCAGGTGAGTTGTTGCTTTTTTCTTGTGGCTTTGCGATAATTATAAGGGGGAAAAAAAGTATCTACAGAAGCTTTTACCTCATTATTTGTGTGTGGCTGGAATGATATTTATGTTAGCAATATGTATTGTAAGAAGACTGTGTCACTATCATCTCTACACAGTTATCAACACTTGCTAATGAACACAGAACAGAAAAGTTAACGCTACAGAAACTTAACAGTATAATCGAAAATCTCATGATTTTTTAAAATATGCTATATAGATGAGTTGTGTGGCTGCTGCATGAATTATAACGGGTCATGGATCATGTGACGCAGCTGCACTGGGCCACAGTTTCCTCTGTGTGGAGTGTGTTGGTCTCGATTATGTATAATGGGCCAGTATGATGCTGATTATATATTTTTTTTACTGCAATATTTAAATTGTAATGTCACATATAAAAGCCTGCAGCAGTGCAAGTGTGAAGTCATCACATGCAAAGAACTATTTCAAAACAGTCATTATTAATGCTTTTTTCTTATGCATTTACCCATTGACCCCTGCTTTCTAAAGTGTAACAATCACACAGTGGACTGTGAGGTTGTAAAGTTGACGTCTTGCTCGCCTGCAGGTGCAGGCCCACCTGGAGAACCCCACCAAGTACCACATCCAGCAGACTCAGCGGCAGCAGGTGAGGCAGTACCTGTCCACCACCCTGGGAGGCAAAGCCGGCAGCCAGTGCCCCAGCCAGCCCCCCGAGCACGGCATGCCGCCCGGCCACGGCAGCAGCGCCCCCAACAGTCCCATGGCCCTGCTCACCCTCAGCTCCAACTGCGAGAAAGAGGTACGGCGGCCGCTTTCATTCCCTTACGTTCAGACACCCAAATAAACTGAATATTAACAGAATGTGCCTTTCTTTTGCCTTACAGATGGATGATGTCATTGATGATATTATTAGCTTGGAGACGAGTTACAACGAAGATGTTCTTGGACTTATGGACCCAGGACTGCATATGAACAACCCGGTACATTGCAAAGATGAAATGATATGATGCTTATTGTATTGTTATGACCGTTACGTCTCTGTAGCGTGGCTGCATCTGTCTTTTGATTGAATATAAAGCATGCGTTATCTAAAGGATGTTTCTTTAATACTCTGTAGCTCCCTGTGTCTGGAAACCTTCTCGATGTCTACGGCAACCAAGGACTTCCACTCCCGGGCCTCGCTATCAGCAACTCCTGTCCATCCAGCATTAAGAGAGAATACAGAGGTACATTACTTATTTTGTATTTTATTTTAAATGTATTTAACCAGGAAATGCCTCATTGAGATTAAAAATCTCATTTACAAGAGAGTCCTGGCCAAGACAGCATAAAACTAGACAAACAAGATAAAAAAAGGAAAGGTTATTCATATCATTAATCTCTTTCACACACATTTTCAGCTTTTAATGCTTTTTACTGCAGTTGTACTGTTATTTAGCTTGAATCTAGCTGCATACAATGTATGTGAAGTAATGTGAAGTAATTTGACTGTCAATTTAGTAAAAAACAGAAAATTCTGTACTAATATCTGACCCTAAGCTAGTAATTCAATCTGGTAGTAAGATCTGTTTCAAGTACTCAAAGATTTGTTTGTTCTCCCGATCTAAGATCTCTGACTATATTAGTTAAATATTTTGTTCATAGGGGGAAAAGCATTTTTTCGATAAAGTGTATCAGGTGAACGCATCATGACTGTAGGCCAATATCTATATTGTGTGCAATTTGGAAATGTACAATATATTAAGTCAATTGTTTACCAAATAATTACCTGCAGCTCCTGGCATGAAGCAAGGATTGGAAAAGCCTGATGCCTGTAGCCTGTATGAAAACTACCAAAGGCAAGAGGGATTTCCAGTAGGTAAGCAAAAAAAAGAAGGTGAAAAAATATGATGTTTTGTAAACTGTAAAAAAACTGTTATCAATCAGATTTCTTTAGAAACTGCATAGAAAGGATTTTGTGGATGATGAAATCGCACACAATACAAATTAACTGTAATTATCCTGCTAACAAGCATTATTTGAACTTGATTTTACGTAATTATTGGCTGTGATTATCCAGGATAACGTCACATGTTCTACAAGACAACAGAAACGATCCATTATTAAGATAATAACATGACATTCCATTGAATTCAAACAATGGAGCTTTTTAAAGCACTAACATGCGTGTTTCTTTTTGTTTCACAGAGGCTGAAGTCCGCGCTCTCGCTAAAGAGAGGCAGAAAAAAGACAACCACAACTTGAGTAAGTCAATCAATACAGAATTCTGGCAATCAATTTATAGTCTGTGATGCCAGACCATTCAACAAGTTAAAGAGGTTTTAACTTTCACCTTGCAAATATTAGTTGTCTCTGTTATTTTACATTTTTTATTATTACATTTAAATGTTTGACTTTTTTTACACTGGCTGTTATTTTATTATTTTTGTTTCGATTTTTTAAGAATAATTGGAAATTGGAAAGAAAATATATATTTTTTCATTTGTAAAAAAATATTAGAATTATTTGTATAAATGTTATGACCTTTGATTCCACTTACTTACTGCTTATTGTACTTGACTAACTCTAGTTGAACGAAGGCGGAGATTCAACATCAACGATCGCATCAAAGAACTGGGAACCTTGATACCCAAGTCAAACGATCCGTAAGTAGACATTTAGATTATAGATTAGATTAGAACACTTTATTAATTCATTTGCCACCAAAAATTCATACAGACAACAACAGACACAGTCCACGGAGCACAACAGACAAGAAACACACTACAAGGAACACACAACCGGAAGATGCACCATAAAACATGACCATCGGAAAGATGCTAAATCTAAATCTAAATAAAAAAAGAAAGAAAGGTAGTCCATTAAAGTAGTGGATGGCGTTAAAAATAAAGGATTTTTTTAACCTGGCTCTGTAACTTGCATGCATTTCTGCGTCTGTCTCTTCATCCTCCTCCTCATACGTCCAAGTGTCCGTAAAGTGCAATGGCTCGTATGCTCAGAGGGCCCAATAAAGAACCATGTCCTGTGTTGGTCAGCCGGTCAGCTGACTTTGACTGTAGACCTCTGTCTCCTGTTTACCCCAGAGACATGCGCTGGAATAAGGGCACCATTCTCAAAGCCTCCGTGGACTACATCAGGAGGCTACAGCGGGACCAGCAGAGAGCCAAGGAGCTGGAGGCCAGGCAGAGGAAGGTGGAGCATGCAAACCGCCATCTGATGCTTCGTATACAGGTGGGTCTTTTGACTTTGCGGGGGAGCGAATGTCAAAGTAAACCGAGCCCAGTTGCATTACCGTATTCATCCACCGGGGGCTAGTGTTAGCAGTATCAGTTAATTTTGATCGGCGTGTATTTGTATGGGTGCGTGCGCGTTAGTCAAAAAGAATTAAACCGAATCGCATGCAATTTGATGGGATGATTGGTTATTATCAACCAAATGATTAGATTTTGGGATTGATCGGCTCAATGGTCAAGGTCATGATAAGGTCAAAATATATTTGAATCACGTGACATTTGGTGGGATGATTGGTTAGTATCCGGGAAACATTTGATTTGACATTGGTGTTATATTTATGTCCATTCATGGATGTTTTAACCAGCTTAAATTTAGGTTAAAACCTAGAGGTCAGTTATTTAAATTTCAGGGAGAAATGCTGAGCACAGGCATGCAACATACAAGTCCATATATGGAGATGGTCAGACATTCTGGCAAATGTAGTATATCTCTGGGCATTTCTCACGTATACAAAAAAACAACATGCTCGCAACACAACAAATCCGATTTTCCGTCATACTTTTAAAAATAATTCAGCCTAAGATAGTGAATAAGATGAATGAGCACGTTGACATTTAGCTCAAAGGGCTCACAGTGTAGTCGTATGTGTAGTGACCCTGTTGCCTATCAAAAAAGGTCACTATGGTTGCATGGAGGTTTAATTTTGACATGCAATGTCTAGTTTGTTATGTGAAAGGGTATTTATTTCTAGAATTGCACGGCTTCCAACACAAACCAAAATACGCGTTCCTTGTATGAACCCATTTGGCTGTTCCCAAATTATATTGGCCTATGTCTTAATTGACAGTGGCCCTACGCCCCCTGCTGGTGGGAGGTCCAACAAAACAAAAACAAACAATGGCTCTTACAGTATGTTTTTTAAATCATGTTTTCTTTATTTCTATAATCATCTAGGAGCTGGAAATCCAAGCCCGTGCCCACGGTCTTACGGTGGTTGCTTCCTCGTCCGTCTGCACATCAGACTTGATGGGCCGAGCCATTAAACAGGAGCCCGTCCTCGGCGACTGCCCCGCGGATCTCTACCAACATGTCTTGGGTCCCGACATGTCCCCTCCGACCACGCTGGACCTCAACAACGGCACCATCACCTTCGACCAGATGCCTGCAGACGGCGGGGACTCTGGTCCCTATGGGACCTCCAGGACCTGTAACATGAAGGATTTGGTGAGGGACAGCCTGTCGCCGATGTCCCCGAGTGATCCCCTGCTGTCCTCGATGTCCCCGGACGGCTCTAACGCCAGCAGCATCCACAGTTCCAGCTCGAGTATGGAGGAGAAGGAGCACGGCTGCTAGCTCACTGACCCTTCTCTGTGTATAGCATCCCATCAATGAGGCACTACCCTTAAAGTGACTTAAAGATCTCCACATGACCTTCATTATAAACTCTATTTTTTATCATGAATCCATATTTTTCTCTTACTTTTTGCCAATTCATTGCTGAACTCTAATGTTCAAAATACTGTATGTAAATGTACCCTGAGGTATTTTTGTTCCTCGATTGTACACTGTATTTTACTTTGCTATATATTGATGCTGTGTAGATGATTATAGTGGACAAATACTGTATGTATGTATATATATATATATATATATATATATATATATATATATATATATATATATATATATATAGTTGGTTATATATATATATACATTTTTGTCGATGGTTTTCATATTTGTCCCAAAATATGCTTTGTCCTTATGCCCAAAAAGGTCCATTGCAAATATATTGGTAATTGTAATAATAACAAAGAGATCAAATACTTTCAAAATAATTCTTTTTAGGATTTCTGTCCATGTAACAGTGGAAAATAAATGCAATAAAATGCACAAAAAACTAAAAGTTATTTCAATATTTAAGAACCAAGTAGCAAATATTATTGCATATTAGGAATGGATTCTAAACATATTTTTATGTATAATAATGTGTTCACCCACTCATGCTTTTAAACATATTCTAAAGAAATCAAATCAAAAAGGAAATGGAATTGATGTTATTATTAGGTATTATAATATTATCATATGTTTTTATTTAATGAGAGCTGATTTAGTTTTCTTTGTTATTTTAATTACTAAATTAATTATCACAAACACATTATTTATCTTTTCTTATTCTAACGTGATTGTTGTGCACATTTTGAATACTGAAGGCAAATGACTAGTGTGTATATTGGGTAAATATAGAGTACAATTACCTCATGTTGATAATGTACCACGGTATTTTTTTTACGGTGGATGCAAAAAGAAAGAAAAGAAAAGTTCCACTAAGATTACCTAGATCATTTTTGTTGGTATACCAGTTCAGAGGTTTTTGCTAATGCGTTCTCTTGCTAATATTGTAAATAAATAAAACAAGATGCCCATATGTTGTATATAGTGCCAACCTTTTATTCCGAGGTGTGGTATAAATGCATTGATCTATTTGCCCGTTGATATTTAAGGCACATTTTCTGTGCCGATCGCAGTGTATAAGAGTGTCAAACTATTTAAAACAGTTGTCTTGGTTACTTTGCTGTCATGTATTTAACCCCCACTTTTAAATATTGAAAATAAAATGTATTCTTGAAAATATAAACACAGCCATATTTCTAACCAGACACCAGATTTTAGCGATGGCCGGCGATCTGTCGTTGCGTGCTGAGACCACAAGGGGGCACAGGGCCAGGGAATGGATGGGTGACATCCTCTAACTAGACTAGAGCGTATATATTTCAATCAGGAAAGACTTCATTGGAATTTAACAATAATTTAGGAGTTGCTGCAATCTTAATTTAAGAAGGAAAAATGGAGGATAGTTCACTGTCACCAGACACCTTTGCAAAGAGAAATCCACTTGGGATGTGTATATATATTTATAGCCCCCAATCAGCTGATAGAGTAATTGCTGCACACTATGAGACTGCCTATGAATGAACGAGAGAGAGAGAAAGAGAGGGAGAGCGAGAAATGTTTTACTCAAATCAGAGTAATTGAAAGTAGGGAGGACGTCAATAACATTTAAATTGTGTATGTTATATAAACAGTAAACACATGCACACAATTTGATAATTGTTAAACATCTTTAATGAGGACGCATACAAATATATGTAAGAGCCATCATCAGTGAGTATTAGTACGCTGCTTGTAACTTCCCAATAACAAATTAAAATATATATCTTAATCTACTTTGATTGGGTTAATTTACACACTTTAAAATGAATTGCCACTGTCGGCAGCATGTGGTATTGTGAGTATTTGCTGCATTACGGACAGGAGGAGCACATGCTGTGAGCCTGTGACACATTTCTATCAACTTACGTGCAGTTTCTTTACCCATCACTTTGACGAATTACATTTCATACAACTTCTTACAAAATGTAAAAAAATTCTCCTGAAAGGACATCGAACGGATACGGCCGATGATGCTCAGGTTCAAACTCAGTTGTTGTCGGAGGAGCCATCGCTCATCTCCTCACACCATTTTACGAAAGCTTTGTGCAGGATCTCACAAGACGTGTCATTAGAAATCACTGCAATGAAAGAAAGAAAAAAAGAAAAAATAGTTTAAGTTAACCATAAATATATTACATGAAGTCTGTATAACATAAGAACTAGCTTAAAGCACGCTTAATGAAATACGTTAGTTGTCCTTGCATTTAAAGAAGGTCAAAGAGATGAGGGGGTATTAAAGTGAGGTATTACCATCATAGACATCCATCTCTGTTGTGGAGGGGAAGACTTTGGCTTTAATGGGGCTTGACCTAGCAAATGATCGTGGCAAGCCACCGCCTGTAGCCTACGTTAGCTAGCATGTTGCCAGCTAGCCCCCGTAGTTTTGCCAACTAGCCCCACAAGCAGATGTTATGACGCCGAGCTTCCAGCACAACCTATTTTTACAAGGACACGCTAACTTGTGCTGCATTCTGGGCTTCCACAAGAGTTTTGACTCCCTGCTTTCTCTTAACCCTCCTGTTACCTTTGGGGTCAATTTGACCCATTCGATGCTTAAAGTCTCAAAATATATGATTGAAATCATGTTTTTTGCTTCATATTTCCCGACTTTTATTTATTTAAAGATGACAACTGGGTAAATATAAAATGAACATGATTACATGTTTTCAATGTCCTGTACACACTAGTGCACATCGGTGTTCTTTGGAGTCAATTTGACCCCAGGCTAAAATATCAACATTGTATCGACTTATTTTATAGGTTGTGGTTGTTTTGGATGATTTTGAGGTCAATTACAACATGCAATTTCTTAAATCTTCAAAGAGGTTTTAGGCCCTAACATAACCAGAGCAAACCACTGATAGTTCACACAAGTTTACACATTAGCCTTCTAAACACTATTTTATTTCAGGGCAATTTAGGTATCAACAAACACACATTAAGTACCTGACACTTAAACATGGGAACTAATTGGAATTAGAATAATTTTCTGGATGTTTAAATAGCTGCAGTCCAATTGACCTCAAGGGTAAAAGATGTTAGAACATTTGAAGGTAACAGGAGGGTTAAGCGACACCCTAAGCTATTCTTACCCGCTCCCCCTAGGCCAACAGGCAGAGGCATTCTGACCAGGCCTCCCGAATGATTCAGCCTTTCCTGCAGAGCCTTCTGTATGAGCTCCATGGTACACGCCTCATGCCAGACGGGCAGCTCCAGGCCCACCATGCAGCTGATGATCCGTTGCTTTTCGTTTTCTGTCAATAGACCGCTCTCCTTCGACACGTAAACCATGTACGACATGTCAATGTTCACCGCCTCGCCATGCAGCAGAGATGGGAGAACTTTCTGTAAGCAAAAGAGAGAGTGACAGAGATAATGTGAATATTTGCCACCAAAAAAGGAATGGACACTGTATTCCTCATACGATCTCATAAACTATATATTTAGCTATGTTTGCAATGAGGGATTTATTGAATCACCATTTCTAATGATGGGCTCACAAGGTGGCCGAAGTCCACCAGTCTGTTTAGGTCATCTTCCCAAAGGTTGGGGGCAAGCTCCTCCAGCATGGTTCCGATGGCTATACGAGTCGCTTGAGATGCAGCCTGTAAGCAGCTGTTGTCAGCCTGGAATTTGGTGTCTAACAGCATGGGTCCGTGTGTCTCAAGGAGCTCAAAGAGGCCTCTGTGCTTCATCAAGGCCATCTGCAAGAGCACAAAGAAGATCTTAATGAACAGTTCAAAGGCAAAACAAATATTAAATAGGCTACTGGACATAGAATATCTTCACTTCATCATGCATCAAGGATTTGCTACTGGATTCCTCAAACCTCAGCACGTATAAACTTTGAGGTAAATGTGACACATCCGGGGTCTTTAACGTACCTTTAACATCTCTGCAAGCCCGTTGGAGATGTGTCGTCGTGGAACAGTTTGGAGGAAGGAGAGGTCGAGGAAGGCGGCGGCCGGCGGAACATAGGCGCCCAGCTTGTTCTTGCAATTTGCAAAGTTAACCCCCGTCTTTGCGCCCACGCTGGCATCGATGTAGGAGAGCAGCGTGGTCGGGACCCTGATGTAGGGTGTGCGTCTCCTGTAGAGCGAGGCCGCCAGGCCCACTATGTCCAGGCACACCCCGCCACCAATGGCAATGATGGGCTCAGAGCGGCGGTCAAGGAAGAACTTGTGGACCTCCTCTAGGATCTGTAAGGCCATTGTTATGGTTTTATTCTCCTCAGTGGTGGGTAGAGACAAGATCTTGTACAGGACATTATTGGCCTCTAAATATGCAATTAGCTTGGGAGCGTAGATCTTGTAGACTTCTTGGTCAACGACCACGAAGCGTTTGATTGGCATGTTTGATTTTTTAACGTCTTCCAGCTGCTGCGGGTCGGTGATGTGGCCCAGCAGGAGGGTGTCGTTGCTCGGGTCCAGCAAGTGCCGGGTCTCAGTCACCTTGTAAGTAAAGACGATGGGGCTGACCACTGTCCAACTGGCGCCCTGCTCTGTTTGGCTCTCATAGCTGCCACACAAATCACATGAACAAACGTTCACGTTGTTAGTGTCATGGAGTCTTTTTTTTTTTAAAGAACGACATGGAGGGCTGCTGTGTTGATATGAAGCCCCCACTTTTAACCCACTGTGGGCTAAAGTTAATAACATGGTGGTGATTTTGAGAACAACGGTTTGTTTCAAATATATTTTATTTGCAGCCCAAATTTCTAGTTGCCAAACAAACACATCATTTAACGTCAGTTCATATATTCTTTCTTACAAAGGAGAAATCTGTTCTCAAAACAGTGTGTTTGTCTGTAATATAGACACAAATCTACCTTCCTTCCATGTAACAAGTCCCACCCACAACAAGGGGCACACTCTGGACCTTATCATCGCCAAAGGTCTGAACATTTCCAAGGTTACTGTGACTGATGTTGCACTCTCTGATCATTTCTGTGTTTTCTTTGAGAGTGCAATCTCCCTGCACACAAATGTCCAAACCAAGGTTGTGACAAAGCGTTACATCACAGAAAACACCAGTGAACTATTTATTCAGAAGTTCTCCTCCACACCAGCCCTCTCTTGCATCTCAGTCAATGAGCTTGTGGATGGCTTCAATTCTAAAGTTAAACATGTTATTGATGCCATTGCACCCACTCAGGTGAAGGTTGTCTAGGGTAAGAAAAGATCCCCCTGGAGAAATGTCACGCTGGTCCGAATGGAGAAAAGAGAGTGTCGGAAAGCTGAGCGCAGGTGGCGAAAAACTAATCTCCAGGTTCACTGTATATCTATAAAGAGAGACTGTGCAATTATAATTTTGAACTTAGAAAAGCAAGGCAGTCCTTCTTCTCTGACATCATAACCAAACACAATAACAATACACGCGCCTTATTTGCTACCATCGACAGGCTAACAAACCCTCAGGTGTCGGTAACTGCTACTCTCCAATCCACCTTGGCATGCAATCAATTTGCCTCATATTTTACTGAGAAAATTCAGAAAATTAGACAAGCATGTATGGGGGTATGTACCCCCATCTATAAAAAGCATCCATTCAAATATCATGACACAATTTCACTCAATTAACCAAAAAAGCCTAGAGGACGTTATACAACATCTGAAAACATCCTCTTGCTGCTTGGACATTCTACCAACACACTTTTTCAAAAATATTTCACACTACATGACCACTGATCTTTTACAGATTGTAAACACATCCCTTCTCTCAGGTGTCTTCCCAGAAGCCCTAAAAACTGCAGTTATTAAACCACTCCTAAAGAAGGCTAGCTTAGACTCCGAAATATTGAAAAACTATAGGCCAATATCAAACCTCCCATTATTAAGTAAAATAATGGAAAAAGTAGTTTTTCAACAGCTGAACAACTTCTTGGCCGAAAATAACAGTTTTGATGTCTTCCAGTCCGGCTTTCGTCAGCACCACAGCACTGAAACTGCTCTTGTTAAGGTTTTCAACGACATCCACTTAAACACAGACAGTGGCAGAACTTCAGTCTTAGTATTACTGGATCTCAGTGCTGCATTCGACACGGTCGATCATGACATACTACTAGACAGACTGAAAGTCTGGGTAGGACTCTCTGGCGCAGCTCTTAACTGGTTTGAATCCTACTTGAAGGACCGACAATACTTTGTATCGGTAGCTAATTTCACATCAGAGCTGACCAGGATGACGTGGTGTTCCCCAAGGTTCAATACTGGGGCCTCTTCTGTTCAACATCTACATGCTTCCACTGGCTCAGATTATGAAAAACAACAAAGTGTGTTATCATAATTATGCAGACGACACACAAATCTACATAACTATATCACCAGGGGACTATAATCCTATACAAGGGCTGGCTAAATGCATTGAAGAAATCAACATCTGGATGTGCCAGAATTTTCTTCAATTAAATAAAGATAAAACAGAAGTCATTGTTTTTGGTCCCAAGGATGAACGATTGGAAGTGAGCGCTCAGCTTCAAACACTGATGTTAAAAACCTCAAACCAAGCCAGAAATCTAGGTGTACTTATGGATTCAGACCTCAACCTGAACAGCCATATCAAGACAATTACAAAATCAGCCTACTATCACCTGAAGAATATATCAAGAGTTAGAGGACTTATGGCTCAACAGGATTTGGAGAAACTTGTCCATGCATGTATCTTCAGTAGACTTGACTACTGAAACGGTGTGTTCACAGGCCTCTGTAAAAAGTCAGTCAGAAAGCTGCAGCTGATACAGAACGCTGCAGCTCGTGTCCTAACTAAGACCAGGAAAGTGGATCACATCACTCCAGTTCTGAGGTCTTTGCACTGGCTTCCTGTCCAACAAATAATTGACTTTATCCTGCTGCTGGTTTATAAAGCACTGAATGGTTTAGGGCCTAAATACATGTGTGATCTGCTGCTACCTTATGAACCATCTCGGCCCCTCAGGTCGTCTGGGACGGGTCTACTTTCTGTTCCCAGAGTCAGAACTAAACATGGAGAAGCAGCGTTCATCTTTTCTGCTCCACATATGTGGAAAAGCTGCAGGTCTGCTGAGACCCTCAGCTCCTTTAAATCCAGCTTGAAGACTTTTCTGTTTTCTGCTGCCTTTAACTGATTTTATTGTTTTATTGTTTTAATGTTTTCTTAACTGTTTTTAAATATGTGTTGATGTTTTTAATGGTTTTATGTGAAGCACTTTGAATCGCCTTGTTGTTGAAATGTGCTATACAAATAAACTTGCCTTGCCTTGCCTTGCCTTGCCTTGCCTTCCTAAATGTCCTGTCTCCATATTGCATGCCATTTCAAATTGTACAGGTTCTGCCATAAAGAAACATTTTTTGCAGTGTGTTTTTAACTATATCAATCCAGATTTCACACAATTCTGCATACAGTAATTTTTACTCTGACTATACAGATTAGTCATACTTATTAAGCCATGCTTGTAGTCACATTCAGGCCAACAAAAAAGTATACATGCATCATTCTTAAATCAAAGAATGCTTAATATTACTGTTAAACTCACATTTTTGCAGCAGAGACACAGTCAGCATCTTCGTTATTAACCTTTCCTTGTATACGATTCCAGGTACCCTTGACACACACTAAACTAAACTCAGTTTTATTTTCTTCGCCATCGTTTTTTTTATGCTCAACCTTTCCCATTATCGTGTTGATGAGTGTACTGTACAAGTCTGAACAGTCATGATACAGCTAACTACAACTTGAAGGTGAAATACACCAACCTAATAAATAGACGCCTCTAGTTCAAGGGCGGAGCATCGCATTAATTACTGTAATTCTATTCCCACGTGCAGGGCCGGTTCTAGCCCTTTGATTGCCCTAGGCGAGATTGAGTTTACACATATACACACTTTCTTTTTTATTACTTCAAATAATTTATTAAACACTCAAAATTAGGATTAAATTTACTCCATAAACTGTGCAAAACAGTCTTAAGCACCTGTAAGGAAATTTAAGCAAATGATGACCCTCTATACCCTAACTATACCCTCTACAAACAAAAGTGCTTTTATGGATTAAGCATTAAAATGTGTAGGTATTACGTCATTTTAATTTAGAGAAGCTTCTTTCAGCAGAAGCTACTGTCACAGGGAGTGTGACAGCAACTCTTAGGGCCACCCACATCATGCCAGTGTTACACCCCTACTGGTTTAAGACTTCTGGTTTCCCTGCACGTTCTCTTCACGTCTGCAGCGGGGCTCTGTCTCGCGCACCAGATTCCTCACACATTCACATTCATATTGCTGGAGATCTTTAAGCCACTGTTCATATCTATTTCGGCGATTACGATTGTATAAGTGAGCATTGCATCACAGCCACATATGAAGAAATACATTTTAGAAAAAATAAAAATAAAAAGACCGCACCGACCTGGGTTCGAACCCTTTCACTCAAATTAATTCTGCACTCATGGCCACGGAGTCTATGTGCTGCACCAACAGCAATTTCTTACAGCTCAGGTAATTTAGAGGGATAAATTAACTAACGTAACGTAACACAATTTAACGCAACTTCTCCAAATTAGGAGAATTACGACAATAACCATCAATTAAATCTAAAAATCAGGTTGACAAATAAACGTGCGACTGAGGGGGCGCCCTAGGATGATCATGATTAATACATATGCTTGTTATTCTAACTATGATTTGGGAAGTAGGTCTACGGGCGACACTCGAGGGCGCCCCCAGACCATTTTGCGTCCTAGGCGGTCGCCTAGGTCGCCTATAGCAATCGCCGGCCCTGCCCACGTGTACAAGTTGGGCACAGATAGATAGAGTGGTGCTCAAGCACCAGCCCCTTTTGCCCTGGATGAGTAAAGTGCCCTTTTTGCTGGAGACACTTTTTTATTCTTCAGTATTTAAGAATAAAAGTCACTCTCTCTGTCAACAAGTCCCCCAAATGTGTGTTTAATATCCAACGGGGCATTTATTTCAGTTCTTGTGAGAATTTCGCCCCGATAGTGGGGCAGATAACTGTAACAATCGTTCAAAAGTGGATACAAGCACCAAATTTGGTATACGTATCCCTCTGGGGTCATTAATTAAATAAAGAACGTTAGCCACTTAAATTAAAAACATTTTTAAAAAATGTCCAAGATGGCCACCAATTTTGCTGCTTGACAGACATATTCTGCCACAGAATTGTACCCATGGGACATATGTTTATATCTTTACCATTAAATCCACTATTATTTTCCCTGGGAACATTAATAATGTAAAAAAATAGATTTTTTATCTCAATGGGACTTCCTGGTTAAATAAAGGTTTAAATAAAAATAAATTTAAAAAAAGTAAAATAAAGCCGAGTTTGCGCTAACGGGAGCTAACGCTGCTCCATTGACTTCTGTGTTAAGGAGCTAACTAGCTAGTAAAAAGGCTAACTTTAATGCATTTACCCGCAATGCATTGGGTGTAGATTTTAAAATGTGTTGTACATGTCTCCGATGGGAGGTCCTCGGACATGGATGTTTATGTGTACAGTTTGTAAAGCCCTCTGAGGCAAAATTGTAATTTGTGATAATGGGTTGTATAAAATAAACTCAATTAAATTGCATTTTTAGGAAACAGTTGTCAACAAAAGAGATAAAACCGTAATATGTGTTCTTTTTAAAGATTTTTCTGGAAAGAGAAAACAGACAATGAACACAGAGCTGCTCCAAATGCCATACTCTTTTGGTCTTTGGCTATGAAAATTAAGTGTGTGCTGAATGCATGTTAATAAATACATTTGACCGACTTTCAACGAATACGTTGTATATTTATTTATTTTTACTTACATTTTTCACTGTTTTCTGAAAAAGAAACGTGCAAAGAAAATAAACATTTATCAAACAGCAGTCTAAGTATATCTGTATCAAACAATTAACTTTTGGAGCAGTTACACTTCGGCTGGTCCAACCTTTTCATGTAATCTCCCTCAAATCCACCTCTGAGGTGGGATCAGGGTAATCCTGATTTTTAGGATCAAACTGATACGGATTTCCCACTAAAGTTTTGAAATACTCAACAGCAGTGTTTAATCCGGATAAAAGGCAGGATTGGATTACCAAATCCGATTAATCCGCCTGAATTGGATTAAATCCTGATCAGATCCCAAAAACGGGTATTTCAAAGCAAATCTGATCCTGAAGATTCAGATTCAGATTTTGTAATCCAATCCTGCCTTTGATCCGGATTAAACCGCGGTTGAGTATTTCAAGACTTTAGTGGGAAATCTGGATCAGTTTGATCCTAGGATTACCCTGATCCCACCTAAGAGGTAGATTTGAGGGAGATTAGATGTAAATAGCTACACTTCACTGTTCGATCTATTTTTTCCTTTTTGCACGTTCCTTTCTTTTTCAGAAAACACTTTGAAAAACTGAATTTAAAAAAAACATATGTCAACTAGTCAAATGTATTTATTAACATGCATTCAGCACACACACTTGATGTTCATAGCCAAAGCTTGAACGCTGATGTCCTTTGGAGCAGCTCTGTGGGTGTCTTCTCTTTCCACAAACATCTGTAAAGAAAAACAAACATTACGGTTTTAGGACTGTCCCTTCGGTTGACAACTGTTTTCCTAATTTTAGCCTCTTTAGTAGATTGTTAGCACCTTAACACGGAAGTCAATGGAGCAGCGTTAGCGCACATTAGCACAAACTCGGCTTTATTCGACTTGGCCGAGCTTTTCTTTCAACTTTGTGCTGATTCACGTAATTTCTCAACTCAATATAATGATTACCTTCCATCTCGTTTTAGGACGCATCAACACAAGATTATACTAGTTGTGCCAGCTTCTCCTTTTTTCAGTAAAATGTTGGCTCCATTTCTTGTTACTTGTTGGGCAGGTTGATCCGTGTTTGATGCCAGTGGTTGCTTTTTCCCCCTGCAGGCCCCTCTTCACTGGCATTGCATTCACACTTGCAGCTCAAGATAGACCTGACCTTAACAGTGAGCCTTGCATTGTAGTACAGTCATTTTTTTAAATACCAACAACATGCTTCAACTTGCATCATTTTCTCATTGAAACACACCGTGCTTGTAAAAGGTTCAACTGTTGTAGATGAATTACATTTCCGTCAAATCGAAAACAAAAGAAATTGTTACATTTGTGAAAGTCTTGTTTCAAATTGTTCAAAAATGATTCTGTGATCTTCAACCCTCATCCTATCAATATACAGTATGCATACTGTAGAATGAACTACTTGAATGAAACATCCGTCCCCGCAAAATATGAATGTATTTCTTCTCAAAACATTATTAGAACAAACACAGTTTATTATAGATTTAGGGCAGACATAACTTGCACATTGTGGACAACTAAATCTGTCAGAGGGCTGGCAAACATTTATTTATGTATTATATTATACAAAAGTGACGTATTTTCGATTTTCTATATGTTCAACATTGGAAAATTGACAATAAATTAGGATACGAGAAACAATATGAAGGCGTAATAGCGTTCCCTTGTCTGAAGTTTTACTTTTGGAGACCTGAATATCATCTCATAATCGTCGCTCGTGCTGTTAGATAAGTAACCTGTTGCGCAACCCTTTGGCTCTTCCCCCTCAACTCAAGGATGTGCATTGTTGTAGTGCGCGAACAGTCCGCCAGTATCTCGCGAGCTGCTTCCACTGACACATCCCGAGCGCGTTACGCTCACACGTGCGCCATGTCGGCCGAAAAAGGTAAGGAATATTGGCTTACAAGTTTTTTTCTGCAAGGGGGTCATAGTAGATATCGTAAGAGCTTCAACACGCATTCACACACTCCACCGGAGTCCCGTGTGACCGAGTGTGTGCGTGTTCGTGTGCGCGCGCCTGCATATCATCGAGTGGGGTTAAATATAAAACTGACTATTTCTAGCTGCACAAAGTGAAGTACGAATGTATTGAGCTTTCTGCACAACATCGCCATCTAGTGGATGTGGTGGAGCAGTGTACCACCTGCCCCTAATGTAGAAACGCCACTGGCTGCACACCGTGTGAAGTCGCGTTTGTAGTAATGAAAGTTACTCATATTATGGCGTGACTTTTCTGGATACAATTAGCCTTTTTAAAAATCATCTTATAACGTCACGTGCTATTTTCACAGACCAAGCAATTTAATTCCGTTTATTTTTATATTAGCCCAATATCATCAATTACAAGTTGGCCTCAGAGGGCTTTACAATCTGTACACATACGATCGGATCAGGAAGAACTGAAGTAAAAAAAACCTCTACCAGGATTGACAGAAGCAATATATGTCATATGTATGAACAGAATTAAAGTGTTACATAAACATATTCAATAAATATAACAATTGGGGCAAGGATTCATTTTGATATGATTCATAGTTCCACGCCCTACATCTTATTAGAGCAGGAAAGAGCAGTTGATCTCTGAACTGAAATCCCATCATGTTACCCCCTCTAACCCGACCCCCGACCCCCTACCCCTTACTCCCCTAGTTCCTGACACCCCAGTGGAAATCCTTGTGGATCTCCTGACCAGAGCCACGGAGGTAGCCAAAGCGAGTGGCAACGTGCCCGAGGAGTTGACCCGTCAACTGCAGAAGGCTCTGGACATAGCGAGCGGCCTGGATGACTACCTGGAGAAAATTAGCTCGCCGGAAAGTGAACCTCTGGCCGAGCTCTACAAGTACGTCTTGGCTTCCTTCATAATGATGCTCCTCTGTATAGCTCACGAATACTGCCGTGTGAGATTTATTTGATGTGGTCTTTCACGCTTAATTGTAGGAAAACCATCTCCCATGACTGGGATCAAGTTCACAAGGAGGGCAAAACCATGTACAGCCTTCCGAAGGAGTGCATCACTGGACACGTTGAAGGTTGGACGTTTCCATGCGTACCACCACATGCATAGCCTTTGCATTTAGTGGTTTAGTGTATTGAGCTAACGTTTTTTTTTGCCAGGTCAAACCCTGAAGATGCTGGTCCACATGAGTCAGGCCAAGAGGATTCTAGAGATCGGGATGTTCACCGGCTACGGTGCGCTGTCGATGGCCGAAGGGCTTCCCGAGGACGGCCGCTTAGTTGCCTGCGAGTTGGAGCCTTACCTCAAAGAATTTGCTCAGCCCATTTTTGACAAGTCTCCACATGGCAGGAAGATCGCCGTCAGGAATGGGTGCGCCATGGACACCCTTAAAGTGAGAGAAACAATCCAACATTTATTTTTTCCCTTTTTTTTTGGGAGGGGGCCAATAAGTTCACAGCCTGTGGGGCACACTGACAGTTTGTAACACCTCTTTGTCTCTTCCAGGAATTGGCTGCTGCAGGTGAGCAGTTCGACATGGTCTTCATCGATGCTGACAAGGATAATTACATCAACTACTACAACTTCATCCTGGACAACAGTCTGCTGACATTGCGTGGTGTCATATGTGTCGATAACACGCTGTTCAAAGCCAAGGTCTATCTTCGAGACGTGACGGACGTCAACGGGCTGGCGCTCAGAGAATTCAACCAGTTTGTCCGAGATGATCCCCGTGTGGAGCAGGTACATTTAAAACATGTTTGTATTTTTAAACTCTTATTTCATTTTTGATTGTAACAATGTCCGTTTTGTTTTAAAGGTCATCATCCCTCTCCGAGATGGCATCAGTGTTATCCGTCGGGTATCTGTGTCCTCCGAGTGCTCAAGGACCAAGGTACCGTTTAGATGACCCCAACGATCAAACCTCCATCAGCCAGTACCGACATGGGATCGAACCGCCGCCATCACGCCTTCACTCAGCCTCATTCTTACTGATCTTTACTTTTATTTTTTTACAGAGTAAAATAACGGACGACGAGGTTTTCCGCGGGGTCGAGGGGCGCCCCATCCTCGATCGAATGCGCCTCGATGGAAAGGTGGCCTACGTGACGGGCGCTGGGCAGGGCATAGGTCGCGCTTTCGCCCACGCCCTGGGGGAGGCGGGCGCCAAAGTGGCCGTGGTGGACCTGGACCGAGACAAAGCCGAGGCGGTGGCTGCAGAGCTCTTACTCAAAGGTAAGGGGGTCAATTAAAGGGCCAGTGTGTAGGATATAGATGTCTCTATTAACAGAAATTGCATATGTATACATGGCTCCAGGCTTTTACATCTAATTGACACTACAACAAAATCAGAGTGTAGCTCGTGAACATTAAATTGTTAATGTAGATTCGATTGCACATGTCAATCTCAACCCTCCTGAGTCAAAATGAGTCATTGTGTATATTTTGACGTGAGAGCGATCCATCTGTAGTGTCGGTACTCTAGCATGCATCGGTAGAACATTAGCACATCTTTAATCACGCCGTGAATACATGCAAACTGGGTTTGTTCGCTTCATAAATTGCGAGTGTGCTCAGGATTTGCCAGTAGGTGGCAGCAGACTCAAGCAGAAAACATCAGGTTAAACATGTTCCTCTGATCCCAGCCATGTCATTTAAAATCTTCTTCATCAAGAATGACAAGTCTAATATAAATATATATGCACTTGTTTTGTGTATATTTATATATATTATATCTTTTTGTCACCTCTTAAAACACATTGGAATTACCAAAATAAAGCTATTCATCATGTTATAAGATGTAAAAAACCCAACAACAGTATTTCTAACGGACCACCATGTTTTTCCGGACACAGGCATCATTGCCATCTCGATCACAGTTGACATTAGCAAATCGGTCGATGTTCAGAGGATGATTGACGACATTGTCTCCAGATGGGGGGCGGTCCACGTCGCCTGCAACAACGCCGGCATCAACATGAACTCGGCCAGCGAAGACACCAGTCTGGAGGAGTGGGACCAGACCTTCGACGTCAACCTGAGGGGGACGTTCATGTGCTGCCAGGTGTGTGTCACCAGCTGTAAAACACACCGGTGTATTCCCTATTGTATTGGTGCACAGTTTTCACACCCAAAGATCGATTGGAAGAATTAAATTAACTCCAACAATGGTGTCATGAGATTTTCACTCAAGTCACATGCTGCTGTAAAATTAGATGCAAGGACAAATTCTGCTCGGATCAGAAAAAAATCATATTATTATAATTTAAAAAAAGAGCTTTTAAATGTTGTGCAAATTGTACACGGCTCGATTTTATAAGGTATCTAATGTTTTATGAAATATTCTGCTGAAATTATTGTGCAGAATCTAACTAAACTTCAAGTTTAAATGCAAAATGCACAACAACAAATGGTGTGTGTGTGTGTGTGTGTGTGTGTGTGTGTGTGTGTGTGTTAGAGGCATTTGTTTTTCTACGGATCACATTAACTTTGTTATGAGTAGGTTAGTAAATAAGTAAGTAAAAAACACAATATGTATTTTAACGGTATTTGTGGCTTTAGAAGCTGCAGAATTTTCTTCACTTGCAAAGGAACAATTAATACTTTACTTTATCAAAAAAAGCTCAAAATCACACATTTTTCATCGGACATCAACGATGAAACGAAGCCACTGCTCGGCAGATGATGCAAATGTGCAGAGCTCCATGAGTTTTCATATTTACCTGATTTAGTTATGTATCTTATATTTAAAAATTAAAAAAATCAGAATTAGCCTACATTGAGCCTAAATATCATTATTTATTTATATATATATATATATATATATATACACATACATATATACATATTAATTCTCCCATCTATTCGCGGAGAAACTGACTAAAGAACAAAATTGATTCCGTCTGTTTCTGTCAGAACTAGTATGACCACATTTGTATGTGTCTGTGTATATATACACACAGACACATACAAATGTGGTCATATATATATATATATATATATATATATATATATATATATTTATATATATTTATATTAAATACGCCCTGCCACCCAAATGTTGTTTAACCACGATCTCTGTCTCCTTGGATAAACTACATGTTTTTGTGTTGATCTGTGCTCAGGCTTATGGCAGTATATCCGTGCAATAATAAGGTGTTTAATGTGCCTCCTTTCCCCCTGAATCCTCGCCTTAGGCAGCAGGTCGAGTGATGTTGAAGCAAGGATACGGCAAGATTATCAACACAGCCTCCATGGCCAGTCTAATAGGTGAGTGATGATTCTATTCCCCCACCTTCTCTCTGGAGCCCCTCCATGTCTGCTTTTAATCTCTCCATTTGGCGTGGAGAGTTGGGTCGAGAGGAGGAGGAAGAGGAGGAGGAGGAAGAGGAGGAGAGGTGGGGAGAGGGGAGGCAGGCAGAGTTAAATACATTTGTGCTGTGCAGCAATGTGCGGGAGTGCACATCACATGAAATAGTTTTTATCATCAGACTGAAAGTCGTCAGAACGGCCTTCTGGACCATTACAGTGGTTGGAATAAGGACAAAATATATATATATATATATATATATATGTATATATATATATATATATATATATATATATATATTATAGGTATTCCTACTTTTCAAACCGGATAAGCCAACTGTTCTTCTTTTCAACTTTTACCCCAGTTAAGCGGTTGTGTGTGTGTGTGTGTGTGTGTGTGTGTGTGTGTGTGTGTGTGTGTGTGTGTGTGTGTGTGTGTGTGTGTGTGTGTGGCGCGATGCATCCGGCCCTGCGTGCGGCGAGCAGAGCAGGAAAGTGTCGGGGATTGCGTCTCGCCGCGGCGCTTTTGCATCATAATAAACATCCCCTCTCTGCGGAGCTGTCTGGAGGATGTGGAAGGCAACCTGAGGTCCAACTCGGGAGTGGCCGGGTTCCTGCGCCTGCAGCCTTTGTTTGAACAGCGGAAGACGCTTTCAGAGTTCAGTGAGAGCCCTTAGTAAAAGCCCCTGTCCCCCCCTCCCTTATCCAACAGGTTCCTCCAGAGGAACAGCAACACTTCATCAGCAGTAGAGTCAAATCGCCAGTAAACCTGCCGCGCCATATGGGCCGCCGGTCCCGACCGCAGGGGCATGCTGGTAAATAGATGGCCGCCGTTTTTTTTTACAACAAAAATGATCAATTACTCACATTACGTACAGTCCTTCAGGAATTCACTTTATTGGTCTGGACATCTGTTATAATATTGTCATAATGTGTAATCAGATGGGACCTGTTCTAGCCAAGTGGAAGCCCGGAAAAAAAGCAACCGTAAACGGCCAATTAAAATGCACAATGACAGCTTTTTGTCCATCTGCTGAATAGAATGTGTGCGCCCGCTAAGCCCTCCTCCGCAGACACAAACGCGACCGTCAACCACCATTCTTTCTTCTTCTTCTTCTAACGGCCAGCGGTTCAAAAGACCCCCAGACGGGAAATATCCATGTCGATACGATCACCCTCGGCCGCGCGACGACCTCACAGAGGGATCGTGAGACACTCGCACTCGTACCTGCAGATCTCGCCAATTCTGGAAAAAAAAAGAAAAAAAGAGAGCATCATTTGAACTCCAGAGGAATTTCAAACGCAGAAGGCATGCCTGATGGAGGGCATGTTTTCTCTCCCACTTGAAGTGGGCAATAAGCAGCAGGGTGAATGTTAAAGAGGGCTTTGGAGAATGCTCTCCTTCTACCTCCCTTTTTCCCTTCTCCGGGGATTACTGCTCTTTAAGACGTGCGAAAAACATCAATGCAGGTTTATTTAAAGGATGAAGGCATTTTCTGAATGGTATTTTGGGGCCGTATCATCAGGTCTTGAGCGAGGATTAGTGCTGTTAGGCATTTTTGAGCTGTGTTTCCTGTCCTGATAAGTCGGATTTCACCTTCAATCTGCGTGTAAGCCCTGGGCTCCGCTCCTCCTCGCCTGCTCCTCCGAGGTCCTAGCCTCCCCTTATCCAGCCCGGCCCAACCTTCCCATCCTCTGCTATCTCGCCCCGCACTCCGCACACAATCCTACTATAAAAGCGCGCTTTCAGCTACAGTTTCTGTTACCCCAGCCTGCTTCTTTTTTTTTAAACATCTTATTTCTCCCCAAATCTTTACATCCACCTCGCAAAATCTTTCTCCGCGTCTTAATCCCAATGTACGCGAGATGCTGCCGCCTTTTTTTTTTCCCCCTTCTTCTTTCTTCCTTCTTCTCCCCAGGACCGCTTGCCTCTCCGCAGCTGGCCGGTATTTATCATCCCGGCCTCACACTGAAGCCATTTGGCAGTCAGATCGGCGGGTGACGAGGTTAACTACTAAAGTTGTATGTAACTTGGAGCCCTCCTTGTGATGATTAATCAACCGGCAGAAAATGAGCCCCTGTCCCGTTGTCCCATGCAGTGTGCAGCATCTGTGATGGTCAAGGCAAACAAATGGCTGCCTGCCTTTTTTTTGTAGCTGAGGACAGAGCATAACTGGACATTACAAGCAATTAATTCTACACGGCTTTCGTCCTCGGAGTGCCCGGCGGCTAATGGAAGAGGCTTTTTCTTTTTGTGGCGACCACGAGAAACCGCAGGAGCTGCAATATAAAATGCATATGTTGTCAGATTCGCGAGAAAGATTTTTCTTTTTGCCTCTCTACTATGAATAAATGACTCCAAAAAATGACCACCTGAGAATTGTAAAAAGTGCATCCATTGTTAATGAATGTCATCTTTTATGAAAAAGAAACCCCCGCCGTGTTGTGTCTGTTACGGGTAACTGATTTGTCTTCTTTTTTTTCTCGCAGTCCCCCATCCACAGAAGCAGCTTTCCTACAACACGTCCAAGGCCGGAGTGGTCAAACTCACTCAGACTCTGGGCACTGAATGGATTGATAGAGGAGTGCATGTCAATTGCATCTCCCCGTAAGTGCCTCCTACTCTTGACCGCCTTCTTCTCTTATACCAAATACACCTTCTTCTTCTTTTTTTTTGCGAGGGATTGAGCCGCCAAGTGGTGATTAGTGCGTTCCTTCGCTTTTCATATGAAGAGCCCCCCCCCCCCCCCGTTTGAGAACGATGCACTAATTTAGGTCCTCAAACAAAACATCCGCGCTTAATTAGATGACGTCTTGAGGGATGAATCAACCAAACACTTGCTCTAATTGTTCTATTCAATTAGGGAATCGCATGTGCAACCTCACTCCGAGTGTTTTTTCGGTGTAACAATGGCGCCTTGTTTGTATCTATTTGTCTGTGAAGCTGAGCAGGGGGTGTGGGAGGGGGGGCAAGAAAGGAGGAGAACACAGGAAGGTGTGTGTGTGTGTGGGGAAGAGCATCCCTTAGCCCCAGCCATCCCTGAACAAAAATCCAGGTCCAGTCACAGCCCCAGAACAAAGCCCTTTCACACCCGCTCGGCTTTATTTATCTGCAGCTTGTTTGCTAATTTTAATTTGCACAGAAGCAATCCCTCCCCCCCCCCCCCCCCCCCCTCGCTAACCGGTCGTCTCAATGGGCCCGCTGATTTCTTTGAAGTGACAGTCGGTAAATATGCATAAAAAAAGAGGGGGGGGGGAAGAAAAGGGGGACACAATTAGCACTCGCGAGGTTGACTGGAGCCCGATTCCATTGGCAACTTTCGCCGCAGTGGTGATAAGCTGCATTATCTCGAAAATTGGCTGAGGGAAAACAGTACCTCTGATTGCCAGCAAAGGTTCCAGATAACAGGGCAGCTGAAGAGAAATATAATTGAGGTGGAATATGTTAACCAAGGTGTCACACGCTCCTTGGAAGTGCTAATTTAGCCAAATGTTGGAATTCCATATCAAGGCGCCAGGATCCGGCGAACAATGGTTTCGGGCCTCGCCGGCTTTTAGTCACTGTCACGTCACGTTGCGTTGGGAGTCAGAAGTCGTCTTTGTGTTGACATATTTATTCACACGTAAGCTCTGTGATACCTTTTGTTGTGTGTGGAAGGAACTGCATTGGTATAATATTGCTGTCGCTCAACCGAAACACCTGTTTTTCCCGTAAATCCCACCCAAATACCATCTGAAGCGCATGTCAATCGCGAGTCGCATGTAACGTAGAGGGCTTAAACCGAAGGCCTTGAGCAAATCATGGCAGAAGCCCCAACCCCCCCCCTTAACCGTGGGCTCTTCCTGAGATGTGCCAGCAGTAAACACCATCAGAGATGCCATGCCATGCCCTTTCTTCAAAGGATAATTGGATTTATTTTTGTCACCAAAGTGGTGGCTCTGAAACAACGCTGTCACTCCTGGCTCCTGGAGTTGTGATGCCTTCTGATTTCATTGTGTGTGGTTTTTTTCTTCCCCCCCCCTCCTATTTCTCCCCCATCCTCTTTCACCATCTCTCTTTTCAGGGGGATTGTTGACACCCCTCTCATCCACTCGGAGAGTCTGATGCCTCTGGTGCAGCGCTGGCTGTCAGATATCCCTGCTGGTAGACTGGCTCAAGTGACAGACCTGCAAGCTGCAGTGGTCTACTTGGCATCTGACGCCTCCGACTACATGACAGGGCATAACTTAGTCATAGAGGGTGGGCAAAGTCTGTGGTAGATGAAGAGATGAAAACTTTTTTTTTAGATATCTTTATTTTTCCTCTTCGCTCTCCCGGGATTAGTCTCCCAAACAGGTGGCATTCACATTATCGCCTTTTTGATACATTTGCATCAGTCAAGCTTAAATCTGTTCAACCTTTTTCAAAGTCAAAATATGTTTTATAGTGTGAAGAAAATAAATGGTAGCGTTTTTTTTGTGTTTTTTTTGCTCCTGTATAGAGAGGCAATGTCCCGCCTCTTCCGGTGTCTCCCATTAGACCTTATTTCAGAGTGGTGTAAGACAAGTATTGTTTTGATCCCGTTTGAAGCGTGCCATAAATGACACAAAACGGTGTTTGTCAGTTGAAAAGACAATTTTTGCAAGTCAAGAGCGTCATAGAGTTGTTGTATTATCGGATCAAACCAATCAGTGAACTACGTCACTGGTCTTGAACAATGAACGTCAACAGCATCGACATGGCCGCTACCATGGCTCGGTAACATAGCTATGCTCGTAACGTAGCTATGCTCATACCATAGCTATACTCGTAATGTAGCTATGCTCGTAAAGTAGCTATATATGCTCATAACGTAGCTATTCTTATAATGCAGCTATTTTCACGCAAAAAAAAATATGTTTACGTTTTTTATCCAGGGACTCATTTTAGCAGCTGTGAATAAAAAAACGCAAAAGACCCGTTGATTTTTAGTTGTGTACTCTATCCAATTACGTATTTTCACGGTCTGAAACTTCGTGTTTTAGGACAAAAGAACAAAAAAGAAGAAATCTGTTACTGTGCCTTGAAACGTGTCGCAATCTTTGTTAATGTTGTCTCAAAAAACACTGGAAGAAACTCGTATTTGACGCCCACAAAAGAAAGTCTATTTGTGTTTGTAGCACTGTTTCATTCAAACGACGTTCAACATGCTTTTGCAGGATGATATGGCGGGTTTTGTATTATGACAACAACAACAAAAACGCCGCTTCTTTGCATGGCATTAATTATTATGTGCCAGTGGAATTTCTGAATGACCAAATAAATGTTGCATATGAGCTGCAGTGTCTGCGGCCCGTTATTACAGCGTGTACGTATGTTTAAATGTTCACCTAAAATACACTGGAAAGCAGCAGAATGATTGGATCAGTGACGGCCGCCATCGGCGCCGGATGCCGGTGAGTTGCGTCTTGCACCTTGACCCCCCCCCCACATCCCTCTGGTCCAAGACTCTTGTGTACCGTACACGCAGGATTTACAGCATCCCGGAGCGCCTCTCTCCACCACTTCCTGGTCAAATGGTCCCCCCCCCCCACATACACACACACACACATAAGTGGTGCTTGTGAGCGCCATCTTAATTGCTCCATTAACTGTTTGTGCGCTGAAAAACAATACTTAAAGGAGAGGTCAGTCGAGGACGTGACCTCAGACGCCGCAATTATAGGAAAAGTAGCGGCCAATTAGCGCCCTCTGCAATGTGACACTGTTGCTGTTTATGTGGGGAAACTTCAACTTGTCACTGTTAGTGACCAGTCGCTGATTTACATAATTGAGGGATTGGTCATTAATGGAAATGGCGTGTGAGAGGATCCCATTAAGATATGGAGTGAGATCTGATCATCTCCTCTGCTCCGTGCTATTTATCTCCAGCTGCATTGGCACGTTAGAAATTATTAGGATTCTTATCCTCGTACTTAACGGTTGAAATATCAAAGTTTGCCGCAGTGTGTGTGCATGCGAGGTCTCACTGAATGTGTTCACACAAAGGCAAATTGTCTTATTTTTTTGTAGGGCACTTGCCTCTTTTGCCACTGAGGGGCAGTATAAAGACAGGCAGCCACAGCATGAGGATACAACTCTACAATGAGAGGTTATCACATTATTTGCTATCATCTAAAGGTAATAACAGCGAAACCTGTCTTTACGTGCATGACATGCAATAAGTACACCTCTCCAATTCTAGTATGCAAACAGCTCAAAGTGTCCGACAATCAAAGAAAGCCTGGACAAATACTCATATGTTCAATTAAAAGTGGTTTGATAGTGGACAGTTGCATTTCAAATGCATTAAAAAAAATGTTTAATTCTCATAATTTCTCAAGAGGAGATTGGAGCAGCCTTTAGAGTCCAGAGACGATGGAGAGCAAATATGAATCTGTGACACTATAAATGATGAATTACTAAATCTATTTGCATCTGCGGACCAAATTTACCGAATACAAATAGGATCCCCGCTATTTTTTTTGTTCGTTTTGACAGTTATCTGGCAGATAAAGGGGATTGTTGCATCCCAGCTCAACAGAAGGGATGCACAGTTGAGATCAAAAGCTGCTCTTACCAGCTTTTCCCTGACATCATCCAGCAGCTAAACTGTTGATTTTCGTTGTCATGTTTTGCACCGTAGACGAGACTCTTTCACGGCCCTCTTGGAGGCCTTGTTTTCCTCTACAACTGCGAGCTCAAAAGACCATATCTATAATTTTGAGCAGCAGAATGTGATATCGCCTCGAACGCCGTACAGTGGCCTGCTTCATGAAGTGTAAGTGATCTTGAATCCATTATTTATGACCTCCTTTTGCTACCATTACACTGCCGAGCGAGACCCTGGTGTACAAAGCGCTTGTTGTGCTAAACAGTTCTCCGGCAGGGAAAAAAGAAATAAAAAAGGGCACTTGCGCTCTCACACTTGAAATCAACTTTGATTAATGCCCGGCTCTGTCACGGCGTGCAACATTTTACAGCAGCAGGCGCTGAGAGGGAGACCCGGGTCGATGGCGAACAACACGATGAGGCAATGTGTGTCGCTGAGCAGGCGGCGTCCCGGTGACTCCGCCTGCTCAGAGGACCCAAGGGTTTATGGATGACATATTAACATTTGACAATATCAATACACTTTTATTGATGGATTATGGCGTCCTGTTACATATACCCACTCAGTGAGATGTTTGAGGATGAAATGTGGTACCTCTTATAAATTGAGTTGAGCCTCCTCATGATGCTATCATCTTGAGGTGGGACTGCGCAACAGCGAAGGGGAAATGTCAACATTTATCTTCCAATAACCTGTGAACATTTAACTCAATGACCCAAATTGATTCAATTTGACTAATTACCTCATGGAAAATCTGATCGTCATTTAGCTTCCAAACAAAAGTAAAGCCGTTCACCTCCTAAACCCCCCCGGCTTTGTCCCTTCGGAATAAAAAGCGGCTAAAATAACATACCCAAAATGAATCAGGGATAGCTCTTTTATATCCGGTCTCCTTTGAAGAAGCTGGAAGTAAACTAACCTATATTACCATTCCAGAGGAAATAGAGAAGCAATGATGGAAACAATAAGATTATTATTATTATTCTCACCTATTATAAAAAATATCAATTTCAAAGGCAATATCGCCGTAAAAACCATGATACAACTGAATGTCTCCTAGTACTCTGTAACTGTATACGTTTGATGGAAAAACACTCAAATACAACATTTATGATCAAATGTATGAAGACATACTCCATGTTTGTCTGTTTTGACCATGTGTGCTGTTTGGTGGAGGTTTACTTTAAAACACTTTATTTCCATAGAGTCATGTTACAAATAACATGAATCCCAAAACATTGAGTTAGTAATAAACACACAATACATATTGATCAATACTATGACAGATACATCGAGGACACAAATGGCCCACAGTGCGGTATGTTGTAGCCATAAATACGTAAAGATAAGACAAAGACGTCGAGCTAGTTTGTCTGTGTCTGTCGCCACCTGGTGGCCGCTTTGAGTACTATCCATTGATTAAGTAAGATTTCATCATCCGTACACGACTGTAGCCTCGAGTTCACAATTTGCGTCCGTCGCCATGTTGGATTTTGACCATCGGCAGCTTCTTTTTTTGCAACCAGGAAGTGGCGACGCCATAGAATTTATTTAAATTGGACCATAATTTACTGAATGAACTTCAGGCGGTATTGAAGAAGACTTAAAACTAGAGACTGAAACCATCAGCTCTCATTTTCATTCCAATTTCTCGTAGACTTCCATACAATCGGTCTTCTTTTTGCAAACAGAGGAGTCGCCCCCTGATGACCAGAAGAGAGAATGCAAGTGACAGCCACTTCCGCATTGATTTTAACTTCCCGCCTGCTCATATGTGGTTTTCTGGTGGATATAATCGACATGTAAGGAACTAGAATTTGACGTTTTGGGTGAAAATGAAGTACTCAATTGGTGAAATATTTTGATAAGAACATCGATTTGTTTCAGTGTAACCGGGTAACGACGCAAAGCATCATTTTGTGGTCTGATAAAAAATGTATCCGGTATCTGTTTCATGAAAACTTGTTCTTATATTTACAAAGTTTATATCAGCACGAGTTGCTATATCGGCGGTTAGGGCCGTGGCTCTGCGTTCTGTTGCCTCCGGACAAATCTTCTGCTGCTTCCAGACTTAATGCTGAGCTAAGCTAATCTGCTGCTCGTACCAGCTTCATGTTTGCCGGCAAGAAAGCAAACTGGCGTTCCTCCCCCCTCAAAAAAATGTAACGCAACTCTTATTGTTCTCTCGACACCACAAACTGAACAATATTTACAAGTTCACGTCTATTTATTTAAGTAAATTCTCCTTCCAAAAGCTCCAACTGCTGTTTCATTGTGATCATGAGAGGTTGCATCAAGTTAGATAAGCCTTTTGTGTTCTCATGCGATTCTGTGTGTGTGTATGTGTGTGTGTTGCACTTGACTCGCTGAAGGCACTGGATCATTGTCTTCCCATGTTTGTTATCTCATGTGTTATTCATTGAAAAGCTGTTTTTCTGTTTGCTCTCCTCATGCTACGTGGTGCCTTCACATGGGGTCACTTTAACTGGCTGCTGTGTGTACTCGGATGGATTGCCAATAAATACAAGTGTGAGGACTTTGTCAAGCTGCATTATTAGGCCATATCATATTCCCTTTGTATGCATGTGGGGCGACTAGCACAAATAGGTTTTCTTTAGAACTGTTTTACCAAAACCAGGTTTCACATATTTTATTTGTTTTCCTTTCTAAGTTTCTTGGCTTTACAATGCAGGATTTGTCATAATTAAATAAAAACATACCTGATGTGTTTTTTTTCCGTCATTATTTGCCATGACTGCAATAACACAGATGTGTTCCTGCTGCATTCTCTCCCCCCCCCCCCTTACTTCACTGTTTGCATGAGATATGATAGCCATGCTTTTACCAAACATGATTATGATTGGTTTTATTTTCAAAGATGCCTCCTATGAAATCTCAAGAGGTGTCCAAAAAACAATCCAAACGTCCACATCCTGTGTCCACGTTGTAAATGTATCAGGCTTTTATTCACCGTTAATACTGAGCCGGGGAAACATTGCACTCCGAGTTCTCTAATTACAATGCAGCTAATGTGTTATTTCCTCCCCATGTGGGATTACTTTCATCTTTCCCATTAAGATGCACATTTTGTTTGGATACTCAAATTACAAACCCCATATTAAATCTGACTGTGCAAAAGGCATTGATCATAGGCCCCGATAGCTGCACTCCAACTTTGATTTAATTTGCACTTCCATTAATATCTATGAGACGTCCGATTGTCGTCTTGGGCATATTGATGGTATTGTAAGCCCTGCCTTCATATAATGTTCCCCAGCGGCAATGAGGAAATGTTACAGAGAATTAGGCCGAGAAGCAGGCTCAGTGGAACTGGCACTGCAGTCGGAAATTCATTACCCTAATAAATAGAGAGGGGGGATAGAAAGCGAGAATCTTAAGAGAAATTTCTCTCTCGCCTGCTCCACACACAAAAAAAAGCCCTTACTTTGGTCTGAGTGTGTTTGACTGTTACTTCAGTGCTATACGCATTATTGCTGCCAATAAGGGTCTTTCTGTTGTGACCATGAGGAGTCTTTAAAACATGCCTGATGATGATTCAATAGAAAGGCAGTCCGTCCATCACGGCGGCTTTATGTCTCCATACTGAGCCGTTTGGACGCCGCGCGGCCGCGCGTCTCCTCCCCGCTCCCATTAAAAGCCTTCAGAAGAGAAACGGCATGAACACCATTCGAAGAAAACACAATACAGCGGTGGACTCATCGCGACGTGTCGAGCCAGCGCTGATTCCGTATGTTGATTAATGAAGTGCCAACCGAGTATATGTACTGTTGCCTTCCTTTTGTTGAAAGCCCCCCCGACGCGCTGCTCTCTGCGGGGAAAACACCAGCGGCGAGCCGAGAGACGTGACTTGTGCTGTAATTAATGCAATCATGAGGATGAAAATAGCTGTTGTTGCAACTAGAAAAAAAAGAAAAAGAGGAGAATGAAGAGCGTGTGAACCCGGTGGAGGAGGAGGAAGACGCGTTGTTGGGCGGCGGCCACCGGAGACCCGAGCTCTCCCGAGGCCCCGAGGTTTCATCCCAGACGCAGGACGCGTACACCTATTTCGGCGGATGGCACAATTCCCCCTCCGCCCGCCTTTTGTTTTTTAACCAAAAATAAAATAAAGAAGAAGGAAAGAAAAAGGGGGGAAAGGCCCCCAGTCTCTTACGATTCTGCCATAGTGATTCATTTGCGGGTCATAATGAAATAAAAAATAAAAACTTGGGCTGCTCAGGTGGCGAAGCCATGTGCACGGGGAGTTAGGTGGAGGGGGGGGGGAGACACGTCGTAAATAAAAAGGGCCGCTGCGTTTTCCAAATGGCATAAATAGGGGACACCTAAGGACCTCGCATGATTGCAGACATCTAATCATTTAATTTATGCGTGTCTAAAGGAGCCCTCATTAACATTCAAGTAGCACTCATCTGTCTGGCGGGATCACTCCGAAGGCTGCGTTGCTCTCAGATGGAACCTATCTATTTGGGCAACACACAGCATGGCTACACGCACACACACAGCCACCACCTTCTCTCTCTCTCTCTCTCTCCTCTCTCCCTCCCCCCCCTCTCAATGTCAGGAGAGACACAGCATGCAACTCTCGTAACTTACAGTGTATGATTTGTGATGCAGTGATTGTGTTACTGAGGGGGGGGGGGGGGGGACCTGTTGACAAAGTAAATTTTTTATCCTGTAGGTCACAGTGCAGTGTTGCGACTAACACATCCGATTGAATGTGCGTGTGTGTGTGTCCAAGTCTTTTTGCTATCCGGACTAAAGGTGCACACGGGACTTTATTTTCAGACGATCATGGACATCGGCCCTTTTGATGAGGACAAGTGAAAAGCTTGTGATGTTTTTTTTGTGTGTTTTTGTTTTTTTCTGAAGACTGTCTGAAGTCTTTGTTAGCGCCGCGATACTGTAACACACCTCCGCGTCTGCACAGCAGATGCACGCACGACAGAAACTCAATAATAATTGCCGTGGATTGCTTTTGACACGTGCTGGGTTGCTGACAGCTGCTTTGTTCTATGGTCAGATTTCATATTTAACACATCAAAGAGTTGGGATACTTCACACTCTGGGCTAAGGACTGATAACAAGTCTGACACTTTGCTGTTTGGAGAGGAGAGAGTTGGTCTTTCTCTGGCGGAGAAGAAAGTCAAGATGAGTCCTTTTTCTTTTGTGGTGCTTTCCTGCCAGATAAATGAAGTTATACTCAAGGCAATCTTTCACAAAAGGAGCGCAGCAAACACCATAAGCGGAAGTGCCATGTTTACAGTGATGATGAAAGAATTATTGGCAGGAAATTCCTGCAGCATGAAAGCGTTCTTAAAAAACACAGTAAAAATGAGTAATCTCTTCTGGAGGCATGTGGATCTCATAGTGAGCATGCTCTGAGGTTGACACTGTGGAGTAAATGATGACTTTACAGTTGGATGATTTATACCAGTGGTGAACTTTTCTTTTATTAAACAAATAGTTTTGGCTGAACCCTGATCTAATCATCTTTTTTTCCGTACAAATAGTCACGCAAAATACGACACAGCAGGCCTGTCGAGTCTGGATTTGCCGAGCCAGCCATGCAGCGAGGAGCTGTGGCAAGAGCAGGACGATCTAAAACAAACACGCTAACGTGTGAGGAACGGGCTTATCTGCCGTTAGCATGAGCTGCTAACTAGCGCGTCACGGCTGTAAATAGATCCCAGGTTCCTTCTTAATGTAAAGAATTTGCACGTTGTTAATGGACTACGTCGTTTGTTGGTGCCACGGTAACGCAAACAGAAAAAAGCCCAGTTTACAACCAGTTGTGTAGTATTTTGCTCACTAAAAGCTACTCGATCAGAGTTTAGCATTTAGCATGGGTTCAATATTAGCAGCTCCGTTCCCGCATGCTCTGTATATAATTTGGAGGCGTTAGCCCCTAGCACTCCAACATCCGCGGCTAACGTTACCCAAGATAGAGTTACGTTAGCTACACCACATTGGTTAATCCTCTGTCCGAGAAGCAGCCACACAGATCAATGTTCAAATGGAAGAAGATGTCCACGTAGAGGACGTGGGTCATCGTCTGCGTGATCACAGGGTTGACTGCCTCTAGGACATGAGCAGCTTTAGCTTCAAACCTTTAGCGTCATTGACCCATTCTTCAGCTATTGAACATTAAAAAGGTCAGTCGGATGCTTTTCCAACCAACTCGTGAGTCTATCCTTAGCTCAGTTATCAGCTGATAAAACAGATTTTCTCTTCCTCTGTTTGAAATCGAGAACTCATTGTTTCCTAAATTTGTACAAATTCTGAAGCGTTACATCTGTTTTAATAAACTGAGTGAATGGGAAGCGTCCTAGGCGGGTAGTCAACGGTCAGTTGGAGCGTACGCGTCAGTGCTGCGCTCATTAGGTTTGAACCCAGAGGGCTTTGGGAAGAGTGGACTTGAGGGTGATGCGATAAGTACCCTCATCATCAGCCCACAAGAGCTGCAACACCCCCACTGTATAAGGTGAGGAATAAGCAAGGCGGGGAGGAGGGAGGGGAGGGGAGGGAGCCCTTTAACGGCTTTGAGTTAAACTCCTAACCGATGCACAAGGAGAGAGGGAGGCGCACTCTTCTCTATAGGCAGCATTCAGCATTCAATTTGATGTCTCTAACAAGAACACAATAAATTGTTCCTCATTATTCAGTAATTAACTCCAATGCGCCGGGTCCCCATCCCCCTGCGCCACGCTCTAAATCACCACCCTCCTCCCCTCCTCTCCTCCTGCTACACAGCTCTTTAATTTCCTCTATGCTGTGGGGGGTGCCGGCAAACGAGGGTGGAAGGGGGCTGGAGGGTGGGGGCGCACACAGCTTGATGCACTCCATCATTCCCCTTGCCACCCTCTTGTCAACCCCTTCCACCCTATACGAGCAACACCCATCTCCATGCCATCTCTCTCTCTCTCTCTCTCTCTCTCTCTCTCTCTCTCTCTCTCTCTCTCTCTCTCTCTCTCTCTCTCTCTCTCTCTCTCTCTCTCTCTCTCTCTCTCTCTCTCTCTCTCTCCGGTCACGTTCGACCCAGCGTGATCGCCATTTCCTATCAAAGGCCCCCGCGGCGCTGCTTGGCTGTCTTTTTTTTTTTGCGGGGCTTTCCCCTTCCTCCTCTGCTCTTAATTGTTAAAATTAGGTCATTAATTGGAGGCTGAGTCAAATCACCTGTCATTTCAGCTGGGAATCATCCGCTGATTGAAAGGTATCATAAAAACCCGCCCAGGGCCTGTTTTTTCTTCTTTTTTTTGTGTGTGTTGCGGTGCCTGCTGGGAGCTCCCTTGGTGCGTTGACAGTCTCCGCCCATGGGCGCACAACTCACTTTCCTTTTTTTCCTATCGGAGATTAGACGGGTAGTCTTGGGTGACACACATCCACGCGCGTGGCCCAAATATAGAATCAAGAGAGTCAGTGGTGTCAGGCGCAATTCCTGGAGGATGTTGTGGGAGTGTTCGTTTTTTTTCTACTGTACTATTATAACGCCCCTGACCTAATTGAGGATGATGCTCGCACACACACAACTTCCCTCTATGAGAGCGAGGTCAGGTTCATTTGAGGGGGTAATTGTAAAATTGCCATGTAAACTAGGACAATAGAACAAATGATGAAAAATAATTAGGACAAATGGCAAATTTCTTGATAGGTTTTTAATAAATCTAGATATATGCCGCTGATGTAAGTCCAGAAAATACACGTGATGTGAATGGCCTCGAACATGTTTACGATCTTCCGAGTGTTGTGCAGCTTGTGTTGTCACTCTAAATGTGTGTGCGTGTGTGTGTGTGGGGGGGGTTATGCATGCCATATTTAAAGTGACGTCAAGCTGAATGCTCCCAAACAGTCTTCACCTCGTGACAGCGACACCGCGAAGGTACAAAGAGCGCTACTCTCAGCCACTTAGGAACGCTCCATTTGCTTAAGAAAAATGCCGGTGAATATGTTAGCAATATTAACACAGAAAGACCATTAGAAATAAAAAAGAAAACAAGCGTAAATTATTCCAACGGCACGATGCCGTACGCGAAGCTTCGGGACCCCATTTTCCACGTGGACCTCGTCTCGAGGCGCGCCGCTGTAAGATGCTGACAAACCCGCTGTTTGAAATAAAAATTCTCTAAACACATGGCATTAATATTTAATGGAGCTGCTTCCTCGGGAGGCCACTCTGGGCTGCGGCGCTGTGTCTGAAGGGAGACGGAATTAGTGCGGTGCGCTCTGAAGGAAGAGCAGCCTCGCACTAATGAAGCGATCAGGGCCTTGAACTCCGAAGAAACCTCGCATCCGATTAGCGAGCGGAGACGCGTGTAAACACGGCGACGCGGCACGCGATTAGATCGCTTTGTTAATGCGAGTCTCGTGTCGCAAAACACAACAGCGGTGGGGCAGCGTTTTTGAAGTTTCAACAACACGTCTAATCACTTCAGGATTACGTTTCTTTTTTCACCTTCTCCGCGCAAGTGTTTCGAATTAAGCCGCGAAAACTAGCACGCGAGCTAACGGGGTGGACGCTATCCGCCGAGCGGCCGTTAAGGTGCGCGCACGTGTCGTGCGGCGTGTTAAAACCACCTGACCTTGTCCACATCCGCGCCGCGCCCCGGCCCTGTAAAGGGAAGGCCGTTTGGATGTTATTAGAAAAATAAAATAAAACCAAAGCTCTACTCCCAACGCCATCAGGTCATTTGAAAGAGATCCAGCGCGTTTAAGACGTGCAGATGTTTTCGCTTTAAAACTGGCATCTGTTTATCCAAGCGCACTTTATGTTCCCAAAACCACAAAGGACCCCCGATAGGTTTTATGGAGCAGTATCAGCTCGAGCACTCAGCTTTGTAATTGTGCTGCAGCAGGTAATGAGAAAATTGGTCGCAAGCGTAGTTCCCTGTAGATGTAACCCGCGACGTATAATTTTGCACAGCATGTGCAGTATCTACTTCTTTTTTCTTTTTTTTGCGGCCTGTCAGTGGTGTCTGAGCTTCTGTGCGGCTTTCGGGAGGTCTAGCGTGGTCACAGTTTACAGCCTAATTCTCCAAGAGGGCTGATGCCATCTAAAAACATGCGAACGCACGACAGTCCTCATTCAGCTTCCTGTGGGAAATAGTGCGTAAAGTACACATCAGTTCTAGCTTCTTCAGATTTTGAGTTTAGGGAAGTATAAATAATGTGTTGTTTGTATCTAAACCCTTTGATTTCGCTTTTTAAGTGCAACTGATTCTAATAGAGTTTGAACAAAAGGTTTCCGTCTGGCTTTCATGCAACAACGGAGCTGAAGCAGCCGAGGATTTCCTGATGAATGCAGACCAATCCCTGTTTGTGCCGTGTGACTCCCTAAACTGCTACTTTCAACACAACTGATCAAAGTTGTGTAGCTAAAAGAGGGAGGATTTGTGTTATTACCTTCGCATTGAAAATGCAGAAGGTAATTTTTTTGATCACCACGTATTGTATGCGTGCGTGTTATTCGCATAAGTAAAAAAGTATTAAACCGAATCGCATGAAATTTGGTGGGATGATTATTCGGGGACCATTTGATTAGATTTTGGGATCGATCGGGTCAAAGGTCAAGGTCAAGGCCATGAAAAGGTAAAAATAGGCCATGAAAAGGTCAAAAAAGGTCTTCTTTTAACTATAGGGCGGTCAATTTATATCCAATTGGCATGAACTAATGCAAAAATGTTCATAATTTAATGCTCAATCTTGTGATATGCGAAGGTATGGGTTCTACTAAGTGCCCGTTCTAGTTAACTCTGCAGCTGCTCCTGCCTGGTTTGAATATTACCCGGCAAACAACGTTTGTTCTTTATTAGAAAAGTCTGCACATGCGAAACACATAGGACTTGCCTCAAGGCTCAGTTCTTATGTTAGTAAACAATCATTTTGACCAATATTTCATGTCATCACGATGTTAATATAAACACATATTCAGGGTTGCATACAGGACACATTTAGACGGTTATGTGCCTTTAATCCTCCGTGTGCTGCTGTCAGTATAGTGGAAACTGAACATCTGTTTCCAAAAAAGAGAATACATTTCCTTCCTTTGATATCACAGATTCAACACGGTCAACAGTTAGTTACAGACATCATGTGACATCAGACATTACATGTTAGAATATTGTGAGGAGAACAGGACCATCAAAGTACCAGAAGATGCTGTGTTTTGTGTCATAGCCATAACGGGTTATGTGTCCTTGCCACTGACAGTGAATATCAGCCCTGCTGCAAATAAAAGCTTTTTAAAGCTCACAATATGTTGTTTTTATTTACACTGCATCGGTTACAGAGGTTGATGCAATGGAGTATTTTGCTTCTTTTGAAGACCGACGATGCCAACAAGTGGTGATCAGTATTAGTGGTAAATACATGTTAATTGGTTAGCTTCAGTAAGTTTTGCTAATATATATGTACTTGTTGAGCAAGTAATATGGGCCTCTACTTGAGCTTAACGCTCTGAATAAGTTTACATAATGAGGAGTATGCTATAGATATAATATCTAATAAGTGAAAACAAGCTCTCAGCTAATCATCTGGTATCTCCCTTTTAAACATTATACAACACATATAACCTGTTCTAGTTGCACAATAATATACACATCTTTCATTCAATACATCAAGCAACTTTCTACATTCCTGCAAATTAATTTTCGATAAGAAACTGGCTTGAAATGTCTTGTTAGGTTGTAATAGTTTATTTTGATATTGCTCATGTACAGAGGTCTTGTGCTTTAAATTAATACATATAGAAAGGTTTTTTATTTTTATTTTTATTTTAAAGCATAAGACCTCTGTACATGTGCAATATCAAAATAAACTATTACAACCTAACAGTCTTTAAGAAAATGCAGCAATAACAGATCTGACATGCTACGTACTAGCGGGTAAAATGGATAATTTAAGACCTCAGAATGTGAAATACACAGTGAAATTTAAAATACAGTGAAATAGAATCGACAACACAACCTTTTCTTATTCAGTGATAAACGCTAGCTCTCAGTGGCTGTGTACAGTATTAGTATCCGTGGGCAACTCCAGAATAAACTACCTCTGAGCTCCGTAGATGAAAGACGTGAAGTGAAACGACAGACCAGAGTACATCAGCGTTTCACCTAATGGTGAATCATCCAACTCCCCGTGCAGTTCGGATCCAAACCTCCCCGCTTTCCGCCGCTGCAGGAGACGGCGGTGCTTCTGACAAACCGCGCGATAATAGCCTCCTCGTTTACAGCGCGAGTTTACTCTCTCGGCCTTCACGCGTAATGGCAGAAAACAAATGTTTGGTAATGGAAGACGATCCCGTAACTCTTGTGCCGACCTCTCCGGGAAACACCCGGCGCTTAAGTACAATGTTGTCCTGTGTCCCTGTTCCCACCGCTGACATAGCAGCCGTGCTCCTGTGTCTATTTCCCATTATGTGACAAGGACATATTTCAGACTGAAGTGATCCAAACAGTGATCCGCCACTCGAGAGAACCGTCTTTGAGAACAGAGGTCGAGGGGAGCGGCAAGGACGAGTGTCCTACAGATGCCACATCCAGCAGCTCCCGTGTTTCCAGTGGCACTTGATCTGAAATAGGCGCGCTCAACAGGGGACAAGGCTTCAAGATTTTTTTATCCTTCTCTTTTTTCTCCCCCCTCCGTACTTCAGAAGGACTATCATGTTGAAGCTGGAGTGCTTGTTGGCGTGTCAGCGTGTCAACAGAGCAGCGCAGGCCTCGAGGCCAGTGCATTGTTTGCGAGGACGACGCTCCCCGGCTGCGTGGCGACTGAGGACTGTATGACTGGAATTCAAGATACTCCATTAGTCCCGCTGTTAAAGGCATTCATTCATTCATTCTTTCAATCTGCATCTACAGTCGATGGTGATCGTCGCAGCCACGATATGTCACGACCAAGAACGAGGTCAGAGATGAAGGAATGTTTATTTGCAAGGTTTGGGAGGCGGATTAGTTAGCAACGACCCACTCTTAGACCCCGTTTACATGATGGGAAAACGCATATATTTACATGCGTTTTGGCCTTTCATTTACACAAAAACTGAGGTTTTATCACAGAAAACGATCATTTCTAAAAACGTGGAGATTTCTGAAAACTCTGTTTTTGTGTTTGCGTGTGAACGAGGTCAAACAGAGTTTTAGGTTGTCAAACGTCACAGTATGCGACTAAAAATGCTTCACGTCACGTGAGCGTCCTATGCGGATGTATGCGGACGGCGTATTTATGCGGGTTCATATAAACAGAAACTTTTTTGAAAACGACCTTGTGTGTACAACGTTATTTTTGAAAACGGAGGGGCAGAAATATTCATTTCTGTAAATACCCGACTATGTGTAAATGTGGCATTAAAGACTACCGACGTGGGGTCTATTTCATTCGCGAGGCATATAAACACACGGTCACATGCATAACAGATGGGTAATGTATACATTTATTGGTCTTTTAATATCACAAACGGTGCATGTTACAGCTTCGATTTGATTGTCTCGGAAATCCTCCACTTCACACGGGGAACAGTCTGATCTTTGATTATCCAACCGGTTTCTCATCACGGTCGGGCATTCGTCTGCGTTTTTTTTCTTCTTCTCGCACTAGTGATAGCATAATTCAGACATCTCCATCGCCAACTCCAGGCAGTCGCCGGCGTCTTGACAGGAGCCGAACACGCCGCAGTCCCAGTCGTCGTTGCCGCTGGGCGCGGACTCCATGGCGTCCACGACCTGTCTGTAGTTGGGGCAGCAGTGGTTGAACATGATCTCGCAGGAGCCGCGGATCATGAGGAGCATGTCGTAGAAGCGGCAGAACAGACAGTTCAGGACGAATCCCGCACAGTCGACTGAGGGAGACACATACAGACTGGGATGAGACATAGGAAACACGGTTTTAATGATACATTTTGGAGTTTTTTTGTTTGTCTTGGTAAAAAAAAGAAGAAGAAGGGCGTCCCCTCTTCACACGTTTGCAACATGACCTCTTTGAGGTGATGTGTGATGAAATGTGTTTAAACCTTATCTCGGGACGTAAATCATCCGAGGTGCTCTTCGCTTGCTCCTTCGAACCTTTTAAAAGCCTTCGCTTCCTTTACACATGCATAATTTAGAAAATCATGCCTTGATCCCTCACAGAGCGAGACGAGCAAGAAAGCAGTTTGGAGACATAATCAATTACCAGAAGTCTCTCCTGAATACGTTGCCAGGAGCATTTCGAAGCTGGCCTGTGGTTGCAGTGAAACAATGTGCTACGTGTCTTCCCAGCAGCCTTTGCCAAATGGCGCCCCCATGGGTGCTATGAAGCATGAGCTCATCAAATGACACTGACCATGAACAGTTACTCACCGACCCGACGGCATGTTGAGGGGGGGGGGGGGGAGGTACTTACAGCTTGTGCTGCAAAGACTCCTCTACATTATTTGTTTTATTTCATCTGCGTGATCGAACTGCAGCTGGCAGTAGAACGTCATGTTGATTTGTGGAGAATGTTGTCTGTGCGAGTATGATTGATCTGTATGAGGCTGAATTATGCTACATAGTGATTTTAAGTATATTATTCAAACGTATGCCAATTAAATGATCAATGCGACTGTAGCACCTCACGCCTATTGGCAAAAGGCTGTTGCATTTTGCAGGGAGGGTATAAATTATAAATAAGTAAATAATATTATACAATCAATTGTATTAATATGGTTGCAATTTCTCAACACATGCTGAGGTTATATCAGTTTATGACTGAAGGGATTATAAGTTAAAGCACAGTACTAATTACGGAAATTAAGCAAGGCTGAATTATTAGAATTATTAGAATTATTAGCTTAAAAATTGGAATACACTAAATTAGTTTTTGAGATCTGCGTACTGATTCTCCGAATAACAAACGATCACACAAGGTCACACACATAATCTCATGAAGGTAATGACCCAGTGAGACTAAGTTACTACCGGCTAGATTTATGCTAATGAGGTCTTGAAGTGGCGTTTTCTACTGAGCGAGGAATTATTGATTTCTGTCTGTTTATCAATAAACTAAAAGAGTGTTAGCCAGTGAACTTCAGAGTGACAGCTGGATATAAAACTGAACACTTAATGGATCCAGGCTGTTTCCCGCTGTGTCCACCCTTTATGCTAAGCTAGGCTAACCACATTAATACTCCAACTTCACAGATATAATATTGTCAAACATTTAATTATTACATAGATATATCAAACTTACCTTAATTTAACATATAATTTAAATGGAAATGCATGAGAGCATTAACAGTCTGTGGTGTCATCACTTATGCTGCTGCATCTAGTGAGTCTTCTTGGTTGGCTTTTTCTTTTTTTGTGTTAGTTTCTATTTTTTGCTGTCGTTTCAGTTTATAAATTATTCACACATTTTCATAATTGATTATATGGACTGTATTTAAGCATTCTCAAAGCATGGCGAGCCACGCCGCTTACATTTTGTCAGATTCCCTATGCTGTCTGTGGTCTGTGGCGTTATTAATCTGCGTATTAGTCATCGTTTATTTCATCAAAGCTACATGTTTGGATGAAAATGTTCGTTTCATCGCAGTTTTCCCGAGGACTCGACGCGAGATATTGTTTTTTTTTGTTGATCGTTTCAACGGCTGTGTGTGAGCGGCATCAGACGGGTGTGATGAAGTGTGTGAGGGCATCTGATGGGTGTGATGAAGTGTGTGTGGCGTCACTGACCTCCCACGATCTGCTGAGTAGAAGACAGAGTGTCTGAGGTGGAGGAGGATGTGGAGGAAGACCTCCTCAGGTACGTTTTCAAAGACAACAGAGGGGAGGAAGAGCTGTCGCACTCTCTCGGCTGCTGAGTGCATCTGCTGGTCTCCCCAGGCTGAGCGTCTGCGGAGGCACCGAGTCTCCAGTCTCCGGCCGGAGCCTCGCTTTGTTTCCTCTCTGTCCGAGAGGCGGAGTGTTTGGGAAACAAAAGAAACGTCACGTACACTCGGATGGAGAATGTAAACACCACACTGCAATGTGCTGCAGCGTTCGTACGGTCATGGAAAACACGGGAAAGTCATGGGATATTAGAATGGTAATTTCCAGGCCTGGAAAAATCATTGAAAAAATTTAAAATCCCAAAACTTTTAGAAATGTGTTATATTCACATGTTCATTTACGCTGAATTGGACATAATTAATATGTTTTTAAAAGAAAGACACTAAAAATATAAGCAGGCATACGCTCTCGTACTCTCGGCCAATTTGTTTTCCCGCGGTGCGAGTGAACGCGCCGTATCTGAGAAGTTCGGTGGCCATAGCAACAGTAGCAAAGCCATGAAAAGGTTGGGATAATCGACAATGCCAGGGAAGGGTAGATTTAACCATGTTATGGAAAAGTATGGTCATGAAAATTTAGTTTAAAGTCCTGGAACTCCATTGGTAAAAATGTGTATGAGCCCTGGCATTGGTTTATCTGGTCAAATTGAGATAATTTTGGAACCGTACAAAATGTTATAATATGACACGATACAAGTAGATAGGAAGCAATTGAATATGGAACCACAAGACCATCATAAAACATGATAGGGACAGAATATAATACACAACACCTTTCTTTTTCTAATCAACACTTGAAATGATGAAGGCGCTCGCAAATGACAAGTTCGTACGAAACGATAAGATTCAAAAAACACGAGAACTCAAAACAGAATCAAAAGATAATTTACAATTTTATACATTCCGAAATAATACTGCAGGGAGCAGATCATCACAAGCCGTGGCATGCTGCGATTATATCACAGCTGAGGGGGTCAATGTCCGGCCAGATGCGAAGCGTTTTAAAAAACTGTCACGTAGGGCAATATCAAAAGTTATAGACACATTCCAGCTAAATCGTTTCTTTAATAGAGGATTAAGTCTCCAATAAAGTCGGCCCTCCTCGACTGGCGGCCTGCACACACCGAGGCGGCCGCTACGTCGCTATTCGAATGCAAACTAGCAGCTAGCGTATTTTCTCACGGCTGTTTCTTTACATTATTTGTATGACAGCATTTATTGTACATTTAAAGCCATCAGTATGATCATCAGACTTCCCGTTATCTGTTAAAGGTGTGAGATGTGTTACGAGGATGCTGCTCCACTTTCTCCGGAGGTCTCACGCTCACGGCCACTTACGGCCATAATCTCTCTCGTGTCGAGACCCCCATGAAATTTCAGTTTCCTCCTTCGTGGTGCCTTGAGGCGGCGGTTTGTTAGGCGGTGGTTTGTTAGGCGGTGGTTTGTTAGGCAGTGGTTGGTGAGGCGGTGGCGGTTGGTGAGGTGGCGGTTGGTGAGGCGGTGGTTGGTGAGGCGTTTGTGATAATCTATTTGTTGATAACAGATTATCAACAAAATCGGGTTGATTGAAGTTAATGAAGAATGTCTTTGGTCGAGCCTAATTTGTTTAGCCTGCAAACTGCCCACTTGAACTAAAGACCTAAGTAGAAGGGGATACTCTTAAAAGTTTCACAATCAGTAAGGACAATTCATTGCTTGGAAATTATTGATTGACAACTGTCCATTATCTCCTGATCCTTGAGAACTGCTTTGGAGGCTCCCTGATACACTGCAAAAATTTAGCCTAAAAAAACAAGGGAAAAAAAGGAATAATATGAGGGAATATTACTTGAAATAAGCCAAATTATCTGCCAACAGCATAGGAAAATTTGACTTGGCAAGATTTCTTAAAACAAGTAAAATGCTCCAACATTAAAACTGCCTTGTAAGAAGAAATATCTTGTCAGTCAAAAAACAAGCATAGATTGCCTTAATTTAAGATATTTTATTTTACTTAGATTTTAATTTTTGCAGTGTAGACACCACACCGAAGAGGAAGATCAGTGGAGCTTGTGAAGCTTCGAGATGTGTCAACACGTGAGGTCCAGCACCTCAAAATACTCGAATTATTAAAAACTTTCACTGTTTTCACGCCATGAAATCTACAGTCTGTTCCCAAAGAGCCAAATAAGTCAAAGTTATGCTGTGAAATTTAGTGTGCGGGAGTAGATCTGTTTGTTCACATCTGATTAAAATAGATATCAATGAATTAATACGCTTTCCCACCACCTATTCAAAATTAATTATTCACCGTTCCTTCCTCTGTTTTGTTTAACATTTAATTCCCGATGATTTATTAACACTCTGGACACATTATTTTGTTGAAAGTTGAATAAACTGTATTTGTCTTGCCTAAAATGTTGAAAGGGAGATACGAGTTGACGTGGCTCACGGCTGTATCAGACTTTTTTTTAAAGATTTTATTAGCTGTTTTCTAAAGCGTATATACGAGAGAACAAAGTTCAAAAATAGTCCCCTTTGTGATTCTCTTTTCATCAGCTTGAAGTTTTCCCTTTCATCTCTCATTGGAATCGCGTCATTTCCCACTGATTGGATGAGAAGTGCGGAAGGCAGGGTTCGGTATTTGAAGTAAAGGAAGTGGAAACGGACTTCAATTCAGTGCCGTGTGCGTGAATGTTTGAGCCGAGGGGCCACGTGACCGTCCCCGTGTTTATCAAAGGAATTAGGTAAGAAGGGCAGCTGCTCCGAGTCCATGACCATTAGCTGATAGAGAATTAAGGCCTGAAGGCATATTATGCATTTTTCAGGTCTTTGTTGCAGTGTTTTCCCCGAGCCACGGTCACTCATTAGACGCCACGGCTCCCGCATCACATTTATCCTCCGTGTTTTCAATCAAAATGAACATATCCGAAAACTGCGGAAACAGGAGAAAAAAAACACGCAATCTAACGAGCGTACGTAAGAAAGCGTCCGACGAGATCCATTTGGTTCATTGCTGTGAAAATGGGGTTTGTTTTGGGGGAAATTGCTCTGAAACTGCAACTTAATAAAAATATATATATATTTTCTCAATTTTCCGCACGAAGTACACTTGTGACGTTGCTTCAGCACCGGGAACCGAAGGGATGACACCAACATCAGCAACAGAAATATACAAGAAGCACGATGACTCGATGCCGGTGTTTAGCTTTTTGAGTCGCATCAACTTACCTCCTCTCCCCCACGCGGAGCTCTCCTCGGCAGTGTTTACTCTCCCTTTGTCTTTGGCGTCGGCTCTCAGAGACATTTCATCTGCCATCTGGTCCATTGCATCACACAAACAAGAAATGCACCTCTTATGGCAAACCCGATTACCTCGAGCCAAAAATAAACATGCGTCTGCGCTACGGCCGAGGCCAACGCGAGTTACCGTTAAACACGGCGTTGCCGCGGCTCCGTGTCTTCACGCAACCCCGTCTGCTCTCCAAGATGGGTTCTCGCAGAGCGGGCGACGGCGTGTAGTCCGCTGGTCCTGGCTGTGGAAGCAGCTGTTTACCCCGGCTGAGCATCCAGGACAAATGATCCTTTACATTGCACAGGGTCCATTTGGCCCGCTGCCTGCTGTACTGTAAGCCTCTCCAATGTTCCAATGACGTTGGCAAAAAAAACCCACTGTAGATCCGCTCCTATCAAAACATCGGCAGAACAAAGTCAGCAACGTTTTATTAGTCTGAGACGTTTCCCTCTGTGAAGTGATAACGGAGCAGCCGAGGGCAAGTGCAAAGCATCACATAATAAAAGGAAACTTCAAACTGCCAATCCCCACACAAATGTAGTATTACGCAATCGGCACCCACCGTAACGAGATGTTGCAGGATTGCGATAATATGGGATAATGCGTTCGACAGATGGGAAAGCTACATTTTTCCAGAGCATGTTGGAAAATATTCTGTCAAATGCCGACTATTGTAAAGAAAAGACAACATAGTACACACTCGCTGGTGCACACGCACACACACTTGTGTTTCCACTCCCTCAAGGCTGTGATTGTGCTGAACATATGCACGAGGCAGCCAGTGCCAGTTTGTTTGTTGGGGGAGAAAACACGCGGTGAAACACGAGGTGGTGAGCTGCATTCAAATTTCTCCGAATACGAGCCAACCAATTTACTCTAATTAGGCTCAACGCTAGAGTTGCATTTTAATGGACGCCCCGCTGTGTTTGCATATGTTTAGAGAACGAGTGCCGATGCTAATTGAAAAATTAAGATGTGAGAGTATTTGTCTATCGAGCTCCCTCTACGCACAGTCCAAACAACACTCCTGAAGGGGCGAGAGTTGCTAGCGCTTTCTTTCTTTCTTTCTTTCTTCCTCTCCTCCTCCACCTTTTCCCTTTCTTCGTGGGTTGATACGGGTCTTGGAAGAAAAAAAAATCACGCCGAGGTCGTGCCACCGCGATCTTCAGGCCACGTTTACTCCGGGTATTTACAGAAACAAATATTTCCGCCCCTCCGTTTTCAAAAATAAAGTCGTACACACAAGGTCATTTTCAAAAAAGTTTCTGTTATATGAACCCGCATAAATACGCCGTCCGCATACGTCTGCAAAGGGCGCTCACGTGACGTGAAGCATTTTTAGTCGCATACTGTGACGTTTGACAACCTAAAAATTTGTTTGACCTCGTTCACACGCAAACACAAAAACACAGTTTTCAGAAATCTCCACTTTGGCCGGAGTTTTTAAAAATGATCGTTTTCTGTGATAAAACCTCCATTTTTGTGTAAATGAAAGGCCAAAAACGCATGAAAATATATGCGTTTTCCCATCGTGTAAACGGGGTCTCAGAGCGCCGACGACAACGCAGCGTTTCCTGTCTCTGCGTCCTCGTTGTTTCTCGCTGATGCTGCTTATTTTTTCCCTCTCTTTTTTCTGCCATTGGTCGACGTCAATCACGCCGTCGGGGGAGGTGCGGCGGGGTTGCCCGGTTAATTTGGCGCCCGTGGAAATGTGCTCTCTGTGGAACGAGCCCAGGCGTCTGGAGGGAAAAAAGCCACAGCGGCTGACACGCCGCCCCATTAGAGCTTTCCATAATGTCGAGTGAAGTGACAGCCTGAGATCAAGTTCAGGTACACATTACACTGCGTCTAAGTGACAGCTTTCTGACCCCCTTCGCTGCACTTACAGTCCACTCTATTATTTACTGTTGTAAACAGCTCCGGTCCTGCTGTGCTGGTGTGTGTGTGTGTGTTTGTGTGTGTGTGTGAGTGTTTGTGTGTGCGCTCTCTCTGCTTCTCCTTATACATTTCCCCTCAAACAAGGAATTTACCAATTCTTTCGGTTCTCGTTGTTGTCGTTTTTGAGTGGGGCGACCACAAATATTAATCGATGTTAATCGGGTTAGAGCCGCACTGTGGCAGAGTACTGCATTAGCGGTGCTGGGTCATCACATTTTGAATTACTCTTTGCATATGCATCCCTTATGTGCTTCGAGAAACAAGAGTGTTACCTTTGAAGAGCAGCATGGCCACAAAATATGAGAGAACTATACAATGTCTATATATATATATATATATATATATATATATATATATATATATATATATATATATATATATATGTATGCAGTGAGAAATATAGCTTGCATTGCAATGAATTATAAATTCTGTCATATGAAAATACCAACAACACTTCCCGTTAGCCTCGAGGCTAAAGCAACTCCTTGGGGACGATGGGACTTTGATCATAAAACTCTCTGATTCAAAAAAAGAAGAACAAAAAAAATGTCTAAATACAGTAAAGCGATGCCCTAATCTTGGTAATGTACATTCATACAAATATCCTGCATGTTTCCTCACTCAATACTGATCACAACGAACATGCTAGTATCCATTACGTTTAAAATGCTGTATATTATGATGACAATTGTAGCAATTATAGGTTGAAATGTTCCTCTTTTTTAAATTCTGTATAACTTATACATGTTAAACTTCCTTCAAGTGCTTGTTCTGTTAATACGTCTTACACAAATTTAGAAAAACTCAGTTATATTGAATAAAAGATTTAACAACGTTTCACGTTTTGCAATGATGAGCAACTTCAATGATAAAGATGACTTGCTAATGCTAGCAGTCTGATTAGCGTTAGCTAGTGAGGTCACGCTGAAGCAAAGAATCGTATGAAAACATGAAAAGGAATTTTTGGGTTGCATTCTCAAAAGTTGAAGGAAACAGACATATAAAAAATACAAACAATTCACAGCTTACTTTTTATAATAATACTTTTTAATAGTGTACTTCCATAATAATTTTAGTGAGCTTCCCAATTTGTGATGCCTCAAAAAACATCCAATACGTCTTACTCCTGAAACTTCCCCAACCCAACCATGAAGTCTCACAGGAAGTGCTCCACGGCCGCCTTGTCCGGATAACCTTGCAAGGACAGCGTAACATTTACCCCGTGCGTGTGTGTGTGTGGTCGTGGCAGGTGTTTCGTGGAACTAAATGGAAATTGCGACTCGTTTTTTCTGGTTTTAGTAAAATGTCTTCGTTTGTTGAACACGCTGCCGGTGCAGAGGTCCCCTTTGCCCCTTAATGAGTCCCACAGAGAATAAGTGTCATGGTTGGCTGTGGTGATGAGAGCAGACTCCCATGTCACCTTGAGGCTGGCGGAGACAAAGAGAAGACGACTCTTGATGTCATATTCGCTCTCTCCCTTTATGATCGGTTAACCCTGGTGGTGCAAAAGGCAAATATAACATTTGAGGGATGGGGAAACAAAAATGTGGAGTATTTTGTTAAATAATGAAACTACAGTTTCATGCACATGCTTGAATAACAATTACTTAATTACTTTATGTTGCACAATCACTTTATGTTGGACAGAAGAGAAACGCAATTTCAATCTTCTGTATGTTTGCATGTAAGAAATTGACAAATAAAACTGACTTTGACTTTAATAATAATAATAATCACTTAATAAGTACATTTATTGTTATTATAAAACCCTTTACATCAGTTTTGACAAGATTACCTAAAGAAATACCAATTTTGCTTTATTTTTTTAATAAAAACAAATGATCAATAGCAGCCACATTTAATACATCAGAAAGTCGGTCATCAAATATATTTTGAGTGTTTATTGCCTCAGTGCAGATCATCAATGGTCTTAAAGTTGCTTTAAATATTACTTCTGGATAACATTCCCAGGGATTCTCTGCGTCAACTGTTTGAAACCATCTATTTCCACATCAAGCTTTGTGGTAAACTTTAAGGTAAAGGAGATGAGACTCGCCTCCTACAGCTATTTCCTTACAGGATTAGGGGATAATCCTGAAGAATCACCTCTGAGAAAACTGAGCTGGTCCATGAGAGGGGATGAAAATATGAAATCAAAGAATCCCTTCGTGATGGAGCGACCGCTCTACTTCGCTTAAAAACATCCGGCCAGATCTCCGTGAGTTTACATTTCAGCAGTTCTCCGCGGCCTTCATTAACTACCGCGGAGCCGTTTGTTCTGATCCACTTAAGGAGCTGCAGCCGAGCTCACCTTGTGTTGCTCTGGGGAGTGTTTCTGCTCAACCCATTAAGAACACAATAATTCATTTTCAACATCATTTTTGCTCTAATTGAACATGCCATGTTATATATATTTCTTTTTCAATTTCTTTAAGGACACCTGCCTAGCTTTATGACAGCTGAGAAAGGAGGGGGGGATGGGGGAGAGAGAGAGAGAGAGAGAGAGAGCGAGAGAGCGAGCGAGAGAGAGAGAAACACCCACTGCTTGTCACAAAGGGAAGAAATCACAGTTTCTAAATTAAGATTGCAGATAAATGACCTTACAAAGCAAAGGAAATCAAAGAAGTATGGGGACGGGCTAAATTGGATTCTTCGGCGTCTAACAGCATATGACTTAAACCAACTGGGGATTCTCTCCACCGAGGAGGAAGTGAGAGTTTCCTAAGGCAACAGTCCCACCTGGGACCCCCTAATGATCCATGGGGTGTGTGTAAAAAGCCTTGAAGTTATTCAAGGCTAAATAGATTTTTTTTTTCTATTAACATTTAGGCTGTATTGCTCTGATTTCAGAGCTCCTATACTGGTTTCAGGCGATCTATTTCATTTTACACAGTCAATATTCTGTATTTAATTTGCATAGCTGAGGGGGTGTGTTCATGTCTGCGGTCGCATTGGATGTCAACAATGATCAAACAATGGTACACCTAAAGGTGTAAGATCAAATATTCGGAAAAATGAGCTTTAATATAATATAATTTGAATATTATTTATTGTATTGTAAATAATATATCTTTAAACTAGCGTTGCTATGTCTCTATACAGTAGCTGTATGACTTACGCTCCGTATTTATTACAGCTGAATTTTGTTTTTTTTAATATACACGTGTCGATTTTACATGAGTTTTGTAATGATGCCAAAAACACATAATATAAATATTTTTTCTTTAAAATATTATTTTAACAAAAAAAAGCTCTCGAGTGTTAAATGTTAACACAAGAAGCTGCACAATGTTTCCTTTTCATTTTTCCTCGTAAACAACATAAACATATAACCTTCTCCTGAGGGAAAGTCTGGTCCTGCCCCTCTTTGCTTCACACACATCGTTTATACTACATTATTTAGTAGTAATGTCTTTTTTTTTTTTTACAAAATATAGTGCATTATAGCTACAAACCGTGTATGAGAACAGCCTGTACTGACACATTTAGGTCTCTCAACATTAATGAGTGAGAAGGGTTTCATATTCAGCCTTATTTCAGTATCAGATGACATTCACAAATGGCATAAAGCAGAATTAGTTTGGCCACTTGGAGGCAGCAGAACAAGTTGACACGTCAACTCTGAGCTGGGCTCGGCTAACGGATTACTACACCACATACAGACATGAGCAAATGGTGAAAAGAAAGAAAAATGGTCATTCCCCAAAGGTATTATAATCAAGATACCCATCTCCACGTGCATCCTGAATATACATGTGGAGTATTAAGTGGCACGAGAAGAATAACTTGCATAATAATGATATACCTGAGCTTTACTTTAATGCTGAAACTATTTGCACAAAACGAACAGTCTTGCCGCTCTACACACAGGCATCATGAGAAATACCCATTATTACGGACCAATTTGCTGCCTCAGATAATCAATGTTGGCTCTGACTCCAGCCCCGCTCCACGGGCTAAATGCTTGAATTGATCATTGATGCTTTCTCACCAATAAGCAGTTTAAAATGACTAATTGGTCGGGGCTAAGAGTAGCTCTGGCTTTTGCTATTAGTGTAATGATGATATGACATCAGGCGTTTTCTGTAAAGCATTGTCTTGTTGTTATTCGGCAAGACGGATTATGATTGGGTTTAGTCAGAGCACATTATGAGATGCTCCTTAAGTAGCATTCATAAAGCAAAAGCTCCTTGCTGTGTCAGAGTGATAATAAGGGTAGTGATTCATATATACTTTAGGAGTCAAGGGGAGCACCGTGTCAGACCTGTATTTTCTTTTATTTGTCCTTGCGGTTGGAGATCGTGGATCTCGCGCTCCCTTTGTCCTCCGACATCAGACATTGATATGCCGGCTCTGTTTTTACACATTGTCATTTTATCTTTCTCATTACTGTCATTAGCGGAGACTCGGATACATCTCATTACAAGGGGAATTGGGACAAACTGAAAATGTGTGTGTGTGTGTGTGTGTGTGTGTGTGTGTGTGTGTGTGTGTGTGTGTGTGCGTGTGTGTGTGTGTGTATCAGCAAGGCTCACGATCGTGATCTTCATCGACTCCTCCGCTCTCCTTCCGGCGTCGAGAATACCTGTGGAAGAGACACGATTTGTCTTCTCCACGGAGTTTTATCACTGGCCCGGGTCAAAACGTCATTTCCGGTCAAGTATTTTCACAATAAAAGTCCCGTCTTTGTTATTGTCAGCATTAAAGTCACTTTCACAATAAAAGAGTCCCTTGTTATTGTAAGTCACGTATTGGAATTCAACTGGCTTCGTTAATCTATATTACTAACATAGTCACTCTCATGCAACATACATTCATTCTTGCCATTTACATTTGCATAGAGTAAACATTACCCCTATGCTTCATAATACATTAATAACAATATTCTCCCTAATATTTTCTATTATAATATCTTTCTATATGTATAAATTTTAAACATAAGACCTCTGCAGATGTTATCAAAATAAACTAGTACAACCTAACCCCCCCCCCTCCTGCCTTTTTAAAGTTGGATATCATTCAAATACTCAAAGTAGAGCGCCGCCGTGTTGGGCCCACAACAGAAGTTCATATTCCGTGATAATAAAGCTTTATTCCCACTGATATCTTTCTCACTTTGAGTTTCTTCTGATGGCTGTTAAAATGGAAACAATTAAAAAAACAACTGGGTCTACTTGATCTGCACATTGTCTCGGGCAACCTGGATGTGCACCTGTGCTATAGCCTCACACACACACACACACACACACACACACACACACACACACACACTCACATCAGAGCACACGCACACGCACACACAGGCTTTTAATGTTGAGCGGGCGCCAACGTCTGATGTCGATTTATTTTTAGCCGGTCCTCCTTTTCTGCCGGAGCCCCCATGAAGTCTTCTCCATCTACAACTTAGTTCTTCAGCCAAATATTGACTTTGGGATCTGATTATTAAGCAATTTCCACAAAACTTCAAATTACTATCTGAACAAATTATTTTAAAGACGTTACAAGACCCAGTAGACCCCCAAGGTCTCGAAAACTGATTATGCAAAAAGATAATTGCTATGAAGATTTAAAAAAGAATGAAATTGGTTTGACAAACCTATAAGTTGTTAACTACTGCTCAGTGCAAAAGAATACATTTGCTGACAAGGCCACAAAGAAGCGGAGCAGGGGAGTCTTCTCCCAGTGTGCTCAGGTGGGCGGGAGGTATCGCTCTCTTTATTATCGCGGCTAATGGCGTTCCAGATCTGTCCTCGATTATACGGGACGAGATGAACTATTAATTAATAATTCCTTCTGATGGATAAATTGTGCCGCGTTCAGCAGATGTGCACTTCTCCGAGATGAGAGGGGGACACAGATGGAGGCTATTGACCAACAGTGGCCCCCGTTTCCCCGTCGGCCTTTATGGACGTGTGAGCTTTATCTCAGCGTGACACACTGTTATGTTCACTCCCCCCCTGTCCTGCTCGAACCGTCAGCAGGCGTCCATGTTTTACTGATTTACCGTGTGCGGAAGCAATGTTGCATAATTTGTGTTTTAAGAAAAGATATTAATCCTTCTCCACGCTGCGGAAAAAGGTTATTTTTCCCCTCTCGCAGGTTAAACGTACACTGCCTGAAAAATGACACATCCTCAAAGTACTTTTGAGCAAAGGCCGAATTGTATAATTTTCCCATAAGCTCGGAGCGTTTAAGTGTAGAAAGGAGGAATTATATGTCTCTGAATGGCTTCCTTAATAGTGATATCACTTCCTTAGAACAAAAGAAGGTGGCTCCGCGACGATCCGGGGAGTGCGGACGCCAGCTCGATTGGCCATTTCCCGCGGCTTCCATTAAGGTCACGCACTGCGCCGCCGCGCCGCAGAGTGCATGAGTGACACCGCGGCCAAGACGAATGGAGCACTCTCCCGCAAACCTCGTTAAGGCCGGAATCGCCGCAAAAATAATAGTTATTAAATTAATAGCAGTCATAATCTCGTAAAATATGTGTCGGGGAATTATGTGCGGTTCGATTAACACATAACATGGGTGTCAAATCTGTAATAAAACCCTGATCAATAAAACAATAACCGTGTTGTTAAAAGCAGTCTGTGAAAGGTGTCGCCGGCAGCGGGCTCCAGGGGTGAGCAACCCTTTTAATATAAACGGATTTCATCTTTCCACCGTGTCACCTAAATCACCTCAATGTTTGTGTATACAATTAAAATAAGATAATAAATTGCAGCGGTGGATGTATTGCGAGCGCTCCCTTCGACCCCATACGTCAGGCGTTGTCACCGGCCCCGAAAATGCGTGTCTAACAATCTGTTGATTACAATGTGCTGCGAGCAGAGGCCCCGGCCGAGGGGGGGGAGGGGGAGGCGATGACAGTCGCGGGATACATTATTTTAACATATTGTTATGTCTAAATCGATAAGTTCTAAACGAGCGCTAACGACTGCTATTAATTAAACTTTCGGAATCTTTTATTGGGAAAGTTACCACTTGTGTGCCTGATTTAATGAATGGTTTATTATTTCATTTTGTCGGCCCCTGACCATTATGCCCAAACGACTGGTCTTTTATCTTGAAAATAAATGAGGCGAGGCAGAGTTTATTTGCAGTGCGGAGACGACGATAACGCGTCAGTTGAAGGGCATATTTGTTTTAAAGCCTTGGAGGAGTAACCGTGACTGGTTCTTGATACAATTTCCCCTGCCTCTAAAGCCTATTGAAATCCCCCCCCCCTTCCCCCTCCCCCCCCCTCATTCTTTTTTGCAATTTGGCCCTTTGAGATGTTTTTTTTATTTTTTTTATCAGTGTGTTTATATGAAATCATTTGAGTGGGTTTGTCAATTTGGAAATGAAATTGTCTGTGCAAGGGAATCATTCAGATTGGAAATTAATGGCATTGCAATTAAAACTTGAGAGTTACAGTATTTGGTAACAATTATGATAATGACTCTAGCTGGAGGTGTGAATTTCATAAGCGGGGCGCGCGTGTGTATGTGTGTGTGTGTTTGTGTGTGTGTGTGTGTGTGTGTGGGGTGGTTGGAAAGCCTCTTCCTCTCGGTGTAAAAACATGTTTCCAGCAGCTTCTTCTAATAGAGCGACGCCACTGAGAAAGAATATCTTGGGCTTCTCCTCCTTATAGAACGCGTTTTATTCCATTACTGAGCGCAGATAAACTGCCTTTTGTGATATTGCTGCAGGAAGCTCTTTGCTCTCCGGCTACCGCTGACGGAACGTGTCCTACATTGTGCGGCAGTAATAGAGTGGTTTATCAGCTCATGTTGAGAGTAGCTATAGGCTAAGTATGGTTGAGAGTCACAATTACCAACAGACACAACATGCTGTTTGTCTGCTCGTGATTAATGCGCTGGATCAATGTGGGCCGCTGCACAGAAGCGGGGTGATGGAAGATCCCTGGGAGATGTTTTTCTCCTTTCTCTCCATGTATTTCTTCTTTTTTTTTATTCCACACACACACACACACACACATACACACTGCTTTCATCCAAATTGGATGATCAGTGGGGGAATTCTCCCACTCTCTGGGGTTTTTTTTTCACTGTGGTTTGTAGATTTTGCCTTCAGGTATGAAATTCACTCAAACGGGAGGAGTGCTTTATTCAGAAACTGGCTTCTTATTCAATTGAGCATTAAGCAGAGGGTCCAGATGAGAGGAAGTAGTCGCCCTATTTTATTATTAACAGGGAAGTGGTGTTTACTCTGCTGCTTGTCAACTAAACCAGAAATGCCTGTCTAAAGAACTTACTGTTGGATTTACAGCCATTGTTGTGCCGTTTATGGTGCGCAAGGAACACCCAAAAGATGAGATATTTCCTTTTATACGGCGACTAAAAGTGAAAGAGTTGTGCATTGAGGATGTATTTTGTTAAGCCGACCCCCGAGGTTAGCATCACACTGGTTCTCGCGACAAAAAAGACAATAATATCGCAGCTCCAGTGGATTTTGGTGTTATCCTAAATGCATAAACAGTACAATAAAAACATTTATGGTCGTGTTTTGTTCAGCTGGATAATCGACACAAATGAACATCACATTGACGATTTTTGACGCTATACACAATTGCAAGAATGTAAAAGAAGCTAACGTTGGGCTATAAACAAACACATGTTCAGTGTGTATATGCGCCGCTGCCACCCGCTGTATAACGGGCAGAACACCTGAATTGCTTTCAAATTACACGTTAGCCGTAAGCTAGCTCAGAGCCGACGCCCCACGTAACCTTTTCACCTCTTAGATTCTATTTCGAATGCAATCGAATCGGCATGTCATCACCATAACATTTAAAAGTGTAGTTTTCATGATTTTTGTCGGACATGAACAGAAAAATACAACATTAATCAGTGAGATGAAGATGTAGTCGGAGGTGAATTTTGTGAAGAGTGACAGAATCAGGCTTCTCTTCTCTCTTCTTTCTCTCTGCAGATCATTTATTATATAAGCATTTTGTTCTCCAATTTTGCAACAATAGAAACAATGAAAACAACGCTATGTTACACGTGGAGGATGGAGGGTGAATTTAGCTAGTAGGCCTATGTATGCTAAGCTACGCTAACCATCTCCTGAAGCTTCCTATTCACCCCTCAGACATGAGAGTGGTATCCGTCCTCTCATCTCTTCCTCAGTAAAAGAGCGACACAGAATGGCGCTCTGTTCCTTTAATGACTGGCACGTCTCATCGAGAACATATAATGTCATTCCACTGGACACTCTGAATGCGGCTCGATTGTTTCACCAGATTCAGAGCAGGCCATTAAAACGACTAGCACACTCTCAGCTCCGATTTCAATGGATTTCAAACAAAAGCCGATCGCTCAACGTACGCGTCTCCCACTGAAAGTGGCATATGTGGTTTAAGTGCAAAGGCCAGCGTCGCATACCAGAGGTTACTTAGAAAGATTTTATGGATAGGCCTGCCACACAGTATTTAGATCCAACCCTTTCAAGGTTCAAACAAATTATAATGTAATAAGCTTTTTTGGACGGAGGCCAAAACATGTATTTAAGCGACATACAATCCACCAGAAGGAGCATTCTTTGGTTTTACACCAGAACGCCGTGAGCCCTGCAGCCAGAGCCGAGAGATGAGAATTACCCATCAACTCTTGAGCAGATTCAGTGGTCAATAATTGAATGAGTGAATCCCATTGTCCAATTACCCGCATTATCTGTAGATACTCCTCATTAAAAAGGCTAGGGAGGATGGAGAATAATTAAAAAGATTTGCAGCACAGGCATTTAATGATCACACTGCTTTTGCCTGATATACTCTCCAGGACCAGTGAGATCATGTGGGATTGAAGACCCCCTCTCCCCCCCCCCTCCCTCCCTCCCTCCTCTCTTTATCCCTGCCCTCCCTGCAGCGCCAACTGTCTCCACTCTTGACAGCGCGTTTGCTTCAGCCACAGTTCAGCAGGGACGAGCGCACACTGCGGCCCCCGAGGGCTTTCAAGCTGAAACCAATACGGAGCCCAGCGTACCATTCTTCACGTTTTTTTTTTTTTTTTTTTTTTACAAATTCACCTTCTAAATTAGCCTGGATACCAGACCGAACTTAGCCCCGCCCTCAACATTTTTGGTCGGGAAGTTGGGTCTGGCATTGCTCCAATGGGGAGAAATTATCTCCGGTCAGAAATTGACCGGACCAATCAAATTGTCAGGGCGGGCTTTATACGATGACGGACATATGATCAACAGTAATGTAACCAACCACATCATAAAAAGGCGCTTGGTTTGTATTTGTTTACTATACAAACATGGCTGCCGCTGGAGAGCTAAGATGTGTAGATTCTGCCATTGAGTCTGTTTTCGAAGACCTCGACAGAGCATTCATTTTGAAAGAGTAACAGAGAAACGCGATCAAGGCGTTCGTAGAAGAGGCATTTTCTTTCCTGGTTCGGTTGAGACACGCCCCATAATCACAGCCCAACGGAGCGGTATCAGACTCACATTCTGACTAGAATTATGAGTATGACATCGTCAGGCTACCTCTAAATGTAAATACCCACTGAATATGAGAGATGAAATAGAAAGAAAAAACCCCAGCGTGGAACATTAAAAAAGGTCGCAGTGCCAAAGTGCAAGGTAAACACTTGTCGTAGAGTGCTAAATTGCGGTTTGGCTGGCGCTGCTGCTGGCAGTCGGGACACATACCTGTGGTAGGAATGACCTCATCAGGTAGAAATTCTTCGCACCATTAAGTGTGTGAGTGCTTTGAGAAATACCCGAAAACTCTTCTTCCGTGAAGCCACGGCTCTAATGAATCTCAACGAATAACGGCGTTGCAATTTTGGCGTGGAGATCTTCTCCTGCTTAGACCAAGATGTCGTTTTTTCTACCTCGGTTTCAGGGAGTGCGTCACGCGGTCGAGTGCGCTCTGTGTGTGTGTGTGTGTGTCTGGAGGGCCCTGGTGTGTTTCACTGTAAACACGCTTGAACAGCAGAGCTGAATTACTTCATATCTCAATAGAGGCTGTCCAAAAAATGGGCGGGTCATCCCGACGATGCGACAGCTGACCGTATTTAGTCATCTCTTCTCATTAGGAGCACTTTCGGAGGTTCTTTGACAGTCCTCGCCTTGATATTTGATGTTTATGGAACTTCCTATAAGTGCTGTAAATATTAGTACAAATGTTTCCCTGCAGCCGGCAGGGGTCAAGAGGCTGTGCAGCTTCGGAGAGGGTTTGATTGCGCATAGAGGCAACATTTGATTGTACGGTTGCCAGAACCGGCCAACGGGCCAAAGTCTGGTATCCGTAGGCGTCATCAGACACACATCAACAACACATCTGAGACGACGGTACACAGACAGCTTGTTTTGGGTTCTACCACATACGCGTCTTGTCGTTGGATATCTCAGTGATTTGTATCGTAATCTTGGCGAGGTGCCGTATCAAGATGTTTGTGTACGCTTTCGTCGGGATATGGACATGTTTAATAAATATGTTGAGATTACGCATTCACGATGCGTTTTCTCAGACTGGAAAACTGGAAGTTTATTTCTACGCACTTCAACTCATTAATCGTCCAACATGGCTTTTTTTGTATAAAAAAAAAGAATCTGGATTTTCTTATGAGTTAAAAACAGTAAGATATGAATTAAACGGTCATAAGCGATATTAACAAGGGTACAATATAAAAAAAATTGATTTAAGGGATAAGTCTAGCGATGTTCTGTAATATTTGTTTTACTGTCAAGAACCCCAAAAATGTTTTTAATGAACAATTAATGTATCCTACTAACTAGCAATACCTGTGTTGTCAAACCCTGACATCTCAAAACTGCCATCAATACTCATTAGAGTCTGTATTTATCCACAGGAGAAAATAATCCTAAAACCAATGGTAAAAGAACAGAATAATGACTTAACGAACGAATAAGATGTCATGGCTGATACTTTCTTTCAGAATATAACTCTCATTGATTGTTGCGGTTGAGGATCAGAGTCAACGGGGACATTGTCTCTGGGAAGACATGCCACTGTTGTTGTTGTTCTACATGCCATTTAATGATGCTTGGAGCACCACACAATAAATACTTTTCATTGCCAACAATAATCTCAGCCATCGGAAAGAAGAAAAAAACTATTTCCATGACTACAAGCCACAAGGGGTGAGAGTGAAATGTGTTTAGAGGCTCCAGTTAATGAACCCTGTCCCCACTTTGTACGAGTAGCAGCAGCATTGCATTGAGCCTTGAGTTGTCGTCGGGTTACGACACATTTTAATGACAGCGTTTGTCTTTATTTATTTGAGATGTACCAAAATGTGGGTTGTTCAGGAGAATGCAGCCTGGCGGAGGGTTACTGGGTCCATTCTCCTTGTTCTGAACCATCTTGTGACACATTAAAACAACCTGCATGGGCCCACTTTGCACTGTGAAAATAAACTGCCACTGCAAACGCCACGGTAACCAGTATCCATGATGTAAACATCCAAGCAGTTGTACATATACATCTGTAAAAAGCCCAATTTGCAGCATGACACCGTGGCGGAACGAACGTCTCCTCTATTTCATCCGCAGCTCCCTCAGAACATCCAGCGGGGTTATTAGTGGTGACTACAACTACAGCAAAACATGAGGTAACCCGCCCCAAAATAGCTCTACGTCTAAATAAGCAGATATCGCAGTTCTCCGTGAGGCGGATTCTCTCTCGCCATTAGAGACGTATTGTTTCCCACACATCTCTCCCGCGCAGCCTCGAGATGAAACGCCGTGCACAAGGTGCCACGAGAATGTCAGGGGAGATTAATCACACTTATCGGTGATCTGCGGCGGCATCCCGAAACCGGGTCACCGGTGTGCGTAAAAAAAAAAGAAAAGAAGAAGATGACTGCGGCGCTGAAATAGTCCAGCTCGCTCCCACGGTGAAGAAACGACCCACAAACACGGCGAGAGAAGGCGGAGCGAGCACATCGGCCGCCGCTGCCGAATCACAGGACGGAGCGACTGGGTTTCACGATGAGGAGATGATTTTTTGGGGTTGATGATTAATGTCTGTGTCAGTGTGTGTGTGTGTGTGCGTGTTTGTGTTATCGTGGAGGAAACTGCCGTGGTTAACCTCAGTCATTTCTGTTCATCCTGTAGCTTTTCCAGACGGACACTAAATAAACACATGGGAATAATCTGTGTTTCTATATTTTCCAGTTGTTTTAAACCGGCTCATAAATGCTCTCCCTTCCTCACCTCGATTCGTATTTGCGACCGTGCACGTAAGTCAGAGGTCAGAGGTCAGAGGAGAAAGTCGCCCTGTTCCAGGACTTCTGGCTTCTTAACTTTTTCAGAGAACAGAGTTCTGTCTCAAAGTTGAGCAGCTCAGGCCAAGGATTTTCCTTAACCTCTTTTGAGAAATGGACCGCGGGGTGAATTCATAAAAGAGCAGTCTGTCGGACAATTTGTCTTTTGACAGGAGGGAACATTGGAAGCCACCAGAGGGTGGTCGGCGGTGAGTGGCACAGGCCTGCCCGGGGCGGTACCTGCAGGCCATTCTTCCTCATGATTTGTCCTGGGTGCGGAGAGGAGGGAGCGGCGGCGACGGAGGTGGCGGCGGCGGCGGCAGGCAGGCGGCGTCGGGCCGCCATCTGGCCCCCGGCCGGGGGAATTGGGTGGCGAGGTGCGGGCGTGCGGGTGCGCGCTCGGTGTCAGTACAGCTCCATCAGGGCTGTTTGCGAACAGATGTTCGGCGGTGTGTTCGCTCCAGCACGGCTCAGGAGGGAAGACGTGTCTATCGGTTGGCTGCGGGCTTTCGGGGGGGAGCAGCCGACTCTGACCTTGAGGCTGCCGCGTGTCGATCCCTGTCTCCTAAAGCCCCGGTGAGACTACCCGACGCTGCCCCGGTGCAGTTAGAAAATGGACCAAACTCAATATATTTAAAGCGACGCTATGTAACAATTCCTACCTTAAAATAACAGCTTGAAAAAAATGGTGCCGCTACAATGACTTTTAATATGTTGATGTGCGCCTCCGCCACTGCCATCGGGGGTCTGTGGGCTAAATACCCGACTATGTAAGATTTTTGAGCCGCCCGGTCCTTCGACCTGCTTTCTGTCAGTGATGACCAACGTCACATAGTCCAGTCCACCTCACAGGGGACTTTTTATTTGCTCTGCTACGCGACGCGTAGAGACAGAGAGACATGCTGCTGTGGAGACGATCAATAACAGACGTTTAGTTTAATAAAAGAACAAAGACGTCTTTAAGAAAGGGACCTGACATTACTGCTGCTGTCATCTGGAGGAGAGAGAAAGTAACAGGGGGGCGGGCAGAGATTTTTTTTTTTTACTCAAACTCAAAAGAGCCATATGCGTCACCGGAAGTGCCATATATGGCTCAGAGCCAGAGGTTCACGACCCCTGATCTATCATAACTGGGTATTTACGACACTGAAGTAAACGTTGAATACCTGAAGGGGGCGCTACAAGGGAAAAACTACATAGTGGGGCTTTAATTTCTGATATCAGTTTATTAAAGTGGCTGCTCAGGAAAAGTTCCAATCCCGATGGATTGGCAGCGATCTCCGTAGAAGTTCAACCATCTAGCACCAGTCAGGATTTTATTTGTTATCCAGCCAGGGGATCTATTTCTTTCTTAGCATGTGCTATGCTTCCTCATGAGCAGAGGACAGTGTTAAACGCAAGGACAAGAGTATCCTCTGTCTCCATCATCCGGATCTCGCCAATCAATAAGCGTTTAATCTGTCAATTACATGGCTCTAATTTAACCGCCTGCAGGTATAGAGCTATATATCTCCGAGCACTTCCCCGTGAAAATACAGGCTATAGGAAATTTATCTTTTGGAAAAATGTCAGTGCAGGAAAATGTAAGTTTCTTAAATGGAGCGGGGAGGCGGGGGGGGGGGGGGGGGGAGCGAGTCCAAAACACGTCGTCCACGCCTTGGAGATAGGGTGGACGGAGCGGAAAGCGGCGGTTTAAAGGAGGGGAAAGGGGTTAAAGAGAAGATTACGTACAGTGAGTCGGGAGAGATCGGCGCTTGTAGTTAAGGGAATCTCAGCGAGGACGTGCCCCGTGGTAGCGCTGATCCGCAGAGACGCTCTTTAATCGGACGATTGGAGCGAGGGGAGAGAAGAAAAGGACCTCGTGGTCTCGATAGCGAAGGGAATATTTGAACATTCCCGAAAGGGATTCCTTTGGAAAAGATCTGAGACAGCAGCCAGTGAGCTTCTTTATTGTATATTTTATATTTCTGTATGCGTCACATAAAGCGTTTTCTGATTTTCTTCTCAGTGCCCATGTGAAACAATTCAAGGAGACATTTTCTCTTATTATTTATGAAATAAATATTCCTTCCATCTCACTGGCATAAGACTACAAAACCAAACAAACCTTGATTATTTCTTTCTTTGTTAGCTAACATGCTATGTATGCGTAATTTCAGAAGGCTCTGCTGATGTTTAACTAATTAGAAACACAAAATAAGGAACCCGTAATAACAGTATAGAGTCGACTGGAGACCCGGCTCGTAATTACTGTTGTCAATATTTGAAGTGTTATGGACACACGGTGTTGAGAGTGCAGTCCAGCTTTCACCTATAAAAACCAACATCTGTTGAAGCATACATTAAGTTTAAAAATAACTGTACAGAGATCACCGGGTAAAGTACAGTCGGCCAGATGTCGTTTTAAAAGTGCCAGATGGAACAATGAAAGTGGGATTGGAAATTAGAAGGCACTGTGAAAGGTCAGATCAATTAAGAGAGCTGCGTTGGCTGCCATATGACAATTATGGCAAGTTTAAAGCACTTGAGCTGGCGCTGCCGGCGGAGTGAGTGGCTGTCGCGGGGAGGAAGTTTCTCGGGGGGCGTGGGGGACACACATGCTGGACGGGGGAGCTTCCTGGACTGAAGTGCATTTACACCGGGTCAAGGTTAATGACCCGCTCAGATAAACCTGATAGAACGCCTCGCAGCGCCGCTCGCGACCTTTGTCCGTCAGTATTAAGGAGCCAATAAATTACAGCCAGTGACTTTAAGTGACATTGAAATTTACTCTGCTCTAATGAGAGAGAGAGAGAGAGAGAGAGAGAGAGAGCAGAGAGAGAGAGAGCAGAGATGGGAGAGCACGAAGGAAGGAGAGAGAGAGAGCGACAGCAGAGATGAAAGGAGAGAGAGAGACAGCAGAGAAGGAAGGAAAGAGAGAGAGCAGAGATGGGAGACAGCGAAAGAAGGAGAGAGAGAGTGACAGCAGAGATAGAAGGAGCGAGAGAGGGAGGGAGACAGCAGAGATAGAAGGAGAGAGAGAGTGACAGGATAGAAGGAAGGAGAGAGGGACAGCAGAGATGGAAGGAGAGAAAGAGGGAGATAGAGAGACAGCAAAGATGGAAGGAGAGAGAGAGACAGCAAAGATGGAAGGAGAGAGAGAGACGGCAGAGATGGAAGGAGAGAGAGACAGCAGAGATGGAGGGGGAGATAGCGAGACAGCAAAGATGGAAGGAGAGAGAGAGACAGCAGAGATGGAAGGATATAAAGAGGGAGATAGAGAGACAGCAAAGATGGAAGGAGAAAGAGAGAGACAGCAGAGATGGAAGGAGAGAGAGACAGCAGAGATGAAGGATGGAGAGAGAGACAGCAGAGATGGAAGGAGAGAAAGTGACAGCAGAGATACAAAGAGGGAGAGAGAGATGCATTTATGATAAAGGGATGCAGTTAATCTGAAGGTTTGGATGCAGAAATAAATCATATATTTTCTAAACATTTTTCCAGGTCATTAACAACCCCCCCACACACACACACACATACACACACACACACACTGCTCCGACCCTCTCTTTGATGCCATGAAATCGACACCGGGAGTCTCCGCTGTCCCAGATGGCTTCCAGCTCCCCTCAACACACATGAGTGCGCACGAACCACAAGGGGGCAATATTTGCATTGTTTGTCTGCATCCTCCCCGGGCGCACACACACACACACACACACACACACACACACACACACACACACACACACTGATTTACATTTATGTTTTGCATTTGCACATTGGGAATGGAGCACAGTTTAGCCGTTCATTTACATTGCAACACGTTAAACAGAAGCCACGATAAGCTGTTTTCCTGAAGCGACAACCGCTCACGCCGTCTGACTACAGGGCCGCGGGCTCTTTACGATACTATTCACACAGGCAGTAATACTTTACAGACTAAAGCAGCCGCATCTCTTTTACATCCAGTGCTTATCTGTACTTCTGGAAATCCTCCCCGCTGTTGTCTGGCCCTGCGACCTTTGAACTTTGGATTAACAAGCCATTGTTCTACGCGGTCGAGCGTGCCGTGGTACGGCTCAGCACAAACACACTGAGAGGCGGGACATCTTCTCCCAACGCTTAAACACTATTGAACAAGACCATTTAGGAATTTCTCACACAATTTGTTCAGTTGATTCTTCTCCAAAGTTCTGCTGTAAGCACTTTTCCGAGCGTGCAAACGGAATTATTCATCGCATTAGCGATAACATAAATGCGGCGACGACATAATTTAATGCACCCCGTTGAGATTACCTTTATTTACTCGTGAAAAAAAAAGAATACCATGAACTACTTTTCTTTCTCGAGCAAAACGATTTCTTTTGAACTGTGTCCCCCGCCACACTGAGAAGGATATATGTTAGGTCTGCTAATATCTCCATTTGAATGTCCTTAAAATACAGTTTTAATTATAGATAAGACCCAACCTGAGATGGAGCCACATCCACGGCTGTGGCTCCACTCACAGCATGTCGTTAGAGCAGAGATCTATGGATTCAAGTCGATAAGACGGTAAAAAATAAAAAATAAAAAATGTGCACTCGCACACCTGTTTACTGTATTTATAATAAAGTCTCTAGTTTTGTGACTGCACTTTTGCCTTTCTCTTAGAGGACAGCGGTCTGAGTTGAGACTTGCAGCAGGTGCATCACCTCCAGCTCTGTATGCATCAACTGTAACTGTGCACCGGGCTCTGCGCCTGGGGTTCTGTCTCCATCGATTGTTGGGCCACTCTGCAGGAATGTGGGAATTAATTAGACAATTTGTATAATGGACTTAGGCACATAAAGACATGCGGGGCTCGACAGAGTGGCGGCATCCCCATTGTCCTTGAGGAACTCTCATCCAGATGTTCAAACGGATTGGAGGCTGACCTCTCACCCGCTCCTAATTATCATCTGAATGACAACATGGCCCGGATCAATAGTTCCAAGTCGCGGTTTGGGAGATCACAGATAAGACGCCACCTCGTTGTCAGTGAGACAAACATGCTAATGTAATTAATGTTCAATAATCCTCGGGCAAAAAGATCCAAGTGTGGATATTATTGCCAGATATTTACTCCAAACAAGCAGACCGGCAGAACGCTGGAGAGAAAGCGTGAAGCAGAGGAGACTTCCTATTGAGAGAGAACTCATGATGAGGTCAATGGGAGTCTTTAGAGCCGTGTCGGACTCCCCCACTGACTCCCTGTGCTGTGCGTGTGTGTGTGTGTGTGTGTGTGTGTGTTTGCGCTGTTGAAGATGCAAACTGCAGGCAACTCTGCTGTCATCTCGGATACAACATGACTCATAATGTATGTTCTCTGAGGATATATCTAGCTCTATATATATATATATATATATATATATATATATATATATATATATATATATACACATATATTATATATATGTATATTAAATATTATATATATGCATATTATATTATATATAATTTATATATATTATATATATATATATATATATATATATATATATATACATATATATTAACCATCCAATATCCAGTTTCTTTCTGTTCTTCCCATTAAAGGAGCTTTAAAGGTGGAAAAGGATTTTCCAACCAGTTATGCAATTCTTGTACGTAGGTATAATTTCGCAACTTCAATTTAAAAGAAATTGATTATGCTTTCTAATTCATAATTTCTTTCCCCCCTCGATCTATATGATTACTTTCCAAAAGAAGATTCGATGTATAAAAACATTACAATCATCTAAAATATGATGATGTGTTATTGGTTCAACTACCCGTATAGAAAGGAGGTGCAAGCGCTTCCACTTTGCATTAAAATGCTGATTATAACGATGCAACAGTAATGACAATCCAATCATATAATATATGATAATACGCCACTCACAGGCGGCACTAAATGTACTTGTGACTGCTGCAGCTTGATATTTACTGTCCAGACGTGAGCGGGGTTCATCTATTTTCCCAAAATGTCAAACTTTATTTTGATACAGCCACGATTTTAAACTGTACTTTCAGCAAAATATATATATATTCACACAAGATAAAATTTCCCTCGAGGTGTCCTTAAATCCCAGACCATATTCCCCTCACGGCAGTGACCTCCGGATGACACCCGCAGCCTCCTCGGCCCCGCCTCCCTCCATCTTCGACGAGTGCACTTTTGTATTTTATTTTCCACACCGACCCAGCCGCTCACTTTCCACACATCACAACTCTGACTGATTAACTTAATTTCTTTATTCTTCTTCTTACCTTCTAAAACCTCAGCTCACAACAACACTCCCCACTGAGGCAATAGCAATTTCTCTGAGAAGTTGCCCTCCTTATGATTCAAAAATCATAAACGCAGCGTGCGTCAATGACGATCTCATCTCGGATTATTTATTTTTTTCTCGCAGAGAAGAATAAAAAAGAGGTTGCGGGGAAATAGATGCCCAATTAAAGAAATTGTTATTGTGAAATAGCACCGGATCTCATCGGGATTTTTGCTCCGGTAACTATCCCATTCCGTCTTAAATGATCTATATGAGCAGTGAAGAGAGGAGGGAAGGGTTATGTTTATATGTGTGTGGGAGGGTGTGTTCGTTACAAGATGAAGAGAGATGGAGCAATGCAATTTATTCCTTAAGCGAGGTAAAGGCCATATTGCCTACCATTAACAGAGCATAACGTCGGCACGGGCTGATAATTAAGTAATCCATGAGAGCATGAGCAATATGGGACAATCACCAACATCCTCTGCTCGCTTTGCCACATCAAGCCACTCGCCGCTTTCTTTTCTCTTTTTTTCTCTTTCGCCGCTTTTTTTTCTTCTTCTTTTCCCGCCAACATCATTTCAGATTATGCTGGAACATATTATTGCACTGTGATTTGAAACTGCTGCTGTAGAGAAAAATGTTCTGCTCGCAGCTCCAAACTAATGATTTCAGTGAGATGAACTCATTTCAGAGACGCGCGTGTGTCGCCTGTCACGCTATCCTTTTCGTCTGATTCGCTCTCATTGCACAAACTTTCGGTTAATATTTGATTCGATGGAGGGAAAGTTGGGTTTTTTTTTATTTATTTATTTTTAATTGTTGACATTTGTGGTCTGATGAATTGTATTTTTTTCAAACGTTGACCTCATGCGCGATACATAAAGAAGGAAACTTAATTTAAATGTAATTCTATATTTTGGTTTGGAAACAATTCCTGGTCATGCGTGCGCTGAAGTCATATAGATATTTTCGAGGGGGTATTTTATTTAAACATGCAGAGGTAATCACCACAGACCAGATGAAACCTTTAGATGTTTCACAAACTCCCATAAGCTGATTTCCTTATGTCGAATGTTTTAAAAACATTTTAATACCATTCATACTTTTCTTTTCTTATTGTTATTTTTTACTAAAAAAGGAAATTTCTTTATTTTCAAATAGACATAATTGTTGCAAATTTTAAGTGCAAATAGCTTTATATATATATATATATATATATATATATATATATATATATATATATATATATATATATCTATTATATATATATATATGTGTATATATATATATATATGTATACAGTATATATATATATATATATATTTTATATATATATATACTGAGGTGTATCTTTTATATAACCTTATACAACCCCATGTATGGGTTTCTTTGACAGCCCTGTTCATAGAGGATATATTCAGGTATTGCAGGTATTCTTCATGTCGATGTGACGAGAGCATGATTCACGTACATTCTTGAGGGGTGTCAGTTGGGTCACTTTGCCCTCAGGAGAAGCTAAAGTCATAAATATGGGCGTCCATCAATAGTCTGCTTGAGTTTCAAAGGCTTTCACACACGCCGGAGGACACGTTCAGATCCTTTACTGCAGTAAAAACAGCAATGTGCAATAAAAATACTCGGATTAAAGTCAAAGTCCTGCTTTAAAAATTACAAATATTATGAGCAAAATATTAAAAATGTGCACTGTGTAATATCTGGCTGTAATTTTTGTTTAAAGCATGTTTTTTTATTATGTTATAGAGTTTAATGTTAAATTATGTCTCTAAATAATATCTACTGCACGATAATCAGCTAGCCCATCTCCGTTTCGACTAGTAATATCACTCCTACCTGGAGAGGGCGATAGTGAGTCACTTTCTGGCCTGGCCAGAGTCCGATATGACAAGGCGGAGGTACCTTTAGATTTTTTTATTTAAATCCAAAATGCACGTAAATAAAATAAAGGACTGTGTTTTCAAGACGGACCTTCAGTTAGCAGCTAGCTCGAATTCAGCCGGTGCAAAACCTTCTTTCTTTTAAAACAAAGACTAACTTTAAGATGTGTGGACCGAGAAGGAGGTGAAATGCTGCCCCCAATTTCTTTGGACCACGTGGGCAGAATCAAACATAAATAGCTTTAAATATATATATATATATATATATATATATATATATATATATATATATATATATGTATATGTATACAGTATATATATATATATATATTTTATATATATATATACATTTAAAGCTATTTGCACTTAATATTTGCAACAATTATTTATATTTTAAAATAAAGAAACTTCCCTTTTTTAGTTTAAAATTATATATATATATATATTTTAATGGAATTTCAGAGAGAACTGGGTAACACAAGCATGAAAATACTCGTAACCGATCTGATCAGAACTCTACGTACTAAAGGTGTATAGCAGGTGGTGTAGAGATGCACGTATACGTGTGTAACGTCCCTCTTTGTAAGCAGATGTACAGACTGATCAAATAAACAACTAAATAAATCAGCTTCAGCATGAAAACCCCGCCAAAGTAAAAGCAGAATGACAAAACCTCTCATTTACACCGTCGACCGCTTTATTGTTCTACAAAAATAAAGAATACATTACATGTCTGTTCCTTCGCGTAAATAAACATACAGTGGTGGAAAAAGGATTGTGGGAGGGAAAGCGTTTGTTTCTCTACGAACCGCTTGGCATGCTGGGTGAGCGTTTAACAAGCAAAAATAAATCTTGTGCTGTGATTTTCAAATTGTTTGACACTCAAAGGGAAATTCATACCACCTGAAAGTGACAATAAACAAAAACCCTGGAGACTGACCACGTCTTTATTTTCGTATATGCGGCCTTGTATTCGTCAGCATGGAACTTTTGTCTTTGGCCACGCGCTCCAGGGTCACATGACCATGACAGCGGTAAGGTGCTCCTGAGTTTGTGGTAGAAGAAGAATAAATGAGATCTTGTATACAAAAGACATCACTTGTATTTTATACTCATATGATATCATTTAAATGGGACGGTGTTCATAGTCTGGCCTGTACTGTATATAAACTATACATCTATATATGAAAAGATGTGCGCTATGTCTTTTTAGATGAGCTTCGTCCTTTGCGCCCGGCTCCTCTGTGTCGCCGTTTGCCTCTTCCCCTCTCAGATGAATGGACAGCATCTCGTCGTCCTGTTGGTCCGGTCGCCACTGAAATATTTATCCAGATTGCAATTTACAACATTCCACAGTTTTCGACAGCAGTCCGTGTCGAGCAAATGCATTTTCATTGTTTCTTAAAACAAATTGAATCATGGGAGGTTTAGGACAAGACTCTTCAATTTCTCTCTCTCCCTCTCTCCCTCTTTCTCTCTTCCCCTCTCTCTTTCTATCTTTCTCACTCTCTCTCTCCGTCTCCCTCTCTCTCTCCCTCTCCTTCCTCCCTCCCTCCCTCCTTCCCTCTCTCTTCCTCCCTCCCTCTCCCTCCTCCTCCCTCTCTCCTCCCTCCCTCCTCTCTCTCTCCTCCCTCTCCTCCTCCCTCCTCCCTCCTCTCCTCCCTCCTCTCTCTCCCTATCCCTCTCCCTCTCCCTCTCTCTCCCTCTCCCTTTCTCTCCCTCTCCCCCTCCCTCTCCCTCTCTCCCTCTCTCTCTCCCTCCCTAACGAACGGTAACATTTTTAATTCTTTGCTTTCATCCCTCAAGACCGAAAAATACAATTTCATGATCACCTCGCTGCCGGAGCCGCGTTTAATAATTCCCAATTATGCAGCCAGGCACCTCGTCCACAGCGTGAGCCTCACCACGCCGCCGCCGCGCCGTGTGTGTTCAGTCACCTTGATATCATTGATGAGCATGTTCCCCCATCTTAGCAGGTTACACCGGCCGGGCCCCACGCACGTTTTAATAATACAGCATGCTGCTGTCCAGGAGGGAGTTTACCGCGTGTCTCCCGCTCCGGCCTTTTGTCTCCAATTTGTTACGCAGTTTACCCAAACATGCAGCGTGTGGCGGACGCACCGCCGCACGGGGACGACTCGCACTTTATTGAAAAAAAAGGAGTGGAAAAACACACTCCTGAAACAAGAGGAGTGAAAGTGTTTGTGTTTACACGATGTTCCACTCCACTCACCTACCTGCACATTGATTTATTGAACACTTTATGAAGAACTGGGGAGATGATTGGTGTTCAAGCAGGTGTATCTTTTATATAACCTTATACAACCCCGTGTATGGGTTTCTTTGACAGCCCTGTTCATAGAGGATATATTCAGGTATTGCAGGTATTCTTCATGTCGATGTGACGAGAGCATGATTCACGTACATTCTTGAGGGGTGTCAGTTGGGTCACTTTGCCCTCAGGAGAAGCTAAAGTCATAAATATGGGCGTCCATCAATAGTCTGCTTGAGTTTCAAAGGCTTTCACACACGCCGGAGGACACGTTCAGATCCTTTACTGCAGTAAAAACAGCAATGCGCAATAAAACTACTCGGGTTAAAGTCAAAGTCCTTCTTTAAAAATTACAAATATTATGAGCAAAATATTCAAAATGTGCATTGTGTAATATCTGGCTGTAATTTCTGTTTAAAACATGTTTTTTTTAATTATGTTCTAGAGTTTAATGTTAAATTATGTCTCTAAATAATATCTACTGCACACTAAGCAGCTAGCCTATCTCTGTCTCGACTAGTAATACCACTCCTACCTGGAGAGGGCGATAGCGAGTCACTTTCTATGCTGGCCAGAGTCCGATATGACAAGGCAGATGTACCTTTAGATTTTTTTAATTAAATAAAAGACTTGTGTTTTCAAGACGGACCTTCAGTTAGCAGCTAGCTCGAATTCAGCCGATGAAAACCTTCTTTCTTTTAAAACAAAGACTAACTTTAAGATGTGTGGACCGAGAAGGAGGTGAAATGCTGCCCCCAATTTCTTTGGACCACGTGGGCAGAATCAAACATAAAACCACTCAATGCAGTTTTACTACTTTGTTATACTACTACATGGGATATTACCATAGTATTATATTAAAGACGCATTAATGTGTAAGAATCATTTTACTCCGTTGGTCGAGCTGCATTATATTTTAGAATCTAATTTGATATTTTATAAGAATATAAGAATATATCTTGTTTTGTAAAGTTACAAATGAAGTACAAATATACACTGTTTACCTCCGAAATGTAGAGTAGAAGTATAATGTGGCATCGAAAAGCACCATCAATGCATACTTTAAAATAACTCAGTCTTAGTTTTTTGGGGATATTTTGCTTTTTAAAACGTCACATCAGCATAAAATGTGACTTTGATCTGCAGCTTTCATGCCGACGCAAACCCTGAAATCATCTGAGCCGCACAGAGCATTTCACAAGACGACCGAGCAACAGGAGAGAGTGAAGACGTTTCAATTCCAAACGCAGATAATAGACATTACTGTAACAGCGTGTGTTGCAATAAGACATCCAGTAATAATAAGTCAGTGACCAATAAGCAGCTGAACTCATTAACTCACTCTGGCTAACACTGGAGGAAGTTTGTTCTGCCGTCGTGTTTGAAGATGTTTTTCTTTGCTCGGTGTGTCGTCTGCGTTTCCTTCCTGCTCTTTGTTCCTCCCGCTAAACATCTCTCTAAGTCACCCCCGGGTGCAGCTCCCACCCTCCAGCAGTGCTTCATATCAGCGTTTGTTTTGTGATGCCACATTTACAACAGCGGTTTGTAGTTTTGCTGTTTTTTTTTCTCTCGTTTTGCTGCGGCTGAACACCAGCCGAACGCCGACACGCCGGCCGGGCCTTTTCTTGCTCTTCCAAATGAATGTCGTGCTTAGTCTTAATGCATGAGTCCTAATGAATGGGGAGTGAGTGCAGTGAGAGAGTGATGGAGGTGGGAGAGATAATAAAAAACACCCACCTGGACACCCACTCAAGCGCACACACACACACACACACACACACACACACACACACACACACACACACACACACACACACCTGTCAGTGCCTGAGCGTCCACTACATTACACAGTGAAGCTATTCAGGAATGAAAATATATCTCGCCGTGATCGGTGGGTTATGACACAATACAGTATTTTTCTAAGCTTTCCCTCTTTCTTTCTTTCTTTTCTTTTTTTTTTTTTTTGCATGTCACCTTTAATACCCTCTCCCTCTCCATATAGAAGCAAGCTCCAAAATTAGTGATTGCAGGTTACGTGGAGGTCAAACGTGGGATCAGAACCATGTGTTCCCAACATTATGTGGACATTTTTCCCGTCAGACCTCGTGGAAATCAACCCTTTGCAGTGACCCCCCCCCCCCCCACACACACACACTCTCAACAATTTAAGGTCCTGAACACTCGCATGGCACAACAACAAAAAAAGACACGAAGGGCAACGTTCTGCAAAGTATTGTTCGCCGAGTAAAACGCGCCCGAGGGGGCACAACTCTGCAACTTTGTTTTTGATCTACTTTTGAAGAAGTTGCACCTCTCCCTCCTCCATCATTTACCGCGTCTGTGTTTTTTTCGTGATCTTTATTTTTCTAATATCGCTTGTCGAAACCTAATTCTTCTTCATATTAAGCAGCGGGGACTTGATGACATTTTTGATTTAGGATGTAATTTCATTCACGTTTCCGGGGAAAATATCAGAAACATAAAATTGTTATTTGTCGGAGAGGCGCAGCAGCTCTCAGTGTGTGTGAGTGTGTGTGTGGGGGGGTGTGTGTGTGTGTCAGTGTGTGTGTGTGACTTTCAGCTTGAAACAAGTAAATGCTTTTGTGTGTGTGCATGAGGTCAACGGTGTGTGCGCGTGCATGTGCCTAGGTGAGTGTATGTGTGTGTGTGTGTTTTTGTCAGTGTGTGTGTGTGTGTGACTTCCAGCTTGAAACAAGTAAATGCTTGTGTGTGTGCATATAGGGTCAAGTGTGTGTGCGCGTGCGTGTACCTAGGTGTGTGTGTGGGGGGGTGTGTGTGCATGAGGTCAAGAGTGTGTGCACGTGCATGTGCCCAGGTGTATGTGCATGTGTGGGGGGTGTATGTAAGTGGGTGTGCGTGTGTGTGTGTGTGTGTGTGTGTGTGTGTGTGTGTGTGTGTGTGGAGGGGGGGGGGTCTCCCTTGCCCATTGTCTGTCCACAGAGCCTGCGGAGAGAGCCCGCTGCTTTCGGGGGGGCACCACCGCCAGCCCCTAATATGGCAAATGAATGCATGAGCGAATACAAGGGTGAATAACTGAATGAATAACCAAAGACAATTTACATAATTGCACGTAGGGTATGTATTTTCTAGCATTTGAGCGTCTATTTGCATATTCACACTCTATAGAAATTATTCAGTCAATACTGTAGATCCATCATGTAAATACAACTCCTTTGAATTAACGGCGAAAAAGGGGGGGGGGGGAGAAAAAAAAAGGAACGCAAACTATAATAACGTTAATGATGCTTCGTGCCCTGAGGGAAGATCTCCTCCCAGCCTCCAGAGCAACCGCTGTCGGAATATGTGATCCCGAGAAATTCAGTTATGACATGTTTGCTAAGCAGGTAAATACCAAACTGTGTGTTCCGCGCTCTTGTTCTTCTGAGCCCGCAGCGGTGATCTGAGCTCCGAGTCGACCATCCATCTCCAACGTCGAGGGGTCTTTGTTGCACACGTGTGATCACAGTTTGAAGAAAGTACCCCGCAAACCGTCCCTTGAAGTGCTGTTCTCCCTCTCGCGTCGCCCTCCTCCGTGATCAAGATAGACAAGATGCTTATGCATGCCGACATCTTTTTTTTCCTTTTTTTCTCCTTTTGACGGTTAAAAAAAGAAAATCGACCCCCGGTTATCGCTCCGCATTCCTTTTGTTGTTGTTTTAGGCGGGAAGAGAGGTCGCCGAACCTTCACAGCGCTCGCCTGAGAATGAATGCAGTTTCTGGTTTGTGGTGGAGGAGAGGGTGCAGGGGGTTGAAGTGAAGGGAGTGGCGGATGAAGCGGGAGATTGGGGGGTGGGGGGTGCAGTGTGTGTGTGTGTGTGTGTGTGTGTGTGTGTGTGTGTGTGTGTGTGTGTGTTGACCCTGCGTACCCTTCACCTTTTGTCCCACTGTGTGGTGCTGATGTGAGTGAGGGAGGAGGACATGTGAAGAGCCAAACTCAGGCCAGTGGAGTGGCACCCCTGCCTGGGTTTTTGCAAACCCCCACTCTCTCTCTCTCTCTCTCTCTCTCTCTCTCTCTTTCACTCCGTCTTCCCAGCCCCGCAGCTACAAAACACATATTTTCCTCCGTCAGGATGGGGTTCAGAGCAGAGGGCAACCAAACGCACGTGAGTATGCACCGTGGTTGTGTTTGACCGGGTCATCAGTCACACGAAGAACGCCCCCCCTCAATCATCTCATATCGCCGCTCTCACAATTCGGGCCTTTATGGCTCTTTTTGCTTGTCATACTTAAAAATGTCTCTTGTTTGTCAGCCATAATTCAGCATCTCATGAATAAGTCATGAGAATAACCGCTTTCATTTAAAGGCTTTAACCTGTGCAAAATCCTTGTTGGCTGACTTGGCAGTAGCACACACACACACACACACACACACACATGTACACACATACACACACACACATATACACATGCATGCACATACTGTGTGGGTGCTCCGGGCAGGAAGCGTGTAGCCGTGGTAGATTTGCAGCCCTTCGTCCACAAACGGGGGGGTAATGTAAATGAGATGGCCTGCAGTCCTGAGAGGGGGGTGGAGGGGTGTGTGTGTGGGGGGTGGGAGGGGGGAGGGGGGGAGGGTCGCTGATCACTGTCCACCACATTAAGCACCACTCATTCTCTCCCGCTCACATGCACAATCATCTCATCGTATGCAAAGCAGGAGCCCTCTCAGTGTGAAAAACAACAACAGCCGCGCTAATGAAACACTCGCTTTTAATGTGAAGATGGAAAGATGGTTTGTATTTTTTTTTTTTACAAAATTAAATATCATCGAAGCGGAGAGTCGCTCGACGTGAACGAGCGGCGCGGCGCCGGTTACGGTGGCGTTGGTCTGAGGACGAGTCAGGTTTGTTACAGGTGTTTATTTCATTTTCATAAATGTTGTTGTTGTTTTTGGTAGATGTGGGAACATTCACAAAGAGCCAGGCGGGGTCAAACCATTCAGGAGTTTAGCCAGATAATCAAGGAAACCTTATCTCCAATAAATGTGTACTGATATGGATGTTTCCAATGGACAGATATGGTTATTTGGATGTTTCCAATGGACAGATATGGTTATTTAGATGTTTCCAATGGACAGATATGGTTATTTGGATGTTTCCAATGGACAGATATGGTTATTTAGATGTTTCCAATGGACAGATATGGTTATTTGGATGTTTCCAATGGACAGATATGGTTATTTGGATGTTTCCTATAAACAGATATGGTTATATGGATGTTTCCAATAGACAGATATGGTTATTTGGATGTTTCCAATGGACAGATATGGTTATTTAGATGTTTCCAATGGACAGATATGGTTATTTGGATGTTTCCAATGGACAGATATGGTTATTTGGATGTTTCCTATAAACAGATATGGTTATTTGGATGTTTCCAATGGACTATTATGGTTATATGGATGTTTCCAATAGAGAGATATGGTTATATGGATGTTTCCAATAGAGAGATATGGTTATATGGATGTTTCCAATTATACTTTTTCCAACTCTCTCTGATGGTGAACTGCTGAATGGTGACTTTGACACCGGAGACCACGGTTCATGTCCTTCGTCCTGCATGTGGTTAAACTTAAGCATCAAAAGTCCTTAAAGCCAATAGTAACAGCATAAAGACTGGAAGCAAATGGAAACGGCAGAAAGCTCACTGATTGGTTTATTTGTGTATAAACAAAATCAAGATTCTTGCCAGACAAGGTGATGTCCTGCAATCACAGTTGGGCTAACAGGTGTCTGGCTGTATAGCTTGATATTTAAAGGTCAGATATGAGCGTGGTGTGGATGTTCTGATCTAGCTCTAGGAAAAAAAGCACATTCACTGGAAAAAAAGTATTTAACCTCTAACCCTTTATGGGACACTCATTGAAATACTTTAAAATTCTAAATGTCAATACTATTGCAGGACATACTGTTTTACTGTTGTGACATTAAAATAAACAAATATTGTTTTTAGGTAGAAAATCAACATCAACAAAGTTTCCAGATTTGGTTCCTTGTCCGTTTGTGGTACAATAAAACAAGTTACCATATTTAGTTCCTTTCCCATTTGTGGTCAAATAAAAGAAGTTACCATATATGGTTCCTTGGCCAATAAAGGGTTATCATGCTTTAGTTGCTTCAAGCGTACATTTTAGGACATAGGAAACCAAATAATAAATGTTAAATCACAGATTTTTTTCTGTACATTTTTTCTGCAGATGACGTTTATAAAAATAAGTTCTTTAAATGCCATTTGGGAAGCATCGCAACTCTCTCAGAGCCTTCGTCGATGCTGAAGAATAGTGCGCAGGACTGTTATCCTCTAAGGAGACAACAACCCTGATGAATTATGGAACCATAGCGTATGGATTAATGCTGATAGCAGACGCCCCTGTGCTGCTCTGTCAATAGAATCGGCTCTCACTCAGACGCAGTCGATAAGACAACAGAGAGGACTTTGACCCGGCCGAGATCCTTCAGCCCACTCATAATAACTCGACGGATTCGGACGAGACCTCAGACGACATCAACATCCCATATTTATCAGCGACAAATACAGCAAAAGCCAACACTTCTTGTGTGCTTTACTCATATTTAGCCTCCCACTCGGCAAACAAGCGCCCGCCGAGCTTATTTACAGCGAGTTCTGCAACGGTGAACACATTTGTACTCCCCGAACGCTTCATTTATTAAACCGTTGTCGGCGCAATTTGTTCACTTAGCTACATGCCTACCTATTTGTTCCTTTACATGACAGGGTGGCGCTTCCTGTCAGGAGTGTTGTTTTTTTCTTTGTTTCCTCCCTCTTTGCATGCTTCCAGCATTCAAATGTGCTGATCACACAGAGCGCAGCCGGGCGGGGAGAGGAAGGGAAAGGGGAAGAAGAGTAAGCAGACTGCAGTAAACAACGCTTTGGCTCTTTAAATAAAACATTTGTTTGTGATTGAGGCTTCATGATGTGAACAGCATGACCTGTTTTACTGGGAGTCTCCAAACAGCCAGCGCGCCACCCTGGCAGAAACAGATCCCATCTCTCTACCCGCAGACCCAGGGCCTATTTATATTGCATGAGAACAAATTTTTTTGACAAGTTGAGTGATAGATTTGTACAAGGCCCAGATGTTTTTCGTTTTCTGCACAGGCTACTGTCTGAGGGACATAAATTGCTATTAATAAAACTTTTAACAATACATGGCAAATGAGTTTTCCCTGTTAACATGGGGTGAGGAGGCGCACGTGGTGCTCGCTGAGGGGCTTCTTGGGAATAGGGGGCACTGTCTGAGTCAACATTTGAGGGACAGCGAGTGAAATAACGTGAACACGTGAACAGCTAACGACTGAGAAAACGCACAACGCCACTGACAGAATATAGAATATACATCATCACTGGCCATTTAGTCATCGACTCTCGAATTCATGGTTTTCACTTGGAGCAACCTACAAGTATTCGTTAATGGAGGAGTTTATACTTAATGGATTTAATGTGCAAAATGTACTTACATTAGGGTTAAAGGTATTTTTTATTGATTTGTCAGTGACAGAAAGGGAGATACTCAGTAGAAGAAGAATAAAAGATAGAGAAGGAAGTTGAGCCCTAACATTTTGATCCTTGCAGAGACATTAGAGCACTTCTACGCACGACGGTTACTTTATAGTCGTTAAGTTTTTAAAAGCAGTTGCGTAATGTCTTCTGTGGCTCTGGTGGAGCCGGTGAAATGAACCCTCGAGGATTTTATAACAAACAAAAGAACTCCTGCATCATAAACTAGTACGACGTGTTCATTGATGGGAGAAGAATTCAGATCTTCTTCTTTTTTTCCACAAAGAATAATAAAATATACGACAGTCTAGTAAGTAAAAGTCTATTGTATATTCCTGGGTAGTAAATATGTGTCCTGTTTGTTGGGTCTTTTATTATCTTTACCTATTGTAAAACATCAAAATTAGTATTTTTTTGTGTTATTAATATAAATCTGCAATGCAACTAGTGACTACAATTATTGAATAAAGGTAGTTTGAACTAAAAAGTGCAGTATCTGTGCCAGGTAGCCTATAACAGAAAATGGGAATACTAAATAAGAAAATACACATATATAACTCAATCTCATCCCTTATTTATCATTAAATAGTTTTTGTTGGGTTCTCATTAAAGGTTGCAGTCCACACACACCCACACACACACACACACACCCACACACACACACACACACACACACACGCTCACACTGCATGAGGCGGATTGACAGCAGCACACCAGGATTCCACTGTTGCCTCTCTATCTCCCCTCCACGCATTTCGCCTTTCACTTTGTGCTGAAATAATTAACCGCGTGCATGTTTGAAGGCGGGATTACAGTTGTCTAATTGTAGCGAGCGTTGTCATGGAGACTATCAGGCCATCGGTGAATAAACAGCCTTACTTGGCAGTGTTTGGCTAAAATGGGGCTTTGTGCAGATGTCAGACATAGATTTATGATGGTGAAACAGATTATATTTGGCAGTAAAATCAATAGGCTGACCACTCTGGAAGGGCTGCTTATTTTTGATAAACAGCTCTGTGGATGTAACCTGCCCAGAAGCTTGTCTCCTCATCTGTTTGCTCTCAGCGTGTAAATTAATGTCAAAGTTTACTTTCTAAAGAAGGGGGGTTGGGATTTTACTTCAAAGTTGTGCACAAATGTACTCATTACTGCTGTGGGCGCCATGAATATTTAGTGCTTTTCCCAAAAAAACAACATTCACAAAGTAACCAAGTTAGTTTTTTGATAAAGTTACTCAGAGACATGCATGCTTTTTTTTCCCTTTAGGTAGCATGTTTCAGATATAATAGAAATACTAAGAACGGTTTGAGACATTCATCAAAGGGAATAAAACGGACTAATGCGACGCAGGTTTGGGTATCTTACTCCATGGAAATATCTCATTAAGTTGTCATGAGTAATTGCATCATGCAGAATTTATGGAAATCATTTGCAAACATCTGGAAAATTAGAGACTGGTTTTGTTTCTTTTATTTCAATGACATCCAGAAGTCGAAGAGAAAAAACACTAATGAGAATAACAGTCAGTTCTCTGGTATTTTAATGTAATGTTGATGCTATTATGGAGGCTCCAGTAGGGGGTATGCACAGTAGGGGTATGCAGTGGATCGCTGTGGACAGAGAAACCCGCAGAGGACAAATATTTAAGAGTGTTAATAGTGTCGAAACCCAAACAGAACCAAACACATTTAGGGGGGGAAAGTAAGTAAACTATGTCTGGATTAATTTAAAGTTATCGACGTGACCTCCGGATTGTTTTTGTAACCACATTGTACATTATTATTCTATCGAGAAATGCTTACAATGATAATAATGAATGCATTTGCGTGAGTGAATGAAGCGACATCACATTTTTTTTGGTCAAAATGTGCAAAATAAGCAATTAACCACTAAAATAATGTTATTTTAGTGGTTTATTGCAACTATAGCTTGATCTCAAACGTAATACAATATGAAAATAAAGCAGTTGTTACCCTAAATGTCGCCTTAATATCATCAACAATGCTCCAAAATCATCAATTTAAAAACACGTGGAGAAGTGTAACTAGACAAGCACGATTAGTTTCTAAAAAAGTGAAAACATATCCACATTCATCTGCACTCCCATTAGTAGCTTATAGAATATTACAGCATTCCTCACACAGTAGCCACAAATATTGATATTTTCACACAGAAAGCTGGATGCTAATTGGCCATTGTAAATGTATCATGGTTTCATCAATGCTTGTGCTATTGATTCGGTATAACTCGTGCCGTATGATTGTGTAACTGTGCGAATAGATCGAGACTATAAAAACAACATGTACTTTGTTTAAATCCTATGAAATATAAATAACGTAAATATGATTAAATCATCATTTTCTTTTTCGGTTTGAGGGATCGCGGCTATCTACCGTCTCATCTCTCCCCCATGTGTGCTCCGGCCCTCCCTCCAATCAGCAGCTAATCTCCAATCACACACAGGTAAGGGGTGAGATATGTCTTTTAATACGCTCTCTCGACACACACGCCTGTAAACTTAAAACGAGTTCAGTTAACTGTCAGGAGAAAAACATTCCAGGAACAGGAAGTCAATATCGCCGGCATCCCCCTCAGGGTGCACATTACCATTGTTGTGAGCCAGGTTAATGTACTTCAAACCAGGTTTATTATATACTGCGCTGCACAATAGTGCGAGGTGAGGGGTGTGTGTGAAATGAGGGGTGTGTGAGGTGAGAAAGGAAGCCGCTCGGCCTTTTCTCTGTGTTTGTACGGCTGCTCCACAGAAACGTGCATTATGCGTTTGTAGTGACGTTGTTATGGTGGCTGTAGGTGCTGGGTTATCGGGGCGTTTGCTTTGTTGTTATTTTTCTTTGCTAAACGCCCCAGACAGAGATCTGCCTCGTAAATCTCTGCGCTGACGCAAACGGTTTGATCGTAACCGTAACAACAAATCAATAATATGACAGACCCCAGCCCCCCCCCCCTAGTCAGGCCTATACTTCTGTTTATTACCTTCGCATTGATGAAAATGCGGAAGGTAATGTTTTGATCGCCGCCTATTTGTATGCGTGTTATTCGCATAAGTCAAAAAGTATTAAACCGAATCGCATGAAATGTGGTGGGATGATTGGTTATTATTCGGGGACCATTTGACTAGATTTTGGGATTGATTGGGTCAAAGGTCAAGGTCATGAAAAGGTCAACATCTTCTTTTTACCATAGCGCGGTCAATTTATATTCAATTGACATGCAACTAATGCCAAATGTTCACAATTCAATGCCCAATCGTGTGATATGCGAAGGTATGCGCTCTACCGAGTGCCCGTTCTAGTTGATATTATTATTTCCCACATTTCCCAGAAGCAACTAACCAAGGACTTGTTGAAACCACCGTTTGATGTCTGTGTAGTTAGTTATAGAATCAGTTCAGAAAAGTACTCTATATGTATTTATACATAAATACTGACATCTGTAAGTTTTCCCTTCTTATTAGCTTTTTTTTCAGAAGTCAAGAGAAAGTGCGTGATTCATTTCTGATTGCACACACTGTATTTAAAGGCAGTAAATTGTTTCATTATATTTTTATGAAGACAGACAGTTTTATAAAAAAAAAGGGAGGTAGCTCATCTGAGTAACAATGAGATTTAATCAAATAAAAACTAACTATAATAATGTATGCCTGGCTACACATGTTATCAATATACATGTGACATCAGTTCAAGAGCTGTTTATGTATAAAATCAAGTGGATGGACATTCAGAGGACGATGTAACGAAGAATAAAGCACAACCGTCCACCTCTGATCGCCGTAACAGAAGCTCCGTCTCGGTGTATTGAAAATGATTCGTCTCTCTCTCATCACCTCTCCACTCGGCTCTCACTGCCCACTGCAGCCCGCAGTGACCCCTGGGCTCCGCCGGAGTCACCCTCCCCACTCAGCACGCCTGTGGTCCAAGAGGGGGCTTTTAGGCCGCCCCCCGAGCTCATCAATATTGCAGAGGAATAAAGTAGGCTGGCGGTGAAGGACAGGAGTACCGAAGCCTAATCAACCGTCACCAACGCTCCGAAACGAGGAAGAGCAACAGGGGTATTGATTTAAGGGATACACTTTGCCGTAAACTATTAAATAAACAATGAGGAAAACACATGGCTTACTGCACATGATGAAAGAAGTTCACCAACGGTGTAAGAGAGAAGTGACCGTGTGACCACGTGACCGTGTCAGCTCTCGGAGACTTTTAGAGCCGCTCCTTCCTCCTTTGAACGGACTCCTCCAGCCATCGCGTTGCTTCTTCTTCTTCTTCTTCTTCTTCAGTCGGCGGCAGAAACAATGTAAGCTGCGACTCAAAGGGATGGAGAGAGATTACCTTTATGTCAATTAGAAAGTACACGAGATACGGCTGACTTTGAACCCAGCGGGGGCGCTGACGCCCTGCACGCTTTCCGTTCATTACGAAGCGGTACCTCGGCGACGGCCTACAGTGCCGCAATAAAAGACCAATGAACGTAGCACATCCTGTATTGATTTTTGTTTGCTGAATAGCAAAGTGAATTTTTTTTTTCTTCTCTTCTCTTCTCAGATGTATTTATAATGGCCTTATTAAAGCCCCCTTTGATCTAAAGATTACAACAATAACAGCGTAGTCTGTTGTTTGCATCCAGGATCCACAAGGGTAAAATAAAAATATATAACATTTAAAAAAAAATATATATATATATATATATATATATATGTCAATATTAACTGTTATTTTTTCAGAGGCCTTCAATTATTTTTCCTTTTAATCATGAAATGTATTCACTTTTACAGGTGGGCTTATTCTCTTCTTTCATTGATGCAAAGCTGTCCGTCTAATATTGCTCCACATATGGCTTTCTTTTGTAAATGAAATATTCCATTTGAAACAGAAACAGCTTTAATTATTGAAACTGACGCCGCTTTCGACTTTGAAAGACGGCCAGCTGTCGACGCCGGATAAAGAATCAGGTGCGATGAAGACGATATTTGGAGGTGAGTCATCCTTTGGTTGGAGTTATCGAAGCGGACAAACACAAAGACAAGTGATCTGATGAATTGCTGATTAGTGCGGCAGGGTTTTTGAATAAGGATGAGGATCAGCTCTCTGAGGTCTTGTTGAAGAAGAAAAAAGTAATGATGTTCAAGTGGAGTCAAATGAAAGAACAAAATAAGAAAGACAATATCAAGTGAAACTAAGGGGACACTTACTGTTACATTATTCATAGAAAAGACAGTTCAAATGTTCCCAAATTCAAATGGGGCGGGGAAATGAAAGAGAAGATAAATAACTGCATCAGGACAGTGAGGTTTTAACTTCACTATAATCCTTGGAGAGAAATACTACTTGATTTAATCATTTATATACACTCTATGCTTTTCTATGGCCCGAGGATATCCTATAGTTTAAGAAGGGCTGTCACAATTTAATAAATAAATAAAGTTGCTATAAAAGCTTCCATGTCATACCTCTCTCTTTTGATGTTTGTTTTTTTTTGTTAAGAAAAGAATATACGCTTTATTAGGAATACGGCTGAAGCTCTGAGGGAGGATATGTCGTCTCTTTAGCAGCTGTGTTGTCTTCACTGTTGTCGGATATTTAAATTGTCTAGTAAGCCTCCCATAAGCTTCATTATGAACATCTTGAAAATGTATGAAATTCTAGATAGAATATGGTGCGTAATGAACACATAGACGCAATTTTGATATCTCAAATGCTCAGAAGTTCAGACGACCTGAAGCTGACATTAAATGGGGTTTAAGGAGCTTATTTGTCTGGTTGTTGTCGGGGGAGGAGCGGCAGACGGATTGGAGCCGCTAACATCAAGGTGAGGGGAGGTACACCTGGGAAACAGGCCGCTCAGCCACATCCAAATAAGTCAGAGTATTGTATGATGATATGATATGATATGATATGATATGATGTGATGTGATGTGATGGGATATAAACCTTTATTCGTCCCACAGTGGGGACATTTCAAAAATCACAGCAGCAGGATGACAACAGTATGACATAAAATGTAAATTTAAGAATAAAAAAGAGTCGACAAGAACTAGAGAACACGGAGTAGACATTTGGTAACTATTAAATAAACTAGTAGTATTAGTTGTTGTAATAATATTGGACGTTGTAGTACTAGTTGTTGTTGTAGATTAGATTAGATATTCCTTTATTTCAGGATCACAGCAGCGGGTGAAGATTAGAGCATTAATAAAAGATCAAAAGAAACAACTATAACAATACTAAATACTAAATACTAATACTAAAATACTAAATATACAGAGGAAACAAAATATATACGCAAGGCAGTGACCAGAGTGAATTTCCGGCATTGTCCAGGAACATAAAGTGCTGAGTGTGCCAAGATCTCCATCGATCTGTCGTGGTGACATTCATACTAGTAGTCATTAAAAAGATACCGTTTTTTACAGTTTTTTAAAAGTATTTAAAAGTATTTTTAGAAAGTATTTGCCGTAGAAATGAATCATAAGAAAGTCATCGTTGGCCTATTGACTCAAAAAGCACGAAGTCCGCTGAGTTCTTCACGTTCCTGGTTTGAGCTCCTGATAAATGAAACATGCATGAGAGAGTCAAGTGGTTTCAACAAATACCTTTATTTAATGTCCCTATCACACCTCCTACGTTCCATAAACAGGCTGGGTGTTTGTCCGGCATCTTATCTCTGAGCATTTCTCGAGCGCTTTCACATCAAACATCTTACATACATCATTCAAATATATAAGAAATCACGTCGTCAGTTTCCAGCTGTGCACAGACAGCCGGGCTGCAGTCGGCGTAAACAACGACGTTGAAAATGCATCAACAGCAATCACATTTTGACCTCAATGAAAAAAAAATAGTTGAATGCGGTCCAATGACCACAGTTCCGTAATGGACCGGAAATCTTTTTACCCCTTTAGGAACCTCGACCCTGGTGGGGGAGGGGAAAGGGGAAGGAGGGGGGGGGGGGGACTCTCGTCTTAGAAAGGCCCCGGGGTGAAGATCACAAGCCACAAACTTAATGCCCGCTCCCGGCATGACTGTCCTCAGCGGCCATGTATTATGTTATGGTAAATTCAATTGAGATATAAGAAGAAATATTGTACCTCTGAGCTGCGGCGCAAAGAAGACGTTTCCTCCGCCACACAAAAGCTCCTGTCTCAACATGCAACCGACGGTAAAAGTTAAAATCCTCCATCATGATACACTTATATAGATTAAAGAATATGTACAGGGAAAAATGTATGAGGGAGTATTGTAAACTAGATCCTGTTGTACATTATACATGTGGAAGTATGCATCTAAAAGTTGGTCATTGCAATACAACAACAGCAAAAAACTAGAACGGGCACTCGGTAGAGCGCATACCTTCGCCGTAACCTTTTCACGACCTTGACCTTTGACCCGATCGATCCCAACATCTAATCAAATGGTCCCCGGATAATAACCATCCCACCAAATGTCATGCGATTCGGTTTAATACTTTTTGAGTCATGCAAATAACATACACACACATACAAATAAATAAATAAATACACAGCGATCAAAACATTACCTGAACATAACCGTAACAAGCAAAAGAGACCAACTGTTAATGTGGTATGAGGGGAGCCGGAGGAGTTATTGAATTAGAATAAAGCAATAAAGTACAGGAACACTGAACACTGAAACAGAAGGGACCCGAATGAAGACCCACGATAGTCGGCAATGTCCTACAACATTAACAAAATACTCTAATTACTATCATAAACTGAGTATTTTCAATACTTGCAGAATTGTAATTATTAACCACAAAGTAAGGATCTCCTCTCTGTATGTATAATATGAATATACTTATACCATTTGTGTTTTTCTTGAGTTTTTATGTTGATATAACTATGTGTATAATCCCTTGACATCAACTATCGTGTACACAGACATAGAGAGATGTAAATAACGCCATAGTGCACCACAGTGTTGTTGCTTTGACTTCAAAGTGTTTAAATGCAGGTGGGATAGTTAGCTTGGTGTTTGCATCTTCCACATTTTTTTATTTCCTAAACTTCTTATCTGTATCTTGTAGTAAATTATATAGAGAATGTAAATAAGGATAATTTCAAACATTAATCTTGATCAAATCCTGAGGAGCTTGGAGGGTCTATAGTATAACTGTCAGAGGAAATGCATACTGAAATCTTGTTAAAAGTCTATTTTTCATATATATTCAAAAGTATAAAAGGTGATTTGCATTCTTTAAACACATGGAGAGTGCATTTTACTCCTTGCTTGACATTTTCTTGCTTTACTTCCTCATCTTTATGGTTGTGTGCCAACAAACTATCATATGCCATCGTTTGAGTCCATCAGGACCTCACGCCACGGCAACAGCTTCCTCCCGTCGGCAGTCGGGCTCCTGAACACATCACGGGTCCCCCCTGACTGACTGTCATCCCCGGGACAATCTCCTTCTGGTCACTCCTCCTGAACATCACCTAATTCTTCACCTAAATACACTGAAATATACGTAACTCTTCACTTTAAATACCCTTGTCACGTTAAAACTTTCTTTAAACTGGTTAAAGTACTGAAACTTGCCTGTCTGTTCGCTCATTTAAAGGGGACATATTATGATGATTCCACTTTTTTAATGCTTCTATACGTTAATTTGGGTATCTGGCATGTCTCCCAACACAAAAACGCTGGAAAAAAACAACTCACGCAGCTTGTTGTGGTTCCTCTATGTCAGAAACGATATGCTGGAGTGCGTCGAATGGGATCACCACCAACGTCTACGTAGATTTTGAAGCACGCCCATGTAGGCTCATTAGCATTTAAAGGAACAGGCACTCAAAACGGGTCAATCTGTGGGGAGGTGTTTCTGACAGGGTAAAAAGGCTGTTTGAAATGATTCTTGTGGTATTTTGACCAAAATATGTTACAAACATTACATTAAGACCCCAAGGAACCATATCAACTTGTGGAAAAATGGGCATAATATGTCCCCTTTAATATTTATATTCTTAAATCTGTTGTTGGTAAATGTTATTGTCTATTGTTGCACCACCCGCCGCGACACATGCCTTGTATGTGAAAACACACGTGGTAATAAAAGGTTCTGATTCTGATATATTACCTTTGGTAAAAGTAACTTTCTTCTTAAAAAAGCCTCTAATATTTAAATTGCTTTATGATGGAGGGAAGATATCAGGGGACAGTTACAGCATACTGGAACTAAATCTATGAAATTGCGGACCATCATCATCAAAATGACCTCGGTAAAGAGCGTCTGAATAGGTAAAGCCCTTCATATAACTCACCAACTAGTTTCCTCCAATTGGTTTTGATAAATTAAATGTCATTTGATGTTTTTATGTTTGTTTTATGACATCTGCCTCTCAGGACTACAGATGAAAAACAGCCTCTTGGCTAACTCTGGCACATTTCCAGAATTTGTGTTGTATTAGTGTTCATCTTATCAAATAAACCAAACCAAACCAAAGAGGACAGTAGTAATGAACCAATGAGGCGCGAGGTAAGAGTCTCAGTCCCTCTCAGGAACGTCGATCGATAAGCTGCAAACCAAACGAGTGTTTCGAGCGAAGATCGCAACGCGACCTGTCGTTTGTATCGGGAGGTTTTTCCAATTTGCGGTGGCATTTCGCGGCGGCGAGACTTTTTATGCTTGGAACGCCCCGGTTCAATGAAATGATTCACCGTCCCGCCGCTGCATCGCGAGTGAGAGCCGGATCACTTGAGCAGCTAATGAAAGCTGACATGATAGAATCAGTATTCATGAATTTCGCCGCGGAGCTGACGCGAGGCTATTGTTTACAGTAGGTGTTACTAAATTGCCGGCTTGTCTTCTTGTTAAACTGGTCGCACCGCGTGATTTTTATGGAAATGTGGAACTGTGATAAGATACATACGGCCGAGACACAACACATGGCCAGGTATTCCTTTGTGATCTAGCAGGGCTGGTTTATGTTTGTAGATGTTCAACATTTCTTATTATTACCATTTACCACAAACAGTATCTCACCCTCCACTGTGGCCATATATATATATATATATATATATATACATATATATATATGTTTTATTATTATTTTTTTGTCTTTTTGTCCATGTTTGAGGAAATTAAATATAATTATATTTATAAATATATATATATATAAATTTGAGGAAATTAAGAATAATTATATATATATATATATATATATATATATATATATATGTATTATTATAATATATTTTTTTAAACCAAGGACCCTTTTGTCCATGTTTGAGGAAGTTGGTGGAAAAAAAATAAAAAAATTAGATTTTTTGGGGGGTTGCATCAGGTTGCATCATCGAGGTCTGGATCATGGAATATTCCTACTACCAACTACGCCATGGCCCTGCTGAGACTCCGCCCACTCCCCTCTACCTCCATCTGCCTGATGGATCGTGGAGGTCTGGATCGTGGAATATGCCTACTACCAACTATTCATACACTGTCATATTCATTGATTGTGTTGTTACTGTGTTTTAATTTGTGTGTAATAATTCCTTCTGGTCACATGACATCTATTACACCTGTAGAGGGATCCTCCTCTGTTCTCTCCTGAAGTGTTTTTCCCTTTTTTCCCCGTTAAGGGTTTTTTGGGAGTTTTTCCTGATCCGATGTGAGGTTTTGGGACAGGGATGTCTATGTGTAAGATTGTAAAGCAAATGTGTAGTTTGTGAAAATGGACTATACAAATATTTCTTCCAGTCTTCCAGTTGGACGTGTTTTAAATCAAGCCCTCTCGGCTTCTTGAGCTTCTCTTTCGCTGTCAGAGGAGTAAAAAAAGCTGACTTTAATGGGTTAATGGAGCCTTCGCTGAGGAACAAGTTTTGATGAAAAGGCCCAGATGGGACCGGGACGTTGCGTGTTTCTCGGCCCGATGGAGAGACGGCGTCTCGGCTGCCGACCGACTCGGACGACTTCCTTCGTTTCTCGCGACGAGCCTCTGCAAAGTTGCAACACATCGAGTAGCCGGAGTAAACTGAGGCTCGGGATCGGGAGGAGGAAAAGGCTTCTGTGTGAGCGGATCGGCCGTCCCCGGGTTCCTCTCAGTCTTCCCCTACCTTCTTTCATGTTCACATCCAACGGCTCTGTGGCGTGGGCCTCGTATAAAAAAAACATCAGCGCATTTGAAATACCTATAAATGGTTTTCCTCAGGAGGAGCTGGAGGAGCAGCGAGCCGTCGGCCCGACGCGGATCACCGCTTCTGGAAGGAAGGCAGCGCTGAGGTTCTTCTGTAATGCGGCGGGTCTCTCCGGTGGCGTGCTGCACGCCGCTGGTTTGGCTGGCGCCGCAGACAGAGGGAGGGGGGGGCGGGCCTTTCGTGGGACGTACGTCAGGATTTCATACACCATTAGAGAATAGACAGACTGTATTTATCCTGAACCGCCGAGAGGACATCCCCTCCGTCACGTGACCTGAGAGGCAGACGTGAGTTTGAGCGTAAAACAACATCATTTATTGAGACGTGGCACCTCTTCCTGCTTTGTTTTCTTTGCGTCTCACGAAAGAAAGAAAAAAACACACGCCGCTGCACACAATAGCTCTGACAAACAGCAAATGAAGCACGCCAGAGAGAACTCAACCCCGGTGAAGAATGTGCTCATTTGGAAAGAGGGAGAGAAATTAAAACAACAGATGTAAATATATAAACAATTCAAATTCTCCGAAGACTTCATTCTTCCACATTTCAAACACCACAGCGGCTAATTATAGCCTTAAGTCAGACGCTTTGATGCATTTTCCCTCAGCAGGAATCCCTGGCTTTTCTTTTTCCCTGGAAGTGCTTTTCTGTCAGTCCTGAGGTAAACGGGCCGACGGCGCCCAGCGGGCGCTGATCGCTCTGAGCGTGAGGGACATTTATCCGTGTGTGTTTATGTGCATCTAGGAGAGCGGAGAGAAACCAAAGAGGAGCGAGAGAGATGACCCCCGCGCCGCGTCGTCTTTACTGTGGCGTGACCACGAGAGCGAACGCCGCCGCGGCCTGCACGCCGTCGAGCTTTGAAGTTCTGCAGAAGCAACGGCGACCCGAGCTTTGCTCTCGACTTCTTGCAGAAATAACACCTCCCTGGTTAGAGTCTTGGAGGGGGGGGGGGGTCCATCCCGGGATAGGGGGATGCTGGTGCTGCCACACATGCAACAACCCGCAAACTTGCCCGGCTTGTGTGTGAAATGCACGGGAGGGAAGGTAAATACAAAAAAAAGTGTGTGCGTGTGTGTGTGTGTGGGGGGGGTAGTGTTAGTGTAGCGGTAGAAGTGTATACCCTGGGCTCTGCCGTTTCCTCTCGCCTCCCTTCCCCGGTCTGTCTTCGAGCCCACACCCGGCGCAGGCATCCAGGCCACCTCGGGTTGCAAAGAAGACTGTGTGAACGTAGCGGTGTGTGTGCGTGTGTGTGTGTGTGTGTGTGTGTGTGTGTGTGTGTGTGTGTTTAGGGGGAAGGGGTTCACTCAGAGGCCAAAAAAACGTTTCTTGGAGCGGTGACGCAGCTCCATCGCTCTCCCCTCCTATTAAAGTCAACCCGGGGTGACATATGACATCCAGACATGCGGGGAAAAGGAATAATTGTTTTCACTGACGCTCCCCGACGACGACGACGACGACGACGAAGGCTCGCCGTCCGCGCACGAGGCTCCTGGTCTCGCTCATGTGTTTCCCATCAGCGGAGTCTGTGGTTACCTTTCCTGATTTTGCTGGACTGGAAAAACATAGCTAATATGGTGTGATCTGGAAAGAGCTTTGATGCTGAGGCTTTTACAAATAACCCTACGAATACGCCATGTGGTTTGAATTCACCTCTTAATTTATTTCCTACAAATGCCTATTGAGTATTCTGCAGTGTGTGTGTGTGTGTGTGTGTGTGTGTGTGTGTGTATGTGTGTGTGTAGCCAGACTTGGAAAACAGAAGGCCCGGGGAGAGTCTGTGGCACAGTGTGATTATTATGATGTGTCCTTCTTGTATTTATTTGTTCTCCCTCCTCCTCCTTGCTGCATGATGGATGAGTCTCAAAGTCTTTCCAAAAGCAGCAAACAAAAAAACACGCAAACAGTTCCCCTCGGAGGGCTCAGCGGCGTCGGGCTCACCTTACCGACACAAAAGACAGTTCCTCTCAAAGGGAAATTAAAAAGTAATGATCATACGCTCCGCCGGTGACTCATCGGCTGGCAGACTTCTCCCCCTCCGAAGTTGGATATTGGGTTTCCACCGGCGGAGAAATCAACAGACAGCGGGCGACCAGCGGCAGAGGAAACACGGAAGTTGAGCTTTTTTTCCAAATGCAGCAGACTTTCCTCCGGCGGTTTCCGAGCACGGCGAAGATGTAACCCGGCGACACGTGTCATCGGCAGCGCCTGTGTGGGCGTCGGGACACCCGGCGCGTCGAGTTCAAAGCCACAAACACAAAAACACCTCAAAACAAACACGGGGAAAGTTCACTTCCCAGTGGCGGTCAACAACACGCTCACAATACACAGATTTTCCTGCTTGCTTGACCTTTTTTCTTTTTTTAACGCGATGTGTTTAAAACTCTCAGGAAGCAGCTTGAGTGTCGGAATTTTTTTTATTTTTCTTCCCACTAATAATTCTAGGAACAATTCAATTGAATTTGGTTTATTTTGTATAGCCCGATATCACAAGTTACACATTTGCCTCAGAGGGATTTGTACAATCTGCACACGTACGACATCCCTGACCTTTGACCTCCCAACGGATCAGAAAGAAAACTCCCAAAAAATAGAAAAATAGAACGGGCACTCGGTAGAGCGCATACCTTCGCATATCACAAGATTGGGCATTGCATTATGAACATAAAAATTGCGATCATCAAAAGAAGATTTTGACCTTTTCATGACCTTGACCTTTGACCCGATCGATCCCAAAATCAAATCAAATGGTCCCTGGATAATAACCAATCATCCCACTAAATTCCATGCGATTCAAATAAGATTTTGACCTTTTCCTGACCTTGACCTTTGACCCGATCAATCCCAAAATCTAATCAAATGGTCCCCGGATAATAACCAATCATCCCACCAAATGTCATGCGATTCGGATTAATACTTTTTGACTTATGCGAATAACACGCACACATGCAAATACACGGCGATCAAAACATTCCCTTCCGCAATGTGAAGGTAAAAAAATACTTTCACGGGGAAAAAAGGGAAGAAACCTTCAGGAAAGCAACAGAGGAGGAGGATCCTCTCCAGGATGGACAGAAGTCATATGACCAGAATGAAGCGTTACACAGTTACATAAACACATTCAATGAATATGACAGAATGTATGTATGAATAATTCGTATTTGGCATGGACCACGATCCAGACCTCCACGGTCCATGAGGCAGAAGGAGGTGGAGAGGGGTGGGCGGGGCTTCATCAGGGCCGTGGCAGGAGGCATCAGACCCAGCCTCTGAGACGTGAAGTCACGAAGACTGTGTCTTAAACTCGCAGGCAGCAGCTCACGTGTCGGAGTTGTTTCTGATATTCTAGGAACGCACCACGAGATAAACCCAGAACAAACAAACCCAAATCATCAGAGCAGAGAGCCTCCCCGCGAGGACACGTCACATGACCCCCGGCGGGCGCTTTAATCCAAAAGGAGGCGTTTGAGGCACGGGCCGCGGCTGCTGACGGCGCCGGTGCCACGCGGCGCCGCTCGCAGAGCAGTGGGCGTTTTTTTAAAGGATATACTTGAGTCAAGCGACACATAGCTGCACATGGTAAATATGAACCAGACGGAATATTCATCCCCCCCCCCTAGATAGAGGAGTCTCATATTTACTTTCAGCGTGGTGAGAGCAGCAGAGGCTATAATCACTGATTGATATGTAAATGTGAGGTAGCTAACTGAAGGACGGAGGCCAGCTCAGCGCGCAGAGCGGAGATGTGAATTACAATCTGCTGGACACATTCCTCTCATCGGACATTATGTAAATGGCGGCGTAAGTGACTGGTAGTAGAAAAACAGAAATCGATGCAGGAGGCGATGAGAGAGGAGTGGACGGCGAGAGTGGTTCTGGATATGTCCACGGGTATTTCAAACTGATAATTTGCTCACGCAAAGTACATTCATTACATAAGGGGCGGCCGCATGCTAATAGGAGATGTCCTGTGATGGTATTGACTGTGGTTGATTATTTAAAGCTCCAGGGTGTTCTAATCAGGGGACGGATTTCTGATTCTGGGTTTCTAAAAAAGCTGAAAGTGGAATAAAAAATCGTTCTCGATGTCAAGCGGCGTCGAAATTAAACATTAGAGCTTTAAAAAAGCAGACAGAAGTAGTCGAGTGGGAATCAGAGCCAATGGTGGTAAGTCAGTAGCACATCAATCCTCTTCTGAAATAAAAAAGAAAGCGATGTAGCTTTTGTATTATAGTATATTTGCTTACTTGAAAAATGAGGTGAGTTAATATTTCACTTGGGCTCAAAAGTCCCTGAGAGGACAGACGTGACAAAAAGATTATAATCCTGACTAGGAATAACATCAAAGGGAAGTCCTGTTTGACAGTTTTATCTTTTTCCACTTGTTTAGAAATGGAGTAGCCTTGTCAGGAGGGTGGAGGGTGGGGGGGGGGGGGGATCAGGGCGGAGCAGCCCGGTCTGCACTCTACCCGTGTTTCCCCGTCTGTAAACAATAGGGGTGTGGATTAGTTTGGAAACAATGTGTTTATTTAAAAAAAAAAAAGAAGCCCACTTCCTTCATGGACTCAGCAAAGTCGGCCATTAATTTTTATTGGCGGCGGTTCCAGTTCTGAAAAATCATTGTTTGGACGAGGGGAAAAATAATAAAAAAAACACAGATGGAACGTTCTGGACCGGCACTCGGTTCCTGTGCGATAGGACGGCAGCATTAATATAAGTGGTGCTGTAGCTATTTGTGTTTGTTTTTTTAATCATCTGGAGAAATCTTATACAGCGGAGGGAAAAAAGTATATATAGGGAAAACATGTTCCGATGTTTTTGTTGAGACTGCTTTTATGAAGTAGAAGAACAATTTCAAAAAAGAGCCAGACACAGGTTTTTCTTCTTTCTGCTTCGTCTCAACTGCCCTGAGCGGTCTACTGAAGCAGCCTGCAGGGGCTCAGCTGAGGGCGGTGTGTGTGTGTGTGTGTGGGTGGGGGGCCCGGGAGCGACGCCCCCCCCCCCCCCCCCCCCCCACCCAAAAGCCACATCCTGTCCAAAAAGGAAAAGACTTGCACTTTCTTCTTCGGGGAGGAACACATGCATTAATGTGATCTCAATTACCCATAAAGCAGCGTTCACACCTCGCGGCCTCATTCACCGGCGGTCACATCCTGCCCCTACACACACACACACACACACACACACACACACACACACACACACACCTACACACACACATGCGCTGTGACTCTTGGGCTCCTCTGGAAAGTTTTTTTCTTCTTCTTTTTTTTTCTCCGCGATACTGAGTAGACCCCGGTGGAGTTTCTTTTTTACGAGTTCATTTCTGAGACTGACAGATATGAGTGGGGATGAAAAGGCATTAAGAATAAGCAGCGCAGCCGCGGCCCATCCAGGCGCGCGCTCGGAGGCCGGAGAGTAACAGGTAAACTCGGGGGAGGGTGGTTAAGCCCTAGTTAGCCATGTAAATCCCACCCTTTACAGGCAGAGCGCTCCAGTAGATCCCTGTCAATTTCCTGCAGCTGTGCTCCGTCGGATTTACATGAATACACTCTATCACTGGCGCTTAGCCTCCCGTGTTATACATTTTCTCCAATTTCTTTTCTCTCCCCATGTGGCTTCGAAAAAAATTGCTTATTTTTCCTCCCTTCTTTTTCTTCTTTTCCTGTTTTGTTTTGTGTCTTTTCAAAAAAAAAAGAAAGAAAAGAAACGCTTTTATTTACGAGCCACCCCGGCGTGCCTCCTTTTGTAAATTGACTCCTCCGGGGTTTTTTTTGTCCGCGGGCCAGGCGCGAGAAGGTTAGCCGCCTGTTTCCCGATAAGCTGGCAGAACCTATCAACCCACGGCGAGGGAGATAGCGCTCCGTGTTTCTGTCACGCTTTATCATCAGCCGGGGTGAAACTAAACCGCGCTAAGCGAGAGGAGAGGGACCGCTTCCCTGGATTACAGGCGTCGACTTTAATTTCAAAGACCGTTGGTGTATCCAGGGGAAGGTGCAGGCTCCGCTTGCCACCGATTGGCAGCGGGCTCCTGATAAGGCCCCCAGTGTGTGTGTGTGTGTGTGTGTGTGTGTGTGTGTGGGGGGGGTATTGATCTCCGAGCCACCGATTCATTTCATCACAGATGAACAAGGCGGTGAGGCTCGCCTTGTTCATCTGACACAGAGCCAGGAGGACGGCGTCTTCGTCGGGAGCCATTAAGACTGCTCTTCTTCTTCTTCTTCTTCTTCTTCTTCTTCTTCTTCTTCTTCTTCTTCTTCTTCTTCTTCTTCTTCTTCTTCTTCTTCTTCTTCTTCTTCTCCTCCACCTCCTTATTCTTCTTCTTCTTCTTCTTCTTCCTTCTCCTCTCCTCCTCCTTCTCCTCTGCCTCCTTCTTCTTCTTTGCCTCCTTCTTCTTCTTTGCCTCCTCCTTCTTCTTCTCCTCCTCCTTCTCCTCCGCCTCCTTCTTCTTCTTCTCCTCGTCCTTCTCCTCTGCCTCCTCCTTCTTCTTGTTCTTCTTCTTTTTTGCCTCCTCCTTCTTCTTCTCCTCCTTCTCCGCTGCCTCCTCCTTCTCCTCCGCCTCCTTCTTCTTCTTCTTCTCCTCCGCCTCCTCCTCCTCCTCCTTCTCCTCTTTCTTCTTCTTCTTCTTCTTCTTCTTCTTCTTCTTCTTCTTCTTCTTCTTCTTCTTCTTCTTCTTCCTCGGCCTTCTCATTCTTCTTCTTCCACCTCTTCTCCTTCTTCTCCTCTTCTTCTTCTTCTTCTTCTTCATCTTCTCCTCTTCCTCCTCCTCCTCCTTCTTCTTCCACCTCTTCTCCGTCTCCTCCTTCTCTTCTTCTCCTCCTCCTCCTCTTCTCCTCCTTCTCCCCCCTCTCTCTTCACAACAGAGCCGAGTCAGGTTACGTCCAAACTTCTTCCCGGCTCGGTGTGAGTCGTTCTCCCCGCTCTGCCTGAACCGGAGCTGAAAGCTGAGCCGTCATTTGGAGGATCACCTGAGAGGATTTCATATCAACATATTGAGCACTTATTCATATTGAAATGTCTCCCATCCATTCCTTCTTCCTTTCCTTTTTTTTCAAAAAAATATGAAAAGCGTAATCACAACATGAGGGCCGGCTTATTTTATTATCAGTGAGTGTTATTATTAGAAAACCATTTCAAATGATATGTCACATGGGAACAAATATCATTTACAAACCACTAATGACTTGCAAACACTCCTCCAGCCTCCGGTGCAGACCGACGCCTGCTCACAGTGTGCGCTCGGCTCGCCGCTCTACGGGGACGTGCGGCGGGACGCGGCCGCGCTTTCACAATCAAACGGAATAAACAGGAAGAAGCTCTCTCCTCCAGTGGCAATAACACATGAATTCTTAAAAAATCAGCCCATTTAAACCTGTCGTTACAACCGCCGCGTAATGGTTTTTAAGGTGTGTGTTTGTTGCCCCGGAAATTCAAATGAGACACTAAAATATGTACATATTCTCTGCAAGAGATTTATTAGTTTTTTTTTTGGGGCTATTAATTATTAAGCAGGCGTTATTATTATTACACTTTACATCTTCTGGGTGGATCAAACTCACCTCACTTCTGGACTGCTAATAACGAGTCATCAATAAAACATTGTCATAATGTCAGGAAGACACTTGTGTAGATGCACGGTCTAATTTTACACGGGCTGACTCGGTCATTAGTTCACCACGGCGTGAACGTCTCGCCATGCAACACACACACACACACACACACGCGCACACACACACACACACACACACACACATGAGGTTACAGAGGTGGCCTGATGTGGCCTGACAAGTCAGTGCATCAAGCCCACTCCTTCATTAATGTTAATCATCTCGGAATTGTGAATAACCAAATCAGCGCACCCTATATGCACATGTTTAAAGCGTTTTACTTTTTAATGGAGAAGGTGTTTTTGTTTCCACGGCACTATCATTTGCATAGAAAGTGTGTCTTATTGTGTCGTGCTTCTTTAACCTCGGAGCGGCCCGGGATGAGATCCTGGATAGTCATCTACGCTTTGGATGGGAGCTGCAAATGAATAGATAAAGGCTGTATGGCACGCGGGCAGGGAATGAAAATCATATTAAAAAGGAGTCCATGTGAAAGTTTTCCTCCTCTTCAAGGCAGGAAATGGAGCAGGCGGTTTGGACGTGAAACTTTCCAAAGATTTCACACAGGGATGTAATGAGAAACTAAGAGAAGCTCAGAGCACAGGGAGAGAGAGCCGACTTCAATGTCAGCCAGGCATAATAAGTTAATGCAAATTGTAACTAGTTAAGCACAGCAAAATAATATGATACCATTGTCTGCGGCAGATTGATATTATAATGTTAGCATGTGCAAATAATCACATTTCCTCCCTGATACAATTACATTATTTGTTCTGGTTGTATCATAGACCAATAAAAGCAAACATCATATTAGGATTCATGGCACTTTTCGCATTGCGTTATCAATATGTGGAAATAATTGTCTGCCGAGAGATTAAATTACATTATTGTGTATCTTTTTCATGCCTAATAAATAATGATGGATGGCTCTTATTTTCATCACCACCTGCAACCATTTTGTCTTCTTCCCCTCTGCAAGTTAAAAATGAGAGAATAAATAAAGAAATAAAAGGGGGAAGAGTGGAGAACCTCGAGCGATATGAACCCGCAGGTTCTTTGCTGAAGTTTCAGTGTCGGATCAAGGCGTGTAAACTGCAAATATGAGCCAGACATACACACCCTAAAAGTCAACACAGGATTAAAGGTTCCTATGAATTGTTACAGTTGTGAATGGCATATGGGAAGTTGAAGAAATAACTACAAAGTGTTATGTCTTGAAAAGGTTAAAGGGGTAAATAAGAAATTATCATTTCAAAGCCTATGAGGAATGCCTTTATTTAGTCATATTAGACTAAATAAATAAAGACAAATAGTCATTTTCAACCCACATCTAAGAGTTTACAGCGCTGACATTGTCTGACTTTGATCCCATTTATATCAATTGGAAAAAAGTTCACATTTTTCACATCTTAATAATTAAAAAACATTATTTGGACTACAAAATAAAGAAAGTGAAGTAGCTGATTTGATCTGAGTTGTCTGAATGTGTGTTGGAAAACTTGCAATGACCTTCTGAAAAAATGTTGCAGTTCAAACCACACACGTTTCCGATATCGTTTATTTTTAGAGTAAACTATTTAAATGATTAAATCTTAACATGTTCAGGGTGGTTCAATTTCACAATCAGGTATAAAAACTAAAATCATTACAGACTTTTTTCTTATTTTTTGATGCTTGTGGTGTTCTAGTCCTGACAAGATACACACCTGCTGTGTGGCCACGACTCATTTACAATTCTCTCTCACAACTTTCTTTTGCATAACCCTAATTTTAATCACTTCATTTGCACTTTGGGAAGATAAGAGAATTGATTAGCCACCGCTCCCCAGGAGGCTTCGCGTTTGACTTTCGTTTTCTTTTTTCCCCATCTTATTTTTTCCTTTCCTCCCGTCTACCAATCTTAAGCTGTCAATACCTGAAACTCCTGTTGCATGTGATGCATTTTTTTGTTGGCGCGCTGTTATGCAGCGATAAAACAAGGTAAGGACATTATAGTCCCCCCACCCCCCACCCATCCCTCCCACCCCAGCAGTTAATTGGCATCAGAGAGAGAAATGCTGTTATAACTTCATAACTTCTTAAGTCATGCCTTGTGCACAGCTAGACGTACGGTGTTGTAAAAAAATTTACATTTTAATGAAATATTTGAATAAGCACTTGAAATTCACTCTACCAGGTCTCCCGGTTCTAAAACCAACATTTCATGTTTGTGTTTTGAATGGCAGCGTCAGAGAAATTAGAATGCCAGTCATACAGATTAGGAGGGCATCAGTGTAAAGTCACCAGGCGTTCTCAATCAAGGTTCACTGCAGGTAAACACTAGCCATGACATGTTTAAATGATAGCTTCTTCTCCTCTTTTTTTGACAGAAAGGAAGGAGAGAACGACGGCCATATAGGAATCAGAGCGGGAGAGAAGTGAATAGAAATTCAGAGTATTGGCAATGAAGGCGAGCTACGGTTTACAATGACGCGTTTCCTTTTAATCTGTCAGAGAACCACAGAAATACAATTTAAATGGATGCCTCTAAATCCTGAAATAAAAATGAAAGCTTGTGTCGGTCTTTACGTGCGCAGTTTTATTCATGCAAATATGGATAATGTAGTTGTGATTGTGTAATATGTATTACATTTATAGTTGGAGGTGGTTTGATAGTTTGTTCTGAGGGAATAGGGTGGCATTTTAGGAAATATGCGTTAGCTTCTTGAGAGAGAGAGAGCGATGAGAAGATCGATGAAGCTACAGCTAGCAGACGGGTAGCTTAGCTTAGCATAAAGAATGGAAACAGAGGGGAACAGCTAGCCTAGCTCCATGCCAATATGCTAACCTTAGACATACGTTAGCCTATACCTCCGACTTTGTGACCTTTGTGTAGCGCCAAGCTAGCTGCTTCCCTCTGCATTTGTGCTAAGCTAAACTAACCAACAAAATCGATGAAGCTACAGCTAGCAGATGGGTAGCTTAGCTTAGCATAAAGAATGGAAACAGGGGGAAACAGCTAGCCTAGCTCCATGCCAATATGCTAACCGTGCACGTTATACCTCCGACTGTGTGACCTTTCTGTAGCGCCAGGCTAGCTGCTTCCCTCTGCGTTTGTGCTAAGCTAAACTAGCCAGAGTCGGGCTAATGCTCTATATTTAGCAGACAGACGTGAATGTATTGACAACTCCTACCAACAACCAATCAAATACACATTTCCCCCCAAATGTTTTACTTTGGACACAATGCAATCAGGAGAAGGACTGGAACATGAGAATATATTCAGCCTTGAAAACACGAGCTAGCAAGCCGCGTGAAACCAGATGACACATCCCTCACCCCTCTCAGAAACGGGGCCCAGCAGCAGCCACTCTTCTGTTAATTCACTATGACACAAAGTGCGCCAGCGAGACGCAATTATTCATGTTGTTTTGCATCTCTTCAATTATTCACACCAAACATTTCGTACAGTAATGCAGGATGCTGGCACACGACTGCTGTGGAGGCAGTTCACCACAGGAGTCACTTTGTTTACTGCTGACCAGGATCCCCCCCCCCCCCCCCCCCGGAACCAATCTAATGGACATTTCCGATACAGTGGGCTAGGTACTGTGTGGTATGACTGCTTCAAATTAAAGCATAAAGTCTTATTCTGTATTTTGTTTATTGCAAAAACAATCCCAGCCGTCGATGCTTTCTGTGGCCCTCGAAGCTGAGCTCATTGGTTCCTGTTGAAGATTGAATAATTTCCTAAAACAGCTGGGCTCTGTAGTTTTTAACACAGGCTACTCAAAGGAGATCAACTATGCACTTATTAGTGACTATTGTTTAATGTGGACTAAAACATATTTGGTGCTTAAGGGCTGCAGGAGATGTGGGATTGAGTCAAAATAAACTTTTGTGTGTGTGATGAAGGAACGTGACGACCCTCCTCATCCCTCCTCTTCCTCCTTAGAAGTCACAATGTCAACCACGTAGTTAAGTCTCAGATTATTCTTGCTGTATTTATAAAATGTCCCTAAAGGGGTCTCCAGACCGTTAGAGAGGGACGCCATTGGGTCCGTATGTGACTGAGAACGTGCCGATTTCAGAGACGAGGAGAAGAAATCTGGGTTGCCATAACAACGTGAGCGCTTTGGACCAATAGTCCAGCATCCCATTCAGTTCCTACCACATCTGCATCATACTGTTATCATCAGTTGGTGGACTCATCAGCGGATCCCCCCCACCTCCCCCCTCCCCCCATCCGTAACCAGGAGAAGGAGACATCCGAGTATCTCAGCTGTTTACTCAATGAGCATAATTACCACCGGCTACTCACACGAGGCCTGCTAACTGAAGTGATAAGTACCTTTATACTTTCATCTTCCTTTAGTTCCCTTTTTAATTGCTTGGACTCTCTTGGATACCTCGCTGCGCCGTCTAATAAAGAAGAAAGCGAGCCCAGCTGTGAATTACTGATTGTTGTGTCGGAGCCGGAGTAGTAAAGCAGGCCTTGTGTTGTTGTTGTACATGTGTGTGTGTGTGTGTGTGTGTGTGTGTGTGTGTGTGTGCGCGTGCGAGGGCAGCGAGGCATGCCTTTTGAACAGCAGGTGGTAATTGAAACAAAACAAGGGCTGATTAGGGAAGCGTCTGGCAACTCATGATCCAAACAGCGAGCCGCCGAGGAGCCCAAACACGAGAGCCCTGGAATAAAGTGGTCATCATCTAATTAACAGAACACATTTTAATTACCGAGTAAACCAAGCAGAGCAGTGTGTCAATTTAACTGATGTGGTAAGTGCCAGTTTACAATATCAGAAACAGACAAATAATTGGAATCTAATTACAAGCAGGTCTATTGCACACCAGGGCCTGCAGCCCATCTTAATAAACACATTTTTAAATCAAACCATGAATAACAAACACTGCAGGACTGCTAATTGCCCGACTGCAATGTTGGGAGTTTGCCAGCTCCGACTATTTGACTGAAGCTCTCGTGTGAACGGACGGAGGCGGCGCCACGCTTCAATTACGATGAAATGTCCAGCGGGCCGTCCCGGGTTTGTTTTTCGCGACCTGCCGCAGCTGAACGATCGGATCGGTGATCCGTCTGCAGAGGAGAGCAGAGGGCGTCACTCAAATTGGTTAAATAGCAATTTTCGTGATTGACGAGGACTTGGCACAAGCGGGGTGTCGGCTTGGGTTTTTTAGGGGACCGTGGAGGTCGTTGGAAGGTTCGTTTGTGTGATGTGCCAGTGCTCAAAACCACTGGATGGTATGGAAGCTCAGTTTTGCCAGTGATAGAAAGAATCTAAATCAAAAACGATCGGGGTAACAATAGAAATAGTCACACTAGGTCAAAAGTAAGTCAAACTTTTAACTTATTTCTCCTACATTTTGATGATCTCTTTATTTGATAATGCTTTTCATGAGTTATATATATTTTCTTGGTGAAAACAGACGGTCTTTAGTTGGAGAATCTTTCTGGTTAAAGATCACAGATTGCATCAAAGTTCTCAAAGTGGAACTCAGAGAATAAACGGAACAAACACAATGTGGACATCTCAAAACCATGCTTTAGGAAGTCAGGAAACAAACAATATTAAATAAGTTTGGTTTCATGCATTGATTATTGTTCAACCTCGACTGTTATTGGTCGCAAATCTTGGAAATAACTCTTGTCCAACTCACATAATGATAGCCGTTAGTATCCCAGTTAATTGTGTATGTTTCATCAAATTATGTAATAATAATAAGCAAATAGCTAACACTAGTCTAACAGGCAAAGAGCTAACACTAGGCTAACAGGCAAAGAACTAACAGTAGGCTAACAGGCAAAGAACTAACAGTAGGCTAACAGGGAACGAGCTAACGTTATGCTAACAGGCAAAGAGCTAACACTAGGCTAACAGGAAAAGAACTAACAGTAGACTAACAGGCAAAGAACTAACAGTAGGCTAACAGGGAACGAGCTAACGTTATGCTAACAGGCAAAGAGCTAACACAAGGCTAACAGGCAAAGAGCTAACATTATGCTAACAGGCACAGAGCTAACATTATGCTAACAGGCAAAGAGCTAACACAAGGCTAACAGCAGACACTTATTTTCATTAACCAACAAATATTAAAGTTAGAAACGGTTTACATGCTTATTGAAAACGGGCGTCTGTTTGTGTTCATGTTTTCTATATCTTCAACGTGTTTTAAGCTTTTGGTTGCGATTTAAAAATATATATTTTTGCGCCTGCACCAAAATATGAAGTTTCCAAGTGTTGTACAAGTTAGTCGTCAGCGGTCTGCAAGGAGAATCAGATTTATGAGCCGAGGTTTTAGTATTGGCTGAACATGTCACTGCACCGGTATATCCACCGGGACCCCACTGTTCCCATCATATCTCATCCCCGTTTATGACCTCTAATAATATCATATGTTAATGCCTTTCTCTAAGCGACTGCGATTAATTTATGTGAATGCTTCTGCTCGGGGGGAGTGAGTGTGTGTGTGTGTGTGTGTGTGTGTGTGTGTGTGTGTGTGTGGGGGGGGTCTCTCAGACACAAACACCTTCCATTACCGCGTTCCCCGGGAACTTTATGTTATCGGATCCCGTTTTCTGCGATCGGCGTCATGACAACAACACCGATACACATGAATCGTGAGCGTCCGGTGAAATACTGCCCGAGAGAGATTGCTTGTGATTTTATATCGTTTCCATTAAATCTTGTCTTTCAAAAAAGCTTTAATTAATAATACACTTGACATTTATGTTTTCCAGCAATAGGCTAAAGCAAGAAACGATTTATGTCACCTAAAGCTTTTTAACAAATCAATGCAACTATTTGTAATTGCTTGTTTCACAAGATTAAAAGTGCTTAGACTTGATCTCTGTCTGCTGTTTAGTGGCCAACGTGACCTGCGCCTCCCGTCGTAAAAAAACGCAAAAGTCCTGGTCATCAAGCATTAGCTCCCGTCACCAGATCCATATCTCTATTATTTCTAGAATTTTAATGCCGTTATAATTTATAGCTCATCAAATGCAGTTACCTAAATTGCTGTTAGGAAAAGACAGCTTAAGTGTCTCTTTTTAATTACGATACAATTTAATGTTGAGGCTGATGAGAGAGAGAGAGAGAGAGCGAGAGAGAGAGAAAGAGATAGTCATGGCGCAGATGACAAACACAGGGCCAAAAATGATAAGGAGGTTATTCACGCTCGGTGTGTCCGCTAACGTGATGATATATATATATATATATATATATACGGTGATAAAAGTTTGTATTGTGCATTTCCTTAACTTTTTATTCATTATCTGAATTTTGAGTCCACCGCAGTGACATGCACAAAGCCTGCTTTTTGCATAATGGGGCAAAATAAAAAAGTGAAATATAGTGTGCAAATCAGAAGCCGGGAGTAAATGTTCTGGACCTGAAGAGGACTTGTTCTTCACATTGCCGCGCTGCGCGTCGGGGAAACAACCAGAGACTCGGAGCAAAGGATCTGAACAACCAGCATTTTATTGCATGTTTAGAATGCTCAACGTCAGTCATCGCCACCGACTACAACAGAGTGGTCCGTATCAGACAGACGAGGAATGATGAGGAGGTTACAGACTCATGGAAGTGATGAGCAATAATATTTCTCTATAAAAAAAAAAAAAAAAAGAAACACACACACAGAAAAAAATTAAAAATACAGGAAAAAGAAACTACAGAGTACATCTTCTTCAAAGAAGAAAGAAAAGAGGAAGAAAGAAAAAAAGAGAAGCTTCTGCGGGATGAGAGTTTTGTGACAGCCCCCCCCCCACTCCCTCCCCCTCCATCTGGAGAAAAGTGTGGCGTGAGAGAGAAAAGAGAGGGGGACAGAATGACAGCGGGCTGGATGGTCGGTTGATGGATGGATGGAAACGATGGCGTTTTTTCAGCTCGGGCGCCGCCGGTGCCGGGGGTCCGACGTCTCCGGCCCGCTGCGCTTCGCTCGGACTCATTTACAATGACCCGTGAGATTAAAAAATATAAATATCTTGACAAAAAACAAAAAAAAACGTGTGTTGTGTGAGCTACATGGCGTGGATGAGAAGGACGCGCATCTTTGACGCGCGAGTGTGAAATTAACATTGGGGGAAAAAAAACAACGAAAAGAAAAAAAGAAAATACAGCATTTAACAATATTCTTTACATCTTGGCACTGCATATTTTTTTCTTCTTTTTTTCCTATTCGTTTCATATAAAATATCATTAGATTGATACACCCTTATAATTATTACTGACCACTTAAAACATACCCGCCACCCCCGCCCCCACACACTCCCCCCCTCCCCCCATATCTCTGTGACCCTGGGATTAGTTATGCAAGATATCTCCGTCTTGTAGAGGAAATATACCTGTCTGCCCTTTTCTCAGCGCAGTAATCTTTAACATACAGCCACACAAGGCAGTGGTTGGACCATCAAAAGGAAGTATCAAAAGACAGCTTAACACAAAAGAGGGAAAACACCTGTACAAAATGCTTAGGTCAATGATAACAGAGAAAAGTCTGTTTTTCTATATTACAGTTTAAAATCCAAAATCGGGGATAATCTCCCCCCGCCCCCCCCAGCCTGCCCCCCCTTACCCAGCTCACCCAGACGTCTGCCGTGGATGATGTGATTATTTTTTTCTTTCTTTTTTCTTTTTTAAAGCAAGGATTACTAAGTAAAATACATTTGCAGCACAGTTTGCTATTCCAATACATACAGCAGGTTTTTTTCTTCTTCTTCGTCTTCTTCTCGTAGCTATTTCATAGTTAATACAAAGCAGTCGCGATGAGGCAAACATCAGAACACAAATGTATTTTTTTGATCTTAAAAAAAAAAAAGACAAAAAAGACAAAAAAAAAAAAGGCATGTATGTACAACCTAAAGATCGGAACGCCCTTAAAACAACGTTGACGGGATGGACGGTGCCACGCACAGCCGGGTGAAGTCTCCGTGAACACAAAGGCCTGAGGTTTGGATTGGTTTGGCAAAACACAAACAAAAAAGGATGAAACCTTTACAGATAAACAAGCTCTAATTTCATCTGCTTATCCCCCCCCCCTCTTGTTTTGTTGTAGTTTTCTCTCTACAGTATCAGACTACACATGCAAGACAAACAACTAAGTGCAACCGAGTGAAATGTTTATTTACTTTTTGTCCTCCTCGTTTAATTGAATCATTCCCTATAGGTTTGAACTGAGGTATGCGAACAAACGGGTATTTTTTTTTCTTCTCATGCTGTTATCTTTAGTAATGTCGAGCGACACATGCTGAGAATGTTCTAATCTAGCAGCGCGTTCCCCTCGTCTCCGATCCCAAACGACCAGCCGCACGACGGTTCTCACGGCCCCGGCCTGGCTGGACCTGACCCGTCCCACAGCTGCCTGGATATTAAACACGACTTCTGGAAACCACAGATTGCCCGTTTACTCGTCTTCTTCTTCTTCTTCTTCTTTTTTTTTAAGCTAATGAGCGATGAACTTAGAAGAATATAATAAAAAGAACAATAACTGCCATAAAGTACCTGGTACCCAGCTTATTAGTTGACAGGAGTGTTTTTTTAATATAAAAAGTAATAAGTTGACAGGAACTAAAAACACAATCATAAAGTCTTGGCAAAAGACACTAAAACCCCTTTAAAAACAGAAAAAAAGTGGCATACAATCATTTCAAAGGATACAAATGAGGAAAAAGGAATTAAAAGGAGAGAAAGAAACATTGAATCATCGTGTGGTCCAGTCAAAGCATAGAATCCGTTTCACATTGTTCTCTGCAAAGCTTTTTCCATTTACCGGTGTACATATATATATATTTAAAATCTACATCCCCTTTATGTTGCACACAATCCTGCTCCCGACCAACAAGCTCCCTTTTCCACTCACTGGCCCAAAGAAAGAAATAAAACATTTAAAAAAAACAAACAGATCTCCCCTAATTTGGTCATCGTGTAGTCAGACTGTCGGCGCCTCCCATTCGGGTTTTGGTCACTGCGAACATTACTGCAGCTGTTGGACACGCCCCCTTTGGTTTTTATGAAAAAAGAAAAGATGACAAAGTAAAACAAAGAAAGAAGAACGCAAACACCAGTTTGAGGAGCGTTTCCCTCGATTCGATTGGCCGACCGGCTCGATCGCAGCTGCTGGGATCGCCCGGTGGGGGGGAGAGAGAGAGAGAGAGAGAGAGAGAGAGAGAGAGAGAGAGCGGAGGAGGGATATTTGGCCTTAACTGCTATTGCATGGAACACACACACACACACACACACAACTTTTGTAGTTTATCTTTGGTAGTCACAGAACAAGATATTCAAAACACATCAACTACTAAACGAGAAAAAATAAAAACGGGGAAAAAAGCGAAAAAGAAAACATAAAATTATATTAATACTAATAATAAATACAAAATTAAAAAGTGGTTGATTGCGTAATCGGAAATGCATGTAAAAATGTAACTCCCTCCCAAAGCCGCCGCCGCTGCATCACGACGCCGGCTGTGGCTCCCACTGGGTGAGACGACAACTTTTGGCTTTTTTATTTTTTTTTTGGGGGGGGGGGGGCGACGCGCTCCCTAAACGCCATGTGCTGTAAAACTCGGGGCGCCTCCCGACGGCGGTCGAATGCTGGAATGTGCAATGTAACGGTCTTATTGCAAGTCATGGCGGGGGGGGGGCGGGGGGGGTTGTTCACCCTCGATGAAATGAAATGCGCATTTCATCCGGTGTGCGAGTTTTAACGCACGCACTAAAAAAAAAAAAAAAAATGAACTTAAAAACTGCTCACGCGCGTGATGCAAACAAAATCTAGGGGGAAAAGTCTGATTGACAACGACGAGTTGAAATCACAATTAGTTGGTCTGAATCGTTTTCTCCCCGGCGCACACCTGACGTTTTCATTTTGGCTTTAAAAAAAAAAAAGAAAGAAAGAAAGAAAAAGAAAGACCCGGTTCATTTGAAGTAGAATTCCATCTGGATAAATCATAACCGGCATGATTTCTCTGTCATTCGTTAACATCTTAAATTAAACTTCATTGATGCGCGGAGAGAGCCTCCGTTACGAGTAGTGCATTGTGGGTGGACTTCATGAGCGGGGGGGGGGGGGCGAGACTACGCGTCAGAATGAGCACTTTTCTTTTTTAATCTTTTTTTTTCTATGCGTGTGTGTGTGTGTGTACAAAGATTGTGGAATAAATGACAGACAAATACTACTTGGCATGTGACGTTCCGCTTCACGTGTGTGTGTGTGTGTTTAAAAAAAAAGAAAAAAGAAAAGAACAACATGAGAGGAAATCATAAAACATTCATCAAGTGCTGACTACACAGAATCTCCCCAGCGCGGCATGAGGTCCGTACACACACACACACAGAGAGACGGCAAAGACACGACAACAACCACAGCATTGAATGGAAAAAGACACACGTTGATATTTCAGAACCTCTCGTCCCCTCCCCCGACAATACAAGTACACCCGAATAAAAACAAACATCCCGAGATAGGAACCAAACCGACGAGGAGAGTAGACGGCTGTGACGATGAAGAGCAGTCCACGCTCGCTTCATTCACACACGCACACACACACACACACGCGCACCGAGACACACTCGCACGGCGTAAATTAAACGTCAGTCATTCTCTCTCCCTCTTGAGTCTGTGGTCAGGATGTGTCTGAGAGAGGGAGAGAGAGTGGGTGGAGGGTGGAGGGTGGAGGGTGGAGGGTGGAGGGGGGGGGGGGACGCAGCCCCTCTGGCAGTCCGTCCCGGCTGCGCGGCGAGGGTCTCTGACCGCGAACACGTCGGTCCCCTGTACCAAACGAGTCCGTCTCGCCCGCACGAGTAGAAAGGAAGGTTCACTTTTTAAGCTTTACTTGAAATCAAGGAGTAGAAAGAAGAAGAAGAAGAAAAAAGAAGAAGAAGAAGAGAAAAAAAATCCCTCATATGTGGGTGCGTTCTTTGTTTTTTTTGTGTGTGTATATCTGTTCATGTGTGTGTGTGTGTGTGTGTGCGTCTTGCCATGTATTGTAATGGCACTAAAAAAAGTGAACTGGGGAGACATTTGCGAGCTGTCATCAGTGGCTGAGACTGCAGTTCAGTGTTTGTTATCTGCGGAGCGGTCCCGTCTCCCAGACGACCTCAGACTGCCTCTGCCTCTGAGGCGGGGGGGGGGGGGGTGTAGGGCTGTTTAAAGGGATGGGGGGATGGGGGGGGGGGCAGCGCTAGCCTTACAGCATGTCTTCGTGGCCCTGGTCGTCGTCGTAATCTCTGTGGTGATCGAAGTCCGGACTGTGGTTGGCGGTCGTGACCAGGGAGAGGGGCCCCTCGTGGTCCTCGGGGTCCAGCGGCTCCTCCTTGACGCTGATGTGGTGCCTGGACGGGGAGACAAAGAGAGCAAAATGAATATGGGCTCCGGCTCCCGCTATCCATCACTCGCTTAATATCCTTTCTTTTCTCTTTTCATAACCTTTCACACGAACGGGCAAAAAAAAAAAGAAGATACAAAAAAAGAGAGAGAAAACGACAGACCTACGCTGATTCTGTTTAAAGAGAAAAGAAACGGGGGAACAAAAACAAATGTCTGGCTTCAATGAGGCCGAGAGAGAGAGAGAGAGCGCGTGTGTGTGTGTGTGTGTGTGTGTGTGTGTGTGTGTGTGTGTGTGTGTGTGTGTGTGTGTGTGTGTGTGTGTGTGTGTGGGGGGGGGGCTCACTGGTGCTGATGATAATTTCAGCTTTCTTTTGAGGGCGAAGCTGCAGGCTTTAAAAAAAAAAAAAAAAAAAAAAGGGGAAATAATTTATTTATTTTATTTTCGTGGCAACCGACAACAGGGTATTCACTTAGAATTGATGAACGAGGAAGATTAACAACGTGAGACGGAGACGAGCGGAGAATGGACTCTGCGGAGCGAGCGGCCCGCCGCCGCCGTTGTCAGCCTCCTGGTGGCGGCGGATCAGCGGCGCGCTGTGTGTTCCCCTTCCTGCTCGTTAACATGCACAACCTGCGAGGCGGGTCTCCAGAGGACGACCCCGCGCCGGCTTCTATCATTAATCAACTTCAGGCAAACACAGCGACCAGACACCGCCGCACATGCTTTAAAACTCCAGAATTAATGCATATTTTCCAACCGAGTGTCAATAAAGAAAAAAAAAAAAGGGGGGGGGGGGGGGGAGAGAAAAGCGCTGGCAGGAGAAGGCGGCGTTTTCGGGCACGACGCCGCGATAAGAAACAGAGCCCTTATGAGAATAATAACGCTGTCACTTGTAAACAAGGCAAAAAACATGAGCCCCCCCCCCACCCTCCTGCTCCTGCCCCCCCCCCCCCCCCCTCTCCAAGCTCACAGCCTGGGCAAAAGAGCCACTAAAGAGATGAGATCTGCCAAATTTCTCATTACAGAAACAGAGCAGGGATAAAGCAGGAGGGGGGGGGGGGGGGGATAAAAAGGGAACATTATGAGCAGCTGCGGGGGACTTGCCGCTCTCACCCGCTGGTGCCAGGCTGCTGCCGCTGGAGGCGGAGCGGCGTCGGGACGAGGCGCCGCGCTCAGTTACTACGACGACGCGGGGCGAGCGACGCGCTCGCCATCGATCGGAAAAAAAAAAAAAAAAACGACCCGCATCCGGTTCGCTCACACCGGGGATCGTCTCGTGTCTTGAGTCGCAACTATTGCGACGGAGGCACTCGTATGCTAACGAGCTGACATATGTTGTGTGTGGAAAAAAAAGGAGGAATAAAAAGTAAAGGAGGGGGAGGAAAAGTAAAGTCAGCTTTTCTATCATTTTCCGTTTTTTTTTCTCTCCCCCCCCCCCCCTCACATCAAAGCAACTCCACAAGTGCCGCTGCCTCGGGTCTGACTCCGTGGCTCCGGGGCAGACATGAAATTGTTATTATTATGCTTATTGAACTGCATGCTGATTCTACACTTTGCTCATAATTAGCCCCGTCGCTGGATACCTGACTCTCGTCTGGCTGCCTGGAAGAAAAAGAAAAAAAAAAACTCTATTTTTCCAGTCACATACAGCCCAAATGTCTCGTTTAAAAAACAACAACTTCCCGGACACCTTTTACCCTAAAAATGCTGGAAAAAACATCTGTGGAGTAATGCAACTTCTCCCCAATAGCAGAGCTCTTTCTCTCTTATTGGGACGCTGCGTCCTGTCAACCAGCAGCACATCGGCACATGTGGAAAACACATGTCGTTACACATGTCGTTACACATGTCGTTACACAGCGTGCACCTAGTTTACTGCATATTCCCTGAGCAAGAGGAGGCTGCTACCGTGTGTAACATTTCCCGCACGTGAGAGTGAAGTTCTTAACCGGCAGGAGAAAACGGATCCCACTGGTGTTGTGGCTCATCGGCATCGTTACGGCGGTGAGAGTGTGTGAGCTCCATCTCCATCCGCCTAAAGGTAGCAGCGGAGGGGCAGAGGGAGAAGCCGGCTGCCTGGAGGCCAGCACACCCATCCTGTCTCTGCCTTTCCTGTTCCCCCGCCACGCTCACAGCTACGTTCACAGTGATTAGGGATGCCACTTTCCTCCATTTGGCCAGGAGCTCATTACTGCACCTTGTTTTTATTTTATTTATTCGGTTTTATTCAGGCAGAATCCCCCCCCCCTCCCGAAATGCTCAGGCATTTCGGGAGGCCATCCCCGAGTCGGTGGTCTCCCCCCACACACACACACACACACACACACACACACACACACACACACATCTGGAAACGATGCAGCGTGTGCCGTGTTATTTTAGGCTTCAAACAACTTAGCAGACACTCCTATACGACAAGCGAAAGGGGGGGGGGGGGGGTTGCGGGTGCCTGCGGTTTCCCGGCCGACCGCAACTTTGTTACGCGAGAATCTCGGATGATGTCCTCCGGACTAATTACCCCCCTTTTGTGTTGTTTTTCCTCGTCTTTCTCTCAGAGGTCGTTTAGCCTCCGCTGTCGCGGCCGGCAGCTCCGTCGCTCTGGCATTTTGTAAATATTCGTACAAATTGGAACAGCGGAGGAGGAGAGGTCGTAAACCCGCTGCTTTAATAACAAGAGGTGCTCTGGTCTTTTCTTCATTTGAAAAAAAAAAAAAAAAAAAAACAAGAGGGGAAAAAAAAGGAAAAGGAAAAGGAAAAGAGGTGGAGTTTCCCTTTTCCTGCAGGGAGGCGGCCACAGCTCTGGCCGTGACCCCGGTCACCACTCCAATATCACCCCGCTGCACTTTATTCATTGAGCTCATTGTTTCCGTTTCGTCTCAAGCCATGCGGCGGCGTGTCATTTTGGGTGGGCTCTGAAATCATTCCCCCCCCCCCCCTCTCTCTTTCTGTCTAGATCCGTTTAGAGTGTGTTGCCGCTCACACACACACACACACACACACACACACACATCTCAGGTGCCACTCACATAGCTAGCAGGGGCGAGCGTCCCGGGCTGCTGTCACTGCCGTTGCTGTTTCCGTGGTCCATCGCTCCGTTCATCTCCTCGCGGATGGCGTTGGCCAGGGAGTGCAGGGTGGGACTCCCGATGGAAGCAGTAGTGTATAGAGGTATGTTGTTTTCTGCCATCGAAGCCTGAAAAGCAAAGCCCGGCAGCATTAGATGTGAAACGGAAGAGGGTTGTCAGCACTTTTCTCGGGACCCATCACTCTTTTCACACCCTCCCCCCCGAGAACAAAGCGGAGGTGACTGGGCATGTGAGACGGAGAGAGAGAGACTTTTTTATCATCCTTCTTTTCAAAGTTCAGTGCGAGGCAGCAGCCAAAGATGAGCTCATTCGTCTTGTTTTTTGTTTTTTTCCTTACCTGGAAGGCAGCAGAGAGGGTCGGACCATAGCCCAAGCTGGTCTGAATGTTCTTCACTAAGGTTGGACTCCTGCAAACACAACAAAATCAGATTACCCCCACAGACTCGTGTCTCAGCGAGCATGCATTCCTCAGCTGGCGTATCTTATTTCATAAAAAGAAATCAATGCACTTTGTATGAGGACTAAATACATTTACTGGTGTAGTAATGTGGCTATCGTTCTGAGATGTTCAATCACTTGACAATACCACACAAGTATCTTCGAGAAGAAAGAACAGGTTGATGGAGAGCGTGCCGCATGAAGCTAAACACACACACACACACACACACACACAGAAAGCATGATGGCAACACTGGAAGGCGGGTGGGTGGGCATGCAGGTTTTTAGGGGGGGGGGGGGCTCCGGAGTTTGCGGGAATGCTTACTGTACGAGCGTCTCGTCGGCGGGGCATTTCCGCGGGCGGCCTCGCTGTACGTGGCGGCCGCGCTTAAACTCCTCATCCTCAACGGTCCAAAAGGACCCAAACTCACCCTCTACTCTCACAAAGCACTTATGCAGGGAAAGGTTGGTGCGAACGGCACCCTGGGAACAGCAAACCAGCAGAGGAGGAGGAGGAGGAGGAGGGGGAGGAGGAGGAGGAGGGGGAGCCAGATGCAGATGCAGTGATCGAGAGAAGACCGGCACACAGACAGACAGACAGACGGACGGACGGACAGACAGAGGGAGGAGGGGAGAGGATCACAATGAATAATAAGCCATTATGGGGTATGAGGCATCACCAAAAAACAAAAAAAGCATGAGGCGGTGGGGTGGGGGGAGGCACGCCAAAGCAAGCAGGGGAGGGGGGGGGGGGGGGCCTTGGACGTTATGGCAACAGACAGCGAGATGGAGCGGCGGCAGCAGCCTCTTCCCATCAGCAAGCGGCGAGACAGACGCTAGACGAGGCTCAAAAAAAAGAAGAGGAGGGCCAAACCTACCCGCTGATCTTTTGAGGCCGTCGCTTTTGGAACTCTAGTTCGTCGACTGTCCACACAGCCCCCTTTACGTTTTCTACTCGCACAAAACACTTGTGAAGACTAAGATTATGCCGGACTGCGTTCTGCAGTTGGTGTAAAAAAAAAAAAAGAAAGAAAAAAAATGAAGAAAGAACACAAAGAGGGAAAGAAAAGGTTGCTATCAGTACAGTAAACATGGTCGGCAATCAGGAAGGGCGGAGGGGGGGGTGGGCAGGATAAAACCTCATTTCAAGGAAGAAATATTTTGACAGGCACTGGATGAAAACAATACATACAGCAGAATGTTATTGGCAGGAAACGGTCGAATACATGTCAATATTTCTTGGTTTCTATGGCGATAGAGTTAGTGACATTTTTACTTCTTTTCTGATTAGTGCACAAAGATTCTGGTAATTTACCCCCAAAAATAGAGTAAAATAGAGAAAAATATAAAAAAATAGCAACTCTGGCAGCAACTAAATTATATATATATATATATATATATATATATAACAATGTATATATATAAATACATATATATATATATATATATATATATATATATATATATATATATATATCCTTTTGTTATTGCAGGAGCTATGCTGAGTGCATGTGTATATAGTAAGTGTGCAGATAGAGAGGGAGAGAGAAAGAGTTGTGGGATCCAGTGGTTATAGCATCAATGGGCCCCTATGGAAAAGGATGTCAGTAAGTGTGAGAGCTGATGGAGGGCGGTGGGTGGAGCAAGAAGTGGTGTGTTGGTGTGTGTGTGTGTGTGTGTGTGTGTGTGTGTGTGTGTGTGTGTCTGTGTCTGTGCTTCATCACTGTCTGTCTGACCCCACTCATTCCTGAATCTTTTTTACGGTTGTTGTTTTGTTTCTGTTGTGTACGTGTGTGTGTGTGTGTGGCCTAGTTGGAGAACTGGGTGTTCCCGCCTGTGAGTGAGTGCGAGGGGCTCAGCCAGGAGTCACTGGCAAAGCACCGCTCCGTGAAGCTAATGCCACCCACTACCACAACTTCTTGAAATATTACAGGGAAATAGTTTCCTTCACTTTTTTCCCCTTTTTTGTCTCTTGCTCCAATTTGTTTTATTTTTTTAACAAGTAAGCACATATCCCCCTGGTTTCCCTGTGTGTGTGTGTGTGTGTTTCCTTTTCACATTGTTTGTGTAAAGGGTGGTTTCATTTGGAACAGCAGAAGTGGAGGATTGTTATGAGTTAGGGTAAAGGCTCGTTGGCATGACGTCGCGTCCCTCTCCCCAACACCAACAACACCGGCGCCTCCCTCCACTCGGGCGCCGGTGGATTATTAAAGAAGTCGGGAGGAACATCAGAATTACCTTCCACGTGGCCGCGTTGCGCCTGAAATATGCAAACATTCGCGTGAACCAGTTGTAGATTTCGTTTAGTGTTAGCTGCTTTTCCGGAGATTCCAGGATCGCCTGCAAGAGGAAAAAGTGACAGAAACAAACATTTAACACTCGCGCTGCCTCCACAGGGGGATCAATAATTCACAAAGAGGCCCCCGCGGCTCGTCGTGTTCTCCCGAGACGAGCGGCGGAGCGCCCGTCTCGGGAGAACTGGAACCGCTCGGCTATGTGAGAGAAGTCTGCCGTACTTCCTCGCCGGAAACCGGCAGATTTGAATACATTTTCCCCTTTGTGGGCGTAAAATGAAGGGCAAGCGAGAAAAAAAAAAAACATTTCTCAGGCAGATTACAGGGCCGGCAATTATGGCCGGCTCAGATTAATTCCCGAGATCCCAGATTACTGCGGAACCGGCGATAATTGACTGGCCATCTTAAAAGAAAAAAAAACAGGTTCATCCCTACTGTTGTGTGAAATGAATTTGGTAATAATCACAGCCACATAAATGCTTAATCAAATGCAATTGTCATATGTGGCGGTTTACCCCCCCCCCCCCCTTTCTTCCCTTCTTTGAATCCCGTACGCATTCTTGCACTCATTTAAAAAGATGCTTAATCTGCTCCTCTGTCTAAATTGCATTGGACATTTTAACGAGGAGCAGAGGCAGAGAAATAAGTCGAGCGAAATGTGGTTATTTTTGTGCGGCTTTTTTCCGGATAGCGGACCGCTGCGTTCCCGGCTCCGACCGGCCGGGGCGCTAAACGCCGTTCGGACGTAGACGCTGACGAGGAGCACGCTCACCTGTCTTATTAGCGAGGCGTACGTGAACGGCGGTCGGACCTCAGCATTCATGTAAAACTCTTTGTTCTGACTGAGATCTGCACACAGGGGAGAGCAAAGGAAGTGTCAACAGGGGATGAAGACATCATCATCATCATCATCATCATATGGTTATGTGAATAACAGGGTTCTTACACATTTTGACCAATGGATTTCCATGACTTTCCCCTGATTTTCCATGACTTTAAACCAAATTTCCATGACCAAACTGAAATCTCGGTATAAACATGAACAATTTAGAACATTTTGCGTATTGAGCCGTGTGCCGGCTTATATTTTGAGCGCCTTTCTTTAAAAAACATATACATTATTTCAAACTTTTAGGATTTAATTTTTTTCCATGACTTTTCCAGGCCTGGAAATGACCATTTTAAAATGTCATGACTTTTCCAGGTTTTCCATGACCGCACGAACCCTGGAATAAAGATACAGATTGTGTGTGTGTGTGTGTGTGTGTGTGTGTGTGTGTGTGTGTGTGTGTGTGTGTGTGTGTGTTTGCACGCGTGCATCACCTGGAGAGATGGGCATGTTGTACTTTTCGGAGTAGCGCCGCCGCATGGGCCCCACGCTGTGGAGGCTGTTGGCCGTGATGACGGAGTGCGTCTGGGACAGCGGCGTGAGGGGCGCCGTGGGCGTGGTGGGGGTCCGGGGCAGGCTCAGGGGAGGAGAGGCCCCCGGCGCCGATTTGGACAACGTGATGCTGGACACCAGGTTGAGCTGGGAGAACAAAAAAAACACAACAGACAGGAGCCGTTAGCCCCGCTAATCGCCCCCGGCGTCTCCGACGGCTCATTGACTATGCATATCGGGGCCGCTAATTGCACACGGGGCCCCGAGATGATCCGCGAAACGGTCGCTAAATGTTTGGAGAGCGACCCTTCGGAGCCCGGCGTCCTCCGCTCCCCACCTCCTCTCTTCTTCACGCTCCGCTCTCTCCTCCCTCCCGCCCGCCCTCTCCCTCGTCAGGGGCTTTGTTTAATCTTTTGTCCCTCGTCCTGTTTGGACACCCCCCCCCCCCCCTATCCCCCCCCCCCCCAGCAGAGGAGGAAAGATGGGCGGCCCCGAAAACCGCTCTGATAAATGACAGCGTGCTTCTCACCTACCGTCGAGCCGAGCCGCCCCGCTAATAAGGCAGCCAGAGGAAGGAGCCAATCTGGGCTAATTACCAGCCGAAATTGTATTGTGAGGACTCTAATTAGGAGCTGCTTATGGAGGTGATCTGGTGATTAACTACTGGATCTGACTGACCTCCATCATCGGGGCCGTGACGGCCGCGGTGACGGCGGCCTCGCGGTATTTCCGCGCCGCAGAGAGCCTGGGCGACGGAGGGGGAGGGGTTTAAGTCATAATGGCTACAAGGTAAACTAATTACGGAGAGTGCTGCAAAAAAAAAGACAAAAAAAAAAAAAAGGTATAGCACGGCTTCCAGCAGCTGCTGCGGCGTCTCGGAGCCGGAGCCGGAGCCGGAGCCGGAGCAGTCGAGTGGAAAACGCTGGCCTGACCCCTCCTGCTCCGGCTATTAATTGGCAGGAAAACTAATGACACATATACATATTCCCACAAAATTGTCCTAATTGCTAATTTGCCCGAAGGAGGCCGGCATCCAAATGAAACATGACTTCAAGACTGTGAGGGGGGAAAATTGAAAAAAGAAAGTGGCGTGAGAGAGAGAGAGAGAGAGAGAGAGAGAGAGAGAGACGGTGTTAGAGAGGACACATGTCATCTTTGACATCATTTGTTGATTACAACGGATCACGACCGGTGTGTGTGTGTGTGTGTGTGTGTGTGTGTGTGTGTGTGTGTGTGTGTGTGTGGAAATGGACATCTGACAATTACCAGCAGATATGAAAAAGACATCAGAAGCCCAAGATTGATTTCTTATGAATTCACTCTTTATATAAATAAATATATATTATCCTAATACAATAAATAGACCACGTTAAACCATGAAGCATCACTCTGTATTGTCCCACCTCCATACACACGTGTCCGTCTATTTATGCCTCGGAGGCTGAACTCTGGCTTTTTTTTTGGCAGCGTCCGCCCAAATAATTTGGATTATCTGCCCGGACCCGCTGACGTCCTCGCAGAAGACGCCGCCGCCGCCGCGTTGTTCCGAATCGCGAGCGAAATAAATCACACTTGGGCTCGCGTGTTTCTGACACAATGCTATCAATAGAACCGGGGCTGCGGTGTTGACTCCTCTTCCTGCGGATTAGCGGGCTTTGTTTCATGTTTCATCCATATTCCCTGGTCCGTAAACACCGAGGGGCTTCAACAATAGGCCAGACAGGCTGGTAATAGCCTCGCCTTTGTTTGCCCCGCCATTTGGGCTCACTCCAGTGCCCGAGACAAAATGAGACTTCAGACTGAAATTAATTAAATGGTAATTGGTGATCTAATTATACTGGCTTTGACTCGGCAAGCTGCTAAAGAAAATAAACAAAAAGTCCCTCCTTAATTATGTATGGCGTAAAAGGTCAGATTTCTGACAAGAATGCTTAGTGACACCGAGAGCAGACAGACACACACACACACACACAAACATGCATTGCTAATGTGGCACATTTTGTTTAGCCCCCCCTCCTCCTCCTCCCCATCCCCCTCCCCCGCTTCCAGCCACCTCAGAAGAGCAAAATGAATCCTCCTCATTTGACGGCGTACACGCACAGTATCCGTGTTTGTTTGTCTTTAATTATGACTAAATGTAAACAAGCTGCTTCGCCGTGACAGTCGGCCACTCCTACAGCGGCGCAGAACGGCGGGGAAACGGCAGAAAACCGGCAATTACCGCGAAGAACACGACGGTGTCTCACGGAGCGCCGAGCGATTCTCCGGTGTCGGAGAATGCGTTCGTTCTGCCGCCGTCTTCAAAAAAGAGGCGTGTTTATTTCGTTTGTGTATTTTCGGATGCTGCCGGGCCCTAAGCCCGGCGCAAAGTCCACCGCTCATCCGGTGGAAGCCAGACGCATCACAGCGGCTCGCAGCCGGCAAAGTGGCGCTGCAGAACGGGGAGTCCATTTATTTGAATGGAGAAAAAAAAAAAAAAAAAAAAAAAATCCCAGCTCGCCGCCCCTTGAGAGTGTTAGCGCTGAGCTCTGACACAGCCATCCTCGCGGGGCCCGGGGAGAGAGAGAGAGAGAGAGAGAGAGAGAGAGGGAGGTAGTGAACTCAAGATGCTATCTGCCGCTCGGACCACTTTTCATACACAAATGTCCCGGTGTCAGGGCGCTCGTTCTGCACTCTAATCTCCGCCATCAGCGCCGCGTGACACCGGCAGCCTTTTGTCGCTCCGACACCTCGTTGTCGCGTACTCTCCTCTCCCCCCCCCCCCCGACAGTAAATAAATGATCCGAGCCGCACATTGCGCCGAGAGACGAGACTCCCGCACGGTGCATCGCGCGCGGTTTCCTGCAGTAAAAAAAACTATCTCTGAATGAAGTGTCACGCGGACTGAAATATGGCGGTGAGGCCCCCTTCTTAAACATGACAAAATAGCGCAGACACTTAAATGCCATATGTTAAGCCCTCGCCCCTATAGGGAGGCTTTACGGCGCGGCATATATTAAGAGTGATAAGCACGGTGTCTGGAATGCGTCACGGAGGTAATGGATGGATCCGCTTGTGCATTTTATCCAGAGGTTCGGTTGTTCACCTGTACAGTATTTTGGGAGAATCAACAACATCAAAACGTCATCCAACACGATGATGATGCCGCGGAGATGTCGACGCGTACAAAAAGGTGCATCTAGTGCATGAATTACCTTTAAAAGATGGCCGGGGGTAAGATTCCTTTCACCCTGAATGAAGACTCTCAGGGACGGATCTTTTATCAAATAAAATCAATATCAAATCAAGAGGCGCAATTACCGCCACAAAAACATCAGCTGGCAAGCGTTGACATTTTTTTCTTTTAACACCATAGAGACATTTTCTTATAGCTACAAATCAATCAGTCAATAATATTTTAATAATTTTATCACGTAGTATTTTTTTCTTTTTTTACACTATTTTCTACTTATTTTTCAGCACAATTTAGCATGAATTTATCGCTGGTATTTTAATCTTTGTGAAGAAAAATGTGTAAAATAATCGATATCTGGCAGGAAAGCGCCTCCGTAACTTTCCTTTTAAAAGCACTTAAAATAAATGTTAAACGCCTCTTTTATCGCCGCTGTTTATTTCCATTTCCCTGAGCTTTTCCTCGTCCCTCCTGTCGGCCCAAACAGACGCCGGGTGCTCTGAAGCAGTTACGGCGCGAGCATCCAGTTCATCACAGGCACCAAATTGAATCTCGGATGTCAGCAGATGTGGTCCAAACAATATTTACTGCCTCCCTCAAGAGAACAGCTGTTTTTATTTAGCAGATAAATAAGAAGATGGAGGAAGGGATTAATGAATACACGTGTGCCAATTAAGACGAACAAAAGGATGGGGGAGGGACGCGAGAGCGAGAGAGCGAGAGAGGGAGAGACGTGTGACAGGGGTTGCTGCTCACCGGCTGTGGGTTGGCTTTGGGCTCCGTGGACTTGACGTGAAGGTGCGTCATCATGGCTTGCAGACGCTCTTTGTCTTTCGCTAGCTGCAACGAGCAGAGAGAACACAAAATGAATTGTTTTACGAACGAAAGGAGGCGACAACAAAGAAAAAACGATATGTATTCCTCTACTTTGTATTAATTCCCTGCAGTGAAGGCATCTTTTACAATGAGCGTGTTCAAACAAATCACTCGTTCTCCACTACCCTCTCTTGGCACCATCGGATTATTTGTTTAAAAAACTAAAAAAATGCTTTGGGAAGACGTCCCCAACGTGGCACTCGAGTCCCAACGACTGTCTCTCCTTTCAAGGTTAGAATGAACCGCGGCTCTTTGGCCAATAAAGGGCCGGGGCCCTTTCTACCTGAGGCTGCCAGATTAAATGACGGCGATAGGCTGCAGGCAGAGGACAGCCTGTGTCTGGTGAAGCTGGGCTCCATCCCTCCCTCCCTCCCTCCCTCCATCCCTCCATCCCTCTAGTGCGCCACCGCAGCAGGAATAACAGGCCGTTGGCGTGGCGAGATGTTTGAGCGGCTCAGCTCTCATTGTTTAAGGTCAACATCCGGAAAACCACCAGGGGATTTTATACTCATTATTGGGTCAATTTTTGGAGACCTGAACCACAAAAAAAAAAAAAAAAAAAAAAAAAAAAAAAAAAAAAAAAAATCGATCAATTTGATCTCTCTCTCATTTGCTTTGCAACTGGAGCAGCAGCTAATTAATAAAAATGCACCTGAATGGGATGGATGGTTTTACGCCCCCACCCGATGCTAACAAACAAGCGCGAGCTTTCGTTATCTTAGTGCGACACCAAGTCTTTTACCGGAAGGGCAGATTGTTCCTCTCTCGCAGAGAAAGACAATGAAAGATCACTCATAAAGGGGGGGGGGGGGGGGGAGAGATATTAAAACCACTGATTGTAAAAACGTTTTCTGCGGCGCGCTCCGATAACCTTCCCGTTTGAAGTCGCCCGTAACAAACACACTCGGCTTCCCGGTCATTCCACCAAGTGTTTTACTGTTGCTGCCAAACGGTTAAAAGTCATAAATAACTTTAAAACCCAGTAAAATTAAAAATGTAATTATCTACTCTACTTAGCCTCGGGCCCTTCATATATCTCTCTCTCTCTCTCTTTCTTCTTCTTTCTTTCTCTTCCTGGCTGTCATGCATACATAACAATCTTTTTTTTAATGACTGGTTACTCGCAGATGTACAAACTTATATTTAAATCCCCCCCCCCCCCCCCCCCTCCTCGATGGCTGATATCAGACGGATGCAGAAGAAGACTCGTAAATATTTGGGGCCAAAACAAACTGGGAGACAATACCTGCAGCTCCAGCTGTTGTACGACCTGCATTTGCACCCGACACTGGGCCGTGCTCCTGTCGTCCAGGGCGTGCTCATTGTTGAGATGCCTGGAAAACAACACACACACGCACACACACACACACACACACGCACAAAAACAGAAAGAGAGAGAGAGAAAAAAAAAAAAGATGTTAGTTGGACTTTTGACTTCTGCAGCCTTTTTAGATGTGAGAAACAAAAAGACGTCGGCTTGGATGCAGGTGCGCCCACGTGCAAATATCCGCCAGAACCAGAAGGTGATGCTTCTTCACCTCCGAGGAGAGACTCTCTCTCTCTCTCTCTCTCTCTCTCTCTCTCTCTCTTTTTTTTTAAAACATATTTCGCGACGGTCTCGTCTGCTGCGGCTCCCGCTCCCAGATAAGAGGGATGATTGAGGATCGTTCGGGTTGGACTCCTCCGCTACATTATGCACCGGTGCCCTAATGCCATCTCCCTCTCACCCCCCCCCCCCCCTAAAGATTTTTTCCCCTCCGTGTGTTTTCTTTTAATTGCGCAATTAAGAGAATTCAAATAAAAGCCGGACCGAATGCAGAGGACAACAGGACGAAGAGATGGGATCTGTGGCCAACTTGAATTATGGCTCTAATTATGCGTGATTATTTTATACAGGGGGAAGATATTCCCTCTTTTCCCCTCTTTCTGCACGTTTATAACTAATCTAAATAAGTAGCTCGCTGGGTAGCAGACAGGGTTTTTTCCCCCTCTTTTTTCCCCCTCTCTCCCTGTGATTTATATAAAATGGTGGAGATAAGGTTCACGAGTGAAGGAAATATGATTGGAGGAATTTTATCAGCCGCCGCATGAATTACTGTTTGAAAATGCTTATGCAGGGGCATTTCATTAATCATTTAATCATAATCCGAGCAGGATGTTTGAACTGATTTCACAAATACCCTTTCATTTCACTACTTCATTATGCTCGCTAATGGATCCAATATATTATATATATCATAAATTATATCACATCTTCGGTGACCATGTAGGTCACTGTCACCAGGCATGTCTGGGCGTGCACGCGGTGGCGCCCGGCGCACGGGAAGAGAGCGAGGGCGGTGTGTGTGTGTGTGTGTGTGTGTGTGTGTGTGTGTGTGAGAGACGTCCCCGGCCTTTTTCCGAATGCACTTTTTTCTGTCGTTTGGTGCAAATAAAAATAGAAAACAGCCAGTCTACGTGTGACGGCACAGCGGCACACGGCGGGGCGTCGATGATATAGCCCAATAAATTCACGCCGTTGCTTTTATGTACAGACGACACGTTTGTGCGTTAAACACCACAACGACAATCGGAAGACACACACACACACACACACACACACACACACACACACACACACACACACACACACACACACACACACACACACACACACACACACGGTGGAGGGGGGGAGAAAGGGAGAATTGATAGTGCTCGGCTTGAAATGTGACGGTTTCTGTTCGGCTGCGGTATTTTCAACCTTGATGTGAATGATTTGAATCTTTATGGGCAAACATGGTCCCTTCACCCCCACCCCCTCCCTCCCTCCCTCCCTCCCTCCCACCCCCCCACGCCACCTCTATCCGGCTCCTCCTATTGTGCGTTGATAATAATAATGTTTTCTAAATTGACCACGAGATGCATTCAGCACTTCAAGTTAATTATTGTAGCAGAAAAAAAAGAATTAAAAAGGCGTATTTAAAAAGGCGTATTTAGAGAATACGCCCCCCCCCCCTCTCCTTTTTACTGAAATCAATTCAGACTTCTTGCGGGCTTTCCATTTGTTTGAGTCAAATAAATGCCCATTTAATTAAGTAGGTCGGGGAGAATGAAACCGGTAAACATTTCAGGACATCTTACTAAATTTCAAAGAAGAGAAATAAAAGGTAAAGACGTTTCAACTCCAATTTGACTGACACGGGCTGAATCCCCAATGAAGGGCGGCCTACGTGAGCAGCCTCGGAATTTCCCCGTTCATAGGAGACACGGGCCCCGCTTCTTTTCATCCCTTTGTTACATTCCACTTTATTTCTTCTAATGACACGGAGAGTCTCAGTGCATAATTAATAGGAAATGAAATATTCAAATGGCCCTAATGCAGCCTTGAGAGGAGCGCCCGGACACGGGAGCAGGGGGGGGGGGGGGAGGAGTCGACATCCAGAGAGAGGCTATGAACGTTGGCATGTGTCACTTTCTGGACTTCAAATGAAGACCACTTTTAAAAGAGCGCTCTGGCAGGATGACAGTCCTTAATGTAAACTGCCACAATAAAACAAGTCGAATAGACATGCCTGGAACAGTCGGCCTTTTATTTATTATTTTAACATACCAGTTATCTATTTTCTCCTCTCTCTCTTTCTCTCTTTCTAATTATATAGACCGGACCCACAGCTTAAGGCCGTCTCTGAGGACGGTTTATCTTCTTCACTGTGGAGCTTTGAATAACCAGGCACACTTCTATACAGTAGTATTTACATTTAAAATGCATTAAAGGCCTATTTCTAATTATTCCTACTGTTATAATCAGTCATTTTAAGTGCACGCTCCTGCAGGATTTCAGCTTATAGACGACGTGCACGTTTGGCTTTTTATTTGCGTGCGTCGAGGTGTGAGAGGCGTTGTTGTTGTCGTCAACTAGGTGGCACTGCAGTGCTCCACTGGGTCTGACCTCCTGACTGGACACCGCAGAGAGGGGTCTCCACCCTCGTAAAAAAATAAAAAAAATACATTTAAAGAAAACAGTGAACAACCAAACCTCCCAGCCCCCCCCCCCCCCCAAAAAAAAAAAAAAACAGGACCAGGGATCTGGCGCTTTTGTATTTATCGAGATAGTGCGCGCGTAGGTATGTCGTGTTTTCCCTTAAAAGACAGAATAAATACACGTGCTGTTTGAAACAACATTGCAGCTGTTGCTGTTGGCATGCGGGGCTGAAATCTGGTTGACGTTTGAGAGTCCTCCTCACCTTTCACAGTACACTGTGTTCTGCTGACTACACGCACACACACACACACACACACACACACACAGACAGAGTTTCGTAAGAGCATTAAACCGTCTGATGCACGCTCTGTTTTTTATTTGTGATTGTTTTTTCGGAGGCCCGCGGTATCAGTCGCTGGGTTTCATGTGGAAGTGCTTAAGGGTTTTGAGAGTTAACACCTTGGTGAGCTGCTCTACACTCTCTCTCCCGCTGCTGGAACAAAGGCAGCTTTGTGAAAGAGACTCTCCCCGAAAATGTTTTCTTAACATGTTCCAAGCGGTTTGAAGCAGGCAACCTAAAGTAAACACGATGTTGCCATGATAAAAACACTTGTAAAAACATTGCAGAGTGCACTCGGAGACCGTTTGAGGCGGCGCTGTCCCGGGCGCACAGAGCTTAATTCCCCTCTCTTCTATAAACAAAGGGTGAGGCATGTCAGAATACAATAAATAGCGCCGGATTTAGGAAGGCACTCCCAACGCTACAATGCGTGTCTGTGTACGTGTGTGTGCGTGTGGGTAATACGTGGTTTTAATAACCGAGTGTTGAGGGAACATTGTTTATTAAATACAACATAAAAACACATAACTGCCTCTTTTTTTTGCTCTCTCCATCTCGCGGGGAGACACTCCGCCGCGTTAAGCTTTCCGAAAACAAAGTGGATCCACGTAAACAACGAGGAGGACTCGAGATGTTGACAGAGTCAAAAAAACTGAACACAGCCCCCCCCCCCCTCCACTCCCCCCCCCCCCCCCTCCACGTTTCAGGAATCTGCGCGTTCGCCGAGTGCTTGTTTTGGGATAATGGAATTGTGTCATATCTTGTTTAAAGTGCGACTAATCCCAGGTGACAGTGAGCCATTGATCTGCTGCCACGATGCAGATGTTTTCATCCCCGCCGTAACCATGGCGCCGCTATGTGTTGGATTACTTGGGAGCGCGCCGCACACGGGGGTTGATTAGCGGGGCCAGCGGTGTGAGACTCGACGATGGGAGGGAGGGTGGGGGGGGGGCTATGGGGTCCGTTGTCACGCCGACAAACCCGTTAACGTGCCGGAAAGACGTCGCAAAGCGGGCCAAAGTCGGACCGAATGGGGAAAGTGGTTTGAGTGCAGGACATGTGGTCGGTTGTAACGCGGGGCTGGAGGTGTGAGCCTGCGACGACACAGACGGCACCGCGAACCCAAACACACGTCAAAGAGGGATGATAGAGGAGAGGGAAAGACAAATAAACCGCCGAGAAAGAGACGGAAAGAGCCGAGCGAGGCAAAGACACAGACACACACACACACACACACACACACACACACACACACACACACCAATCCCTCCGTCCAGTGACAAGGGCAAACATGCAGTGTGGGCTGCCACAGATAAACATCCTACCGTTGTTTGTTTGGGAAAAACGGCCCCCGTCACCATGGGAACTGCACTTATCACCGGAATTAAGAGGCCCATGCAGTTCTCAGAAGGAGACCCCGCCACAGTACCCGCACTCGGGAATAACAACCGGCTGCACCTGTAGTGCCTGCGTATTTGCCGGGGCGGAGGGCGGAGGGGGGGGGGGGGCGGCGGGGGGTCACGAAATGTGCGATCGACCCGACGCGAGGACTAAACGAGCTGCGCCGAAAAATAAAATAAAAAACAATAAAAGTTTGGCCCCCACGATTGTGACTTTTTTTTTTTTTAACTCACTTGAGGAACGAGTAGAAATCGTCGAACACCGCCTCGCATCCGGGCCACTTGCACACACCGTGACCGTAGAGGGGGTGACTGTGGGGGGAGTGGTCTTCTAGCGAGGATCTAGAAGGGACGAGAGAGAGAGAGAGAGAGAGAGAGAGAGAGAGAGAGAGAGAGAGAGACAGCTGTTAATAACAACAACAAAAAAAAACGTTTTGAAGTTGACAGAAGTTGAAAAGGTCACAGAGGATTGGTTCTCCCGTTAAGCCGACGCCCCCCCCGCGCGCTCCGGATCCGTAGCTTCCCGCACGAGGACCCTCGACTTGATCCGCGTGGAATCCGTGTACCTGTGTGATCTCCGCTGGCTCCCCTCTTCAAGTCGGGGGCTCGTGTTGCGAAAGCGCGGCCCGAATCAATACGTTATTATTTAGTATCCCTGAGCCGTGTGGCAGTTGACTTTAAATCAGGGCTGCCTGGAGGGGAGGGGGAGGGGGGGAGGGGGAGGGGGGGGGTTCTCCCCAGCTCTGCCTGCTGTGTCATGTCTCACAGCTCACCTGGAGGAGAGTTATCCCCCACCCCCCGCCTCCCAAAAAAAGTATGAGGCAGTTTCCGTAAACATCCCCCGCCCGCCACCAATCCCTCTACTTATGGATCTGCGTCTCCAGGTGGGCTGACAAGCAAAGCACGTCCGCGACTTTGTAAAAAACTAACTTTACACCGTCCTCCATATGGCGAGAGGAAGGAGACGGCGGCGGCGAGAGGAAGCGGGCCCGTGCGGCGAGCCATATGGGCGCAAGGCGCTTCACGACACGCACACGGCGCTCAGCTACAAGAGCCTGGGGGACTGGCCTACATCGCCGCCACCCGGGCTTCTGGCGAGCACGCCGCCGCCGCCGCCGCCACTACCCCCCCTTCCTCTCGTCTGAGCCAGGTAGCGAGATTCATGACACCGCAAACGCCCGCGCCGCCACGTGGGAATAAACTCCCAGCCGCCGAAATCTCATTCATATACATGTATGCAGAGATAACGTCCGACGCCACGACTTCAGGGGAACGTCTTTGAGGATGGAGAGAGAGAGAGGGGGGGGGGGGAGGGGCCGGTGGTGGGATACATATCTGGAGTTGATGTAAAAAAAAAAAAAAAAAAAAAGGAAAAGCATTCAAGGTGTGCCAAATTTGCGAGGATTAAACAAGCTGATGCTCAGATTAAAATCTAATTTGCATCCGTGTTAGCGGAGACGCACCTCGAGTGGGACGTCTCTAAGAGGCCGTCGCAGGTTTCCCCGTGTCGTAATTACTTGCTGGAGAGTTCACATTGTTCATAACATGTGATAATTGCGTCGCAATTAGGAGGCAGTCAAGCATTCATGAATGTGGTTAGCAGCCCCCCCCCCTCCCCCCTCCCACTTTCAAAAAGTCTGAATTATTTTTTAAATTTGGTTTTATTCAATTATGAATTATGCATTCGCATTAAGACCTCTGTTTTGATACCGCTAATAAATAGATGGCGGAGGACCCATTATAATGAGCTTTTAACAAGGAAACGTGTGGACCGCTGAAGGTAACGCTGGTTTTTAATTTAAAGAGATCCGGTTTTTTTCTCTCCATTTTTCAATCTTCGCGAGCAGGCTTGTTGGTTAATTCTGTATTAATAAGAAATTGAAATGTGGAGTGCGCTGGGAATCTGCGAGGGGCTGGCGGCAGAAGAGCCCCCTGTTAAAACGCCGGATGGCTAAACAGTAGCAAATGACGGAATTTACACCAAATGAGCGACATTAGCGTAATGGGGGAAGAGTGCAGGATTCACGGGGCGTTTCTCACATTTTCAGATCACGTCGGAAAAAAAAGAGAGAAAGGAAACCGCAGACTTGAGTTTTAAATTTGACTTGCACCCAGGACAGGTCTGTCGGGATGCTATCATTGTCAGGCGGCCCCCGGAGGGGAAGAGCGCTAATGACCTGGTAGCCGCGGTGAAGTGGGGTGGTGGAACGTGCCGTCAGCTTCCTAGAGGGGGAACATTAAAGTGCCTACAGACCCGGACGGGGGGGGGGGGGGGGGGGGGGGGGTGTTGCGCAGCGTTTATGTGCAGGACTCCCCGACAGCTGCTCGCCACTTGTTTTCTACTTCACTTCTTTTGATGAGATGCTTTGGGCCATAAACAAGTCGTGATATACGGCGTTGCGTGCTGATGGACTCAATCTATCAGCGAAAAGGAAAAAGAGAGGGAGAAAACAACAAAAAAAAAAAAAGAAGAAGAAGGGAAGATTGATGTCCGGCGTGCTGGATGGGAGTCTGGCCCCAATGTGTGAGAAGCAGGTCACTTGTAGGACTCATGTTGGCGTCCTGCCCCCTCACTCCTACACTCCTTCTCCTGGTGGTTTACCCTAAACGATTTCATCAGCACGTTGTTGTTTTTTTCTTCTCTTCTTCTTATTCTTTTCTGGTGCAAGACGAATGAAAAGGCGAGAGAGAGAGAAAGATGGGAGTGCCGTGCCAAATCTGATTATTTATCTCCTTAACAGATTGCTGCGTTACAGTCCCCGAGCTGTGGTTACTGATGGTTGTTGGGAGGCAAAGTGGGCCAAGCGTTTTGCGAGGACGCCCCCCCCCCCCCCTCTCCTCCTCCATTACAAGCAGCACTGTATTGGGAATTTGTGTCAGATACAGATCAGCCACATTTCATTTAAATAAGCAAATCATTGAATAAAGATGACCTGGCTCACTGATGGGGTTGGGAGAGAGAGAGAGAGAGAGAGAGAGGGGGGGGGGGGGAGACAAGGGGAATATCTCGATCAGAGCCTCGCAGATGCTTCGCCTGGGAAGCGACACGGGGGCCGACAGATTGAGTGACTCAGGCCCCGGTCGGATCGGGAGATGTTGTTCAGGGTGAACACGAATCCCCCGGCTGCCGCCCTCCTCCTCCTCCTCCTCCTCCTCCTCCTCCTCCTCCTCCTCCTCCTCCTCAGTGCTCCGCGAGAGAACAAGTAAAAGCAGATGCGCCCAGAGCCCCGTCTTCAGTGTGTGTCAAGACCGGCGGTGATTGAATTTCTCCTCCTTCCTTAAGACGGAAGTGCAAAGCCGGTGAGTGATTCCTGTGGATGCACTTAAGGTTTTAGTTGCAGGCGTCGTCGTGCCTGGGCAGATTTTATATGACACATGAAACTAACTACACGGTACTTAGGGCCTGCTGTAAACCAATCTGAAGCCGGTCGGGAAAACAGGCCCATCAGCAGAGAGGCTTGTTTCTGTTGCATGACAAAAGGACTCGCCAAAACCGCATCAATTAAAAGTTCATTAAAGTTCAGCGCCGGGGAAGGATGAGAGGGGATGCTCTCTATTTACGCCCCGGCCCGGCCCCCAGCCCCATTATCTTCAACCTGATTATTCAAATCCCTGGATTATAACACAGACGTCGCTCGGAATAACCGTACTTAATAATATTTCATTTCTCTTCCCACGGCGTCTTGATTAGAATTGAGTCGGCATCGTCAAAAAAAAAAGAAAAGAGGGGGCCGAGAGGAGCGCGATGGGTTGTGTGATTTCAAGTGTTCGAGAAATTGACGCGGGAGGGGGGGGGGGGGGGGAATTATCGGGGGGCCGCCCCGGATCTAAATTAGCATCGTTCGGCAGTCGATGAGTAATGTTTTCACTCTTCGGAGCCGCTCTAGTGTGTGGGTAGTAATCCACCGTCTCTCCAGCGAACACCGCCTGCTCGGGTTTTCTGCGAGATCGGAGAATTCGGACCGCCGTCTCCACTTAAGCTCGCGTTAAACTGCCGTCGACGTCTTCTTTAATCTGGTGTCACTGTCTCGCGTTACGTCTTCTCCGAGGACGGCTCTCTCACACGGATGCACAGACGCACTACAATCAGGGCTCTTACACATTTTGATTGATGCATTTCCAGGACTTTTCCATGACTTTAAACCAAATTTCCATGACCAAATTGAAATCTCGGTAAAAACATGAACAATTTAGAACATGTTACGCATTGAGAGCGCACGCCGGCTTATATTTTGAGCGTTTTTATTTAAAAAAAAACATATTCATTATTTCAAACTCGGCGTAAATGAACACGTGATTTAAGTTTTTTTCATGACTTTTCCAAAACTTTCACAATTTGAGTTTTTTCCAGGACTTTTCCAGGCCTGGAAATGACCATTTTAAAATTCCATGACTTTTCCAGGTTTTCCATGACCGTACGAACCCTGTACAATAGGTGGTTTCTTTGTACCGGAAGATAACTTTGAGACGTTTAAAGAGGCTTGAAAAGGAACGTCTGCTTCCCGTTTGTATCTATCCATCAGCGGATCAGAGCGTCTCCTCTTCCGAGTGCCTCAGATCCTCTCCACATGCCCCCCCCACCGCGTCCCCACCGGCGCCCCTCCCCTTTAATCCGCGCTGCCGTCGCCAAGACGCGCACGGCGAGGATCGCGGGAACGCGCGTCAGGTGTGAGCTCACGGCGCCCGAGGTTCAAAGATCAGGCGACGGAGAGAGAGAGAGAGAGAGAGAGAGAGAGAGAGAGAGAGAGACAACATGCAAATGAGCAAAGAGTGAAAAGGTGCCAAATTAATTAATTCCTCCCTTAAAGACGCACGGCGCTCGCGGAGAAAACTCCTCCGACGGGTGACTCATCCTGGGTTTACAAACATCAACGATACGCCCAGGGCTGGTTGTATCTGGCGCACAATGGCTCGTTGTTTGCTTTAAGTTCTTGTTTCTTTTGATGTGACAGGCGACGATACATGTCAACAGGTTCCCGTGGGACTGGTTTTCTCCGCTCTGATGCGAGCGCTCTCATGGCCAACGTGCTGCTGAGACAATATTAGCTCTATTAACAGTGCGGCGATGACATTTCCCCAAATTCCTGCGCTCGCTGCCAGGTGTTCCGGTGAAATCCCCAGCTGTGAACTGTGGCTGTGAAGTCCTGAATGAAAATACTTACACACTAGAACATTAACAGCAATCTGGAGGCGGACCGAGGCCCTGTGAGAAATGTCCATTTAACCTCCTGTGACCTTCACATTTACTAACATATTTTACCCTAAGGGTCAATGTGACCCCAGCAATTAAAACCTCAAGGAAATGATTAGAATTAATATTGTTTCCCAAGTTTAAGTGTGAGGTACTTTATGTTTGTTTACTACCTAAATATCCCTTTAAATATATAAAAAAGTTGATATTTCTTATGTTTGACACAGTGAAAAACAGCCTGGGGTCAAATTGACCCTAAAGGTAACAGGAGGTTTAAAAACAAAAAAAAGGGAATGTATAACGCACCGTATACATTATTATTAATATTATTCACGACTGAAAACGCATCTTTTCCGACTATATCTGGATTAAAAGACAGATTAGCACTTCAGTGGCACTTAAATATATTATTATGGTACTTTAGTAGTTTGACTATGATGAGGAAATGTTACTTTCTGTATTCTTGTTGTTCTTAGTTTGTACTCTAGGTTGAAATGCACTTATTGTAAGTCGATTTGGATAAAAGCGTCTGCTAAATGACACGTAATGTAATGTATAAGGGCCTTCTGTTCGCTTTACACCAGAAGGTGACAGTGAGGACCGTTGTAATTACCAGACGAAGGCTACGAATAAGCCGAGAAACGGTGCGTTCAAAGGCTCTCATCATATAGGAAAGGGCAAATCACAGGAGGAGAAACAAGACCCGGGACTCACCCGTCTCTCTTGTGACTCATGTACTGCCCGTTGGTGGAGGCGTGCTGGTTGAGGAGTGGGTTCTTTGGCGTTGCCGGGGACGACAGGTCGAGGCCCCGGTGGCCGTTGCTGCTGCTGTTGTTGTTGTTGTGGTTGTTGTGGTGGTGGTGGTGGTGTTGGTGGTGCTGCTGCTGCTCCTCCTTCACGTGGGCGCTCGTCACCTCCTTCCACAGTTGCTGCAGCTCGGCTGGAATCATGCCTGAGACAAACAAATTGGATAATTAAATCAATTAAGGGCTAATTCAACCCTCTTCTTCATCACTTAATTAAATCAAAGCGTCTGTAAACAAAGCGCAGTATTAATTAGAAAAATATTCCACCACAGGGTAATGCACTGAGAGCCCTTGCTCCCCCCCTTCTTCTCCTCCTCCTCCTCCCCCCCCCCTTCTCTCTCTCTACCACCTCCTCCCGTTCTTTCTCTCCCCCCTGTGATCCGGAGCGTGTTTGTATACACAAATCCCTGGCATTCACGCAGATTTCATGCCCAGAGTAAATAATTAACATCCAGACAAGGCATGAAATCTGAATAATCACCGTCATTTTCCTCACAACAACAGAGCGGTGCGGAACATGCGCGACCCAAAAAAAAAAAAAAAAAGAAGAAAGAAAGAGAAGAAAAGTTTACAATAGCGACACTAGCAGACATCCCACCCCTGCGCTCTCCAGAAACAGGACCCTGGGGTAATATTCTCAAAAGCGCATTAATGTGCAAAATACTTAAAAGCTCTGCACCGCCTCCAATTGACACAGCAGACTTAAACCTCATTTAACAAGTCAAGCACGCTGCAGCTCACAGACACTTTGGGGGAAAAAGAGGAGAGAATCCCTCGAAGACAGACGACATTTTTCCGCGCAGCTGTAACCGCATTGTGTTCTTTGTGTTTCTTCTTCTTCTTCCTCCTCTTCTTCTTCTCCGTGAGTGACAGCGATCCCGACAACCGGGGCCGGATTCGGGATAATGCCGTGTTTGTGCGCCCCGCTTTCTCCGCGTCTGAGAGAAAGCGGGCCTTTGTTGGTCACACAATGTACGTGTGACCGACTGCGCTCCGTCTGTTACGGTGCCGGGGGAAGTCGGCTTTCAGTTCGACACAAATGAGGATAAAGAAGATATGTAAAAAAAAAAAAGAAGAGATTAAGCCTCACGGGCGCCGAATCCGTGGCTATTTGTGCATTTTCAGTCAAAACACACGGCGTCTGGATAGCCCTGATTTTAATAGCACGCTGAAAGATCTAATAGGGGGGGGGGGGGGGGGGGGTGATAGTATGGATTTGTATTGGCTATTGTAAAATCGGGGCTTAAATAAGCCGCCGCATGTTTGAAAGCGTGGTGAAAGGAGGCCTCGGATGCGTGGTGAAATTAACCGGCGTGGCGGCTCGTTTTAACATTACAATTAATTAAATCCACTCTCAAAACTGAGAAATGAAAGATGCTCTGCACACACACGCTCATCTTCTGGGGGTTTGTATTCTCCGGACCCCTTAACCCCCCCCCCCCCCTCCTCCCGTTTCTCATCACCAGCTCTATAAATACCACAACTGCTCCTTTCGAGCAGCACATTGTCCGCCCCCCAAAATGCTTAGTCCTAATTTATTCCTTTTGTGGAAAAAATAACTCGGAGGTGAAGATCTCAATCCGATCGGGGGGAAAAATATATTTTTTATTTGATAGGCTACTAAAGATTTTAATTACGCTGGTAATGGAGAACGTGGGCCTAACGAGGCGGAGGACTCCGGAGAGCAGCGGCGGCTGGGAACTGTGAAATGAGTCCGGTAGGGTCGCTGTACGTTCACACGAGATCGTTTGCATATCAAAGAGCAGGAAATGATTACAGGACAAATCAACAACCTTTCCACGTTTTCCCCAACTCTGTTCTGCCTCTCCTCAGCGCCTTGATGTGCCCTAATCAAAGTGCACGTGCATGACAGGCTAAACATGCTCGACATGGCGGCCGGCGCCACGGCGTGCTAATCCACCGTCGTGGTCGTGATGCTGCGAGGAGCAAACATCGTGTTTTTCCTTCTTCATCTTCGGAAGGTCACCGGTGATGCGAGTGTCCTGCGCTCCGACAGCGAGAACAATCATTTGCTCTTCCCCCTCCTCTCCCCCTAAACCCCCCCCCCACTCGGTGCCCGGTGACAGTGGGCGATGTATTTTTAGCCGATGTGCTTGACAGGGCGGCCCACACTGGCTCAATTACCCGGCGGTCCCGGTGACCCCGACGCGGCGGTTTACTCGGATGGAACCAGCCGGCGGACGGAGCGGCCTGATGAGAGCGGTAACGGAGTGGGACCGAGCCGTCTCTCCTCCCGGATCTGGTCCCCTGGTTTTTTATTGCTCATGTGCTCCTGTCTAACCCTAACCCCCCCCCCCCGCCTCAAACTCAACAACAGCTATGGCTCATGATTTCCACATAAAATGACAATAAAATACCATTACGCCAACGTCTCGGCGGGCATTACATTTCTTGGCGTTCGGGGGCATGGAGTCGCTCTCCGTCTGATGCGCATAATGACGTTGATCCGGAAGCCTTCGTTCCTCCGGACCCCCGGCATGTCCATCCTTTAAAACGGCGGATTGGTTTATCTCTCGCCGTTCCATTTTTCAACACAAGTATTTCCGCTCATTACGGCCCGGGAACCGCGGACGAGCACTTTAAAAAATGTATGTTGTTGGGACACTTGATTGATCACCGGCCTCTCAACTCAATTTTGCCTCTGCGGGGTAGCTCCGGCACCGCAGACGTGGCCGAGCTCTTCAACCTCTTCCCGTCCTTGTCCCCCCCCCTGCGCCCAGGTGACCATGTTCGAGCGAGCGGAAAGTTGATTTAAGGTTCATAATGACATCAGTTGCAGGCCATCGTCCCCACCCAGCCCCCCCCCCCTAAAAGAAACGAAAAAAAAAAAGTCCCCCAGTGCTCCGGGCTCTTTAAACCGAGCCGGTGCTTCTGACACGCCGGTGCCGTTGCCGCGGGGAACGGGAGGAGGGGGGGGGGGGGGGCAGTGACATCGCTATTAGTTTATTGTCCCGTCGGGCTGGGACCTTTACTGCGCCCCTGTTTATGTTGCCGTAATCACCGGCCTGCTGATGTGCACCCCTTAGGCCTGAGATATGTCCTGTCCTAACGCGGCGGGGGCTATTACCGGTGACCCCGCTGCCGGGCGTATCAATCACCGCCGGGTCAGCCGCCGGGTCCCCGGTGCGCCGCCGCTCTGCGGGCGCTTCACGGCTCGCCACGTCCTTTGCTTTCGTATTACCGACAAATTTGTCTTGTCGCCGTCCCGCCGGCCTCTCGCAGACGGCGTAAATGATGCTGCGCTCGCTCGCTCGCCCTCCCTCGCCGAGCGCGAGCGTAAACATGCAAACACACACACAGACACACACACAGACACACACACATGCACGCGCACACACCTGAGCAACATGAGTAGCCACTGACTCACTTATCAGGTCAAGAGGACAGGCTTTTTGCGAGGAGGGGACGGGCAGAGAAGGAGGGGCTGTTGGATCAAATTTATATTTATGAGCGTTATATCCTCCCCAAACACATTGTTGTAATTTATAACAGATATCGTCTGGCCGCTTCCAAGACTTTGAACATTAATGTCAAACAGAATTTACGACAACAGACACAAATTCATGCTCCGGAGAATGTGATCAATTGTTTTTCTCGCCGCGAGCCCGCTCTCTGCAGGTTGGCACTTAATTAGCGCTATCTAATGTTTCGGAGGCCGAGGCGAACGCGTTCCTGCAGTCTGGCGGTTTTTTTTTGGCACGGATGGAATAAAAAAAATGAAATAAAAAGTTGCCGTGATCCGTCTCGAGTCACGCAGACGATGCGCGACGTGATCTGCTGGTTCCACACCTGCGTTTGTTTCGCGTTGCCGTGACGACCTCATATCTGACAACATTTTTGCTTTCGTTGTCTCGGCACATGGGAAAATAATACGTACACATGTTGACCCTAACCCTAACCCTTTTCCATGACTTTTAACTAAATTTCCATGACCAAACTGAAATCTCGCTGTGTACATGAAATTCAAACAATGAGAATAACAAAGCATACAATACACCTTAAATGATACAAATGAATGAGAGACAATAGCTTGATTAAAAGAATAAACATTACTTTACATGTTTTTTCCTAGAAACACTTATATAAAGGTTTATTCTTTTAAATTAAACTATTATTCTTTATATGCAAATCCATCTGCTTGGACTTGGCGTACGGCGGCATATATTTTAAGAGTCTTCCTTTCAAAAACATCTGAATTATTTTAAACTCGACGTAAATGAACAAGTGAATATAACAAATTTCCATGGCTTTTCCAAAACTTTTGTGATTTAAGTATTTTCCATGACTTTGTCAGGCCTGGAAATAAACATTTTAAAATTCCAAGACTTTTCCAGGTTTTCCATGACTCTACTGAACCCTGAATACAGTGTGTGAAAATATAAATAATGAAAATCCTCAATTTAAAAGTCCAAATCTTCTACCGCCGGCCCCGAGTGTGAATCCGCAATCGGCGGCAGATCAAGTCATCACTTCCGACGCGGCGCTAACCGCGAGCTCGAGTGGTGCAGATTAGATCGGAGCGGCCCGCCGGCGCGTGAAAGAGTTTAGTGATGCGGAAAACTAGAAAAGGTCATCAATAACATCAAACAGTCAAGCAGAAAATGTGTAGAATAGGGAGACGAACCAGGGGGGGGGGGGGGGTGGCTAAGTGTTGGAACAGCTGTCGGAGGCACCGAGTTAGCCATCGGTGGGCAGGCGAGGACAAACTAACCGGGTTCGACTGGCGGTGACGAAAACAAAAACACTGGTTGTACATTGTGGGAGGGGAGGGGGGGAGGAGGGGTGGGGGGGGATTCAGTTCCTCAACCCGATACAGGGTTCTTACACATTTTGACCAATGGATTTCCATGACTTTTCCATGACTTTATACCAAATTTCCATGACCAAACACAAACAATTTAGTAAATCTTGCGTATTGAAAACGTACGCCGGCGTACATTTGAAGCGGCTTTCTTAAAAAAAATTGCCGTAAATGAACACGTGTATAACAAATTTCCATGACTTTTCCAAAACTTTTATGATTTGAGTTTTTTTCCCCATGACTTTTCCAGGCCTGGAAATGACCATTTTAAAATTCCATGACTTTTCCAGGTTTTCCATGACCGTAAGAACCCTGCTGATAGTCATGCAAATTCTAATTTTCTCGATCTCTCACGGATTCTTCAACTATTCCAAATTGTCCTGGCGGCGCCGCGCGGCGGTTGAAGCGGTGCCGTGCCCCCGGGGCGTGTTTGACGACACACACACACACACACACACCATAAACAGGATGCTCTGGGACTTGTTGTGGAATCCGTCAGAAAGCACAGCGCCGTCGCCGCATTTCCGCATAACGCTTTACACAAGGGGCGTGTGAGTGTTTGCCAGACCTTTGATACAGAGCGAGTCAGCGAACCGCGCTCACACAGCGGCGGCGGCGCTCCACGCCTGCGCTCATGGCAATCGCCCGCCGGGTGGATGAGTGATTCCATACCCAGTCCAAACAATAACACCACTGTACAAACCTTGTTTGTGTTTGCCTATTACCTAAGCGCACCCACCGAGCCCCTCCCGGTCTTATCGCACCTTATCTTGTTATTTCAAAAACTGTTTGTCTTAAGCCGGGAATGAATAGTAAATGTCATTTTGCGAGAAACCCTCGTGACGCCGCCGTCTTAGTCAGGAGGGCAACCGCTCCTTGACAAAACAGTGAGAGAATAAATAAAGACATACACTTCCTGGCAAAACAACAAGTATTGACTCCCCGTGGCGTCACAATGACAAGTTCACTGGCAGTTTACGGAACAATAGATGCAGTCTTCCCTTCAGGCTGAAGGAGGCTGAAGGAGGCTGAAGGAGGCTGAAGGAGGCTGAAGGAGGCTGCCACCGGGACGCCAATCACAGGCGGCGGGGCCGCTGGGTTCAAGGACAAAGCGCGGACGCACTCTGAGCAGTGGGACAGTCTTCTTTTTTTTTACCTCTTATAATAATACCTTATAATAATAATAATAATGCATAATATTTTTATCGCCCTCTTCCTTCAAGAAGCTCAGAGTGACACACAGATAGTAAAAACAAGTACAACCGATTAAAACATAGTTAAAAGCAACCCATTAAAAAAAAAGAATACAAAAAAAGTAATAGCTGACAATAAATAAACCTCTTAACCCTCCTATACCTTCACATTTTGCTTTTAAATATATCTTAAACAATTTTCTTGTTTTATTCTGCTCTGTAGCACTTTGAGATTGCTCAAATATAAAGTGCAATACAAATACAATGTATTATTATGTACTAACATCTTTTACCCTTTTTGGACCCCAGCAATTAAAACCTCTAGAAAAATGATTAGAATTAATATTGTTTCCCAAATTTAAGTGTCAGGTACTTTATGTTTGTTTGTTAAATATCCCTTTAAATAAATAATAAAGTTGATATTTCTTATATTTGAATTTTATGTTTTCCCAATTTTATGTTTCTCAATAAATTCGGAAAAGTCGTGAAATATGACGCAAAAATAAAATAATAAATATTTTTTTTTAGAGACATCAAACATTGAATGGGGTCAAATTGCCCCCGAAGGTAACAGGAGGGTTAATAAACACGGCGTGGCGATCTGCGATGAAACGGCGGTGAACCCGAGGCCATAGAGGCAGGTGCATCGATGAGTGTCGAGTGAAGATTTTACGAGTGGGCGTGTCCCAAAAAGCACATCGTGTGGTTACACACAAAGGAGAGGCGCTTTGTTCACTTTGGCTAAACATATTTGCCCAGGTATTGTGGCAGAGCGATAACAGTGGCGGATGAAACCACTGTGGATGTACACCGGGGTTGGATATTTACTACATGTGTGACTACAATAGTGGCAGGTGGAGGACATCCACCAGCCACTGTGGATCACCCAGTACATCAATAAACATGTATTCACACGAGGCGAACGCATCCGCGCGTGTCTTACACCGCTTACGTTTACTTCCGAAAGATATTGAAGTTATGTTGAACACATGTTGACCGATGGATTTCCAGGACTTTTCCATGACTTTAAACCAAATTTCCATGACCAAACGGAAATCTTGGTAAAAACATGAAGAATTTAGAAAATTTGGCGTATCGAGAGCGTACGCCGGCTTACATTATGAGCGTCTTTCTTTAAAAAACATTAATTATTTCAAACTTGCCGTAAATGAACACGTGATTCTAACAAATTTCCACGACTTTTTCAAAACTTTGATGATTTAAGTTTTTTTCCATGACTTTTCCAGGCCTGGAAATGACCATTTTAAAATTCCACGACTTTTCCAGGTTTTCCGTGACCGTACGAACCCTGCAATAAGCGGCGGGCGGCTGACGGACAGCCGGTCGGAGCGCGGCGTGACACCGGGTACTGACCCTGAGTGAGGGAGTGCAGCGGCAGGCCCGTCTGTCCGGGCTGGATGGTGAGCAGCCCTTGCCTCTGAAGGTTGAGCAGATGCTGCTGCTGGACCTGCTGGACCTGCAGGAGCTGCTGCTGGAAGGCCAACTGCTGCGCCGACACCTGCTGCTGAGCACACACACACACACACACACACACACACACAAAGTACATCATTAGAAAACACGCATGGATTGTATATAAAATACATATGGAAAGCAGCATGTGAAGCCGAATGTCTGGTTTGTGCGGTACTGGATTCCTCGTGTGCAGCCGGAGGAACAGAAGACTTTAGAGCGACGGGCTCATTCGTCGAAGAGGAGATGTAAAAACCAACAAAGTTAATGGATTTTTTTTCCGTGTGCCGTGATTTTCATGAATTCGTGCCTTTAGTGTTGGTTTAGTCCGGGGCCCCCACCTCCGACAGGTGGAGCACACGCATCTCTCTCCCTTTCTTTCTCTCTCTCTCTCTCTTAATTAACGAGGAGTCGGGAGGCAATGAAACAACATAGTTAATCATTCATAATAAGAGCCACAGGAATTTAATTACAGCCATTCATAATTCAGCAAACAACGTGTGACTAAATCAGAGTGCTTAATAACCACCCGAGCAACTCTCACAACTCTCCCAGGCATGGCGCTGAGGGAGACACCCCCCTCTCTTCGCCCTTCCCCCGCCCCCCCCCCCCCCCCGCCCAGCGCAGCCTGGCGTCGATCTACAAACTTTTTAATGAAAAGATGGCGCGCCTGTACGCATTGTTTTTTTTTTTTCATGGGGGGGGGGGAGGGGGGGGGGGGAGAGAGAGAGAGGCTCTAGTGGGTGTAATGTGAGGAAAAAAGTGGAAAAATGGACGGGAGAAACAGAAAAGTCTGTTTAATAGACAGAAGAAGATCTTCCAATAGAAGAAGATCTTCCAATGTGCCATTAGTCCAAATGAACGAGTTATGATATTTAGACAGTGAAGATGACTCTTCACCCGTTCAGCCGCCCCGGCTCTCGAGGAAATCGAAAAATGTTGATTTCCGTGCATCGTCTGTCGCCAACCAAACAGGCGTCGGGACACCTTTCTTGTGTCGTCTAACCGATAAGGATGCCGGAGACTCAACAGGATGTCGCTGGCCCGTTTTGTGAGTATACAAGGCCATTTGCAAGGCGGGTGGAGAGGAGAGAGAGGTGGGGGGGGGGGGGGGGGCACTAAAAGCAGTGGCGGCGGTGCTGCCAAGCTGTGCGCCGCGCCCTGTTACCAAACACAGGATACGCCACTTTGTTTACTTCTCACAATCGAGCGCATACGAGAAAAAAAAAAGGAAGAAAGAAAGAAAGAAAAAAAAAGGTCTGGGTGCAAGGCGGCTGTCGGGTCGCTTTGCTGGAGGCTCCGAAAACCACGGAAACAGTCGGATAAAGCACACACACACACACACACACACACACACACACACACACACACACACACACACACACACACACACACACACACCTCCCCTGTGTTCTGCTTGTCAAAAAGGTCTAGCAGGCCTGCCTTCCTTCCCCCCCCCCCCCCCCCCCCCGCCGCTTCTCCTTCGCTAAAAATAAAGCTGTGGGCTCTCGTCTATTGCGGCGAGCGGGGTCGTCTCATTGGATCCATCAGGGGGAGGACGGCGCCCTGACAGTGGCAGCGGAGGGTCATCATTGAAGGAGAATGACCGCGTTGATACACGAGGCTCATGAGCTCGTCCAGGCCAAAACAATAAGAGAGGGAGAGGAGCGAGGTGGCCCGCCATCTTCCCTGATCTCTCCTATTCATGAAAAAGGTGTTTGGCTCTTTTCTTTTTCCTCTCTTCCGTCATCGAGAGAGAGAGAGAAAAGTTTCTCGTGTCTTCAGTGGTTTTTTTCTGTTCCGCAGCTCCTCCCTGACAGCCCCGAGACAAAGATAACAGTGCTACGGGGGCGGGAGTTCACAAGGAACAATGTCTTTCATCAAAAACGCTAAATAAATAGAGGGTGGCTTCTGTGAATAAAAAAAAAGAAAAAAAAAGAAGAAAAAAAATAAGAAAAGAAGAAAAAAAGGGGAAGAAAGACAAATCTTTTTCTTTTTTCTTCTTCTGGTCCCGTCAGCTGACAGGAGTTCCTGTGCGCTCCCAGCGTGAAGACACATTAACCCCCCAGACCAAATAAGAGGTTAACTAGAAGTGGCACGAGGGAGAGAAAAATACAGTCCCTGACAAATGATAAAGAGTGACACTGGCAGGCCTTTATTGTCAAGCTTCAGATATAAAAGTTAAAGATCTTTGAGAAACTAAATTTGGATGTCTTTAAAATAAAAGGGAGGCACAAAGCAACAACAGGGGGTTATTGTCTGCCAGCCACAGGGGAGTCGCTGCATAATTCTCGTTCTGTCTTTTGATGGCTGTTTGAAATGTGACTGGAAGAAAAAAAAAAAGAGAAGAAGAAGAAGAAGAAGAAGAAGAAGAAGAAGAAGAAGAAGAAGAAGAAGAAGAAGAAGAAGAAAACAGCCAACGGAGCGACGGGGAGATAAAGAAAACATCGGCGGAGGGAGAGAGAGAGAGAGAGAGAGAGAGAGAGAGACTCTCGAGGCTGCATCCATTTCCTGTGATCATACATAATATGCTTCAAAAGTTGGCCTTTCTTTTATTCTCATGCTCCATTCAACTGATCAATTGCACCTCCTTGCCACCCCCCTCCCCTCCCCCCCCCCTCCCACCCCCCCTCCTCTTGTGTTTACATCAGATGCGACTCGGTGACAGCCCCTATCTGAGGCCGGGGAGCTCCGCTGTCACGTTGATTTATGGGAGCGCCGCGCCGCAACTTGTCCAAACTGAAGCCCGCGGTTCATTAATTAGGGAAGCTGCGACTTTGAAGTCGGAGAGCGCCGACGGGACGCGGACGTGTGAGCGGCGTGCGCGCGCCTGGAATGCGTGGGTGCGTGTGCGCCCTGCCCCCCCCACCCACCCACCCACCCACACTCCCCCTCTCTGCCTCTAAACGTCGGGGTGCAATTCTTTTCTGCGCTTCCTCCACTCTACAGACGGCCAACTCAACAAGGGGGACGAGAGGATGGAGAAGAAAAAAAAGAAGAAAAATAGACCTTCTTTTCTTCTTCACCGGATCGTCTTTGAACCGCTTCCGACCGCACAATAATAATTTGCTTTCTCCAGAGTGGCGCCTGCATCCTCTGGTCATTAACACGCATTAGGCTGCTGACGATGAGCGAGCCCTGCTGCACTGGAGGGAGCGAGAAAGATATATAGAGAGAGAGAGAAAGAGAGGAAGAGAGAGAGAGAGAGAGAGAGAGAAAACACAGGCAACAAAGCTGGGAGCGCTCTCTGCACTGATATCTCACAATTACATGCCTCCTCTTCCTCCTCTTCCTCCGCCACTTCCATGTTAATTACCGAGAGAAGCCTTTCAGATTTACGCGCTCCCCTGTTCCTGCCTTTCATTACGTCCGGCGCGAGAGAATCACGGGAGCGGTCATCCCCCTTTTGTTGCGTAGGACACTTGTTTTTACTTGGGAGAAGAAGGGGAAAAAACATAACGTCTAGAACAATGGACTCGGGCTCTATATAAAAAAAAAAAAAAAAAAAAACGCGGCGGGGGAGAGGAAAAAAAAAAAAAAAAAAAAAAAAAAAAAGAGGAGAAGAAACGAGAGACGCCGTATTCTTCGCACTGTGTCAGTCAGTTGTACGCATTTATCCAGCAGGTCTGACATGCTAATCAGAAGCATGAGTGCACTTGATTCCCCCCCCCCCTCCTCCTCCCTCTCCCCTCAACTTTAACCACAGTCTGGAAGCAGATGGGGGTCGAGGGAGGGAGCACACACGCCTCCCATGCTCCGTCTGGCCGACGGGGGTCTGGTAATGGCGGGCGGAGTGGGAGTGATGTCAGCCTACCTCTTTACTCGGCTTGCTGACTGCATGCTGCGGCTGCGGCTGCGGCTGCTGCTGCTGCTGCGGCTGCTGTAAAAGCTGGAGGTGGAGCTGTTCCTGCTGCTTCTTGTAAAACTCTTGGAGTTGCTGCTGCAGAAAAGACGCGGGAGGGGCGACATGTGAGTGAGAGTCTGTCGGTCGCAGGCACTTTTTTTTTTCTCTCCGAGGAGCGGAGAGCGAGTGAAAAGGAAGCGGTCAGGGTTCTTACACATTTTGACCGACGGGTTTCCAGGACTTTAAACCAAATGTCAATGAAATCTCAGTAAAATATGAACAATTTACAACATTTCGTGTATTGAGAGCGTACGCCGGCTTATATATTTGAGCATCTTTCTTTAAAAAAAAAACTTGAATTATTTCAAACTCGGAGTGATCATGACAAATTTCCATGACTTTTCCGATTTACGTTTTTTTTTCCATGACTTTTCCAGGCCTGGAAATGACCTTTTTTAAAATGCCATGACCTTTCCAGGTTTTCCATGAGCGTTAGAACCCCGAGCGGTGTATGTGTGGCGCGAGAGGTGCACATTACCTGCTGTAACATGAGGGCCTGCTGCTGCTGGAGGAGAACCTGGAGCTGCTGAGGGCTCAGGACCTGCTGCTGAAGGATTTGCTGCATCTGCTGTGGCGTTATCACTTGAGGCGTCATCATAGCCACTGAAACTGGGACCTGCAGGGACACAAATTAAAAAAAGGTCCATCAAACACGGGAGGAAAGAGAAAAATTATGGTTTAGAAATTAGAGCGACGGCTGATGACTGAATGAGTGCTCGGCAAACAAATACGCGGTGTCGCGGGAATATGAAATGGCGTCGCTGACTGGATTAGTCTCACGTGGCATCTCGACGTGTCGCGAAGCCTCCACCCCGACCTTCAACCTCCGTCCTCTGACATTACCCTCTCACACACACACACACACACACACACACACACACACACACCTGAGGAGGCGAACGGTTGGCTCAACAAAAAACGAAAAAAGCGGCTACAAAAATAAACATTATAATAATACCGCGGCACGCCGCTCGCGCAGCGGGAAACATTTCGCCGGGAACGCCGTCAGAACGGCGATCCGTCGCCCCCGAGGAGGAGGAGGAGGAGGAGGAGCTACGGCGGCGTACCAACTCCCAGTAGAAAGGTGTGAGTGCACGACTCCTCACAAACAAGTGATGTGTCGTGACACTGACAAGGCGCCCCCTCCCCCCCCCCCCCTCCCCCCTCCCAACAGTTGTCAGGGCGCCTTAATTGCTCCGGCGGCGGCGGCGGGCACTCGGGAGCGTGTCTGGATGCTGCCGCTCACCGCCGTGACGTGCGATGCCATTAAAAGCCCCATCCCTGACTTTTAGAAGGGAGGGGGAGGGGGGGGGGGGGGGGGCTCGATAGTCCCGCCTCTTTCGCAGGTGTTAAGCTGCTGCTGTACGTCGAGTAATGTATGTGCATGTTTGGATGGGCCTGTGTATCTCCGGGCTGTCTCCACCAAGGTTACCCAAATTGTGTGGCCGCCTCGTAGCTAATCACACGCACACACACACACACACACACACACACACACACACACTCGTCCGCCGACGACGGGGGCCTTCTCTTGACGTCGCCTCCTTTCCCGTCGAAGAAACACAAACAAAACGCGAGCGAGGCGGCATAATGAACAACGGCTCGCACCGCAAAACAATTGGGAGGGAGGAGGAGGAGGAGGAAGAGGAGGAAGAGGAGGAGTAGGACGGAGCAGCCTTGATCGACCTCTTCGTTACCGCGAGGGGAGAGAATGCAATATTAATTCCACCCCCCCCCCCCCCCCCCGCCGTATTACGTCTTAATATGCAGTTCGTCTTGACTTCTGCACATGACTCGTCCTGTCATTTGCATAGCCCCGGCCTCCCGTTTCCTTAATTTCACAGTCATTATCCACTGAAGCCCCCCCCTCTCTTTTTTCTATTTTTTTTTTTTCTGGGCATCGCTAATTTTGATGAACTATTTTGAAGGTCAACCGGGCGGCCCCCGTCTCGCTGACGAGCGGGCGCCGTACACGATGTGATATATAGTCCCCCGTCTAAACATGACATTTACCCCCCCGCCCGAAGATAGATAAATAATAATGCCCCCCCCCACCACCACCACCACCACCTTTTTTCTTTCTTGAAGCTTCGCTTTAACTGCGTGCATTAAAAATCTCCTCCATACTTGTCATGCTCTATTTTTTACTACCGTGTTAAAGCTGTAAATTTAGCCTTATTTTCAAAAGTATAATCATTTTTGTCATGCCACATTATATAGAGTGTGACGTGAGAGAGGGGGGGGTTGATGGGGGCACGGGGGACGTAGCTCCACGTCAACACAGAAGGTTCTTCATTTCTTTATTTATTTTTAAAACACACTTCAGTCTCTCAACAATTTCAGGACAAATTACGCAGAGATTTGCTTTTCAATTCAACCGAGTCTTAATTCTTTACACCGTGGGTGAACGTCTCATCGCGCGGGCTTCGCGCTTCGCCTTCGCCGATAGCGTCTGTTCTCCCGGTGACTCCGGCGAGAGGCTATTACAGACCCCCATTTTATTACCCATTACTACCGAGGTCATTAGCAGCGAGAGGGATCGTGTGCTTCTTAACCTATTGATCAATGTAACTACTACCATTTAATCCTGTGCTGAAGGAGTGAAAATCTGCCTAAGACTGGATCCTATTGGGAGGAAGGGGCGGGGGGTGGGGGGGGAGCACTTTAACTGAAAAATATTGCCCTGGCCGCCGTATCGTGCCCATTTCAACGCAAACACAGGACGCCAGTCGGCATTTAGAGCACACTCCCCATATGGTGCGCCGCCATATCTGCCGGATAACATCAAAATATATCGCCGGCTAAAGATAGTCCGAGAGAGAGAGAGAGAGAGAGAGAGAGAGAGAGAGAGAGAGAGAGAGAGAGAGAGAGAGAGAGAGGCTCGCACTGGGCTAATACCTGGAGGTATCCACCGGGCCTGGCTCTAAGCTGTGTGAGAAATAAAAGAGGACATTCTGGGGATGCCAGGAATAGCTGACGTTTATGCATTACACCAAGGTGTGGCGCTCTCCAGGTGCCTCCCACACATAAGCGCTCAGACGTTGGAACATTCTCACACAGCTGCGGAGTGGCTGGAGGCAATATACTGTACTAGCACAGGCCTGCTGGTACAGTATAGACACACACACACACACACACTTAAAACTGTGGCATGTTAACTGTCACAAGCACATAAAGGCATGTGCAGCCCATAACGTCACAAGAGCAGCTAAACTCGTTTTCCATACAGTCGGAGAGTACTGCATGTTCAGTATGACGACGTGAGTAATGCACAAAAGATATACAAACATACAAATACCATGAGATTCATTTACACATTGGACATAGTTTTTTTTTTTTTAACTAAATATTATTTTTTGAAAAGGATATGGATCATTCCTATTCCTTCATCGCGCGCACACACACACACACACACACACACACACACACACACACCAGAGGTCAATGCCCAGCGAGAAGGATGAAGATAGCCCCGTTTCCCCGACGCTGAGGCAATTAAAAAAAAGGAAAACATAAATGAGGGGACAGGGAGGTAAATGTCAGCGAGACCGCGACGAGGGTCAGCGTGGCCGAAGATAAAGAGAGAGAACAAAAATAAAGACAAAGAAGAACAAAAAAAATAAAGAAAATGAAGCATAGATTTATCAAATTTTCATCCGTGCTCCCTGGGGTCATCTTGTTTTGTAGGCGCATCAAATGGAATGGAGAAGTAAAAAAGAGAAAGAAAAAAGGCCCTGGAGAAATCACAGAGTCTAGTCCGTTTGATGCTGTTGTTTTACTTCGGCCTGCACGAGGAAACGACTTCCCGTCCTGGCTGCGATGCCCTGCATGAACGCGGAGCCGAAGAAACAAGGATTTCACGGGCAGCTATTGTACTCGAGTGACGGGTGAAGGCGATTAGTCGCCGACGAGAGACTGGAAAAGACGGTTTTCCGTATCACCCGGGCGGGTTGATCGAAATCTCTGGAGGTGGAGAGCATTTATTTCCCCTCTTAAAATAATATAAATGAATTAAATAGATTTAATACATCCATTCACGCAGATAGTCAGATCATTTTTATATTTTTATTTTTTTAATCAGAATTTTGCGTACACACACAACTCATGTCAGATCCTCCATTCCTCAGCCAGCCAAGAGAATAAAAGGAAATAAATAAATGAATAAAGGGCAGGAAACTACCCATCCCTACGCGTTGAGGCCTCCATCACTCCTTCCTCGTCAGCCACAATCAAGCCGTTTAAAAAATGTTTACAGCTGGCATAAACAGGATAATCACAGCCACATCTCGTCTCCGCTCACCTCACACTGTGAATGGGGTGTAGGGGGGAGGGGGGGGGGCGTGTGAGATGAGGGGCTCAGATTATTTGAGCAACTGTAAAAACAACGGGTAAGATTGCATTTTAATTAACTTTTTTTTCCTTTCTTTCGAATACAAACAAATAGTTTTTTTCTTTTTGTTCTTCCTTCGCCGGGGCTGGTCCCGGTGTCGGGTTCAAACAAACAAACTGAGCGGCGGCGGCGGCGGAGTGAGCGAGCTCTACGCCTCCCAACATAAACAGCCGAGCTGCGAGCTCTGGACGCCGTTTCCCACACATGGAGGCAGCCACCGCTTGGGGGAGAGCAACCCCCCCCATACACACACACACAAAAAATGCTTTTAAATAAAAAAATTTATCCATAACCACATATTTTCTTGGACAAATAGTATAATTATTAATACATGCAACATTAAAACAACCCTGAGATTTCTAGAAGTCAGCCCGTTCCAAAATGCATAATTAAAATCTAATTCAGGTTCAAACAAACATCATTTTGCCACGTGACTCAACGTCCCGTCACACACACACATTTTTGAGTTTGACCTCTTGAGCCACACCTCCCGAGCACTTATCTCGCAGCCACAAGGCGTTTTGAGCTACCGTCCCACACACACACACACACACACACACTCCCCCCCCCCCCCCCTCTCACCTCCCCCCCCCCCCCAAAACGCCTCACCATCAACGGCGGGGTGAACGACGGCGTGAACCGCTCCTCTCCCGTGGTTATGCAACGATGCACGTCGCTGTACCAGTCGGTCTGAGATTTAATTAAGATCACAGCCCCCCAACCTAAAATCCCCTTTAAATTAAACGGTAGTTAAGGACAATGGCTGAGACATCCTCGCGCTGATTGTTTCTGTCCCCTCTACAGACCAGCAAAACGCACACAAAAAGAGCTAATCCTTGTTTCCATGACGGCGGGCGAGAGATACACTAATTGTGCCGCCTCTTAATATTGTTGTGTTGTGTGACTCATATAAAAGTATTACAGTCTATTAATACAATTATATAGAACAAGACACTCATTGAGAGCAGCAGGTTTACAACATCAACTTCACACACACACACCCCAAATGAACCAACCCCTTATTGTTCTCGGTGCACAGCAACGTCCTCACGTCATTTGTTGTGTGAACAAATACAAAATTACAAAAACACGTAGGCCGTGTCAGAGATGAGTGGTGACGAAGCCGTTAAAGCACTCCACGCCGTGTAATCTGGTCACGATCCGACCGTCTCGACCCTTTGAAACGTATCTCAAGTGTAGAGTTAATCTTATCTGAGAAACACGCACAAACTCAGCGCAGTAATGACCTCTGGCCCCTCCACCCCACCCAAAACAAAAAGAATGAATGAAAGCCTTTTTCTCTCTCGCTCTCTTTTTTCATCCTCCCAGTAAAAACATGCTTCAGTTGGGAAAGCCAGGGAATAACAGCAGAGAGCAGCTGGTGGCTCACGATATCACCGCTAAACTATTCCCCCGTCTCTCTCCTCTCTCCGTCTTTGCCTCCCCCCCTCTCCCAAGTACAAAGCAGAGACCGTCCCTGTAAAGGATAGCCCCGGCCAGCCCGGGAGGCTCTGGCGGCTAAGCCCACCACCACCACCACCACCACCTCCACCTCCACCACCTCCATCCCCACATCTCCTCCATGTGGCACACGGATACTATCTGGTTGCCTATGTCATGCTTTAGAAATGACAGGTGCTCGCAGCCCCTCTGCCTCGACAGGCCGCTGCACAAATAGCGCCCCAGCCTGAAAGGGCTAATGCACTACTAATGAACAATAAATCAACTTTGATTACAAACTGTCAAGCCAATCAGCTCGCACTCCAGCTCTCCCCCCCACCCCCCCAAAAAAACTCCGCGTCTCGGCACAGCTGCACGGCACGGCACGACGCGCCGCGCCGCGCGCCCTCCAGCCGCGTCGCGGTGACGCGAGGCGGCGGAATAACACTGCGCCCAGAAACGGGGGCGGTGGGGTTTTACGGTTAAATGGTGGACAGACAACACCGTGAGGGGTGAACGTGAATCACACGAAAGTCCTTTCCGTATAGTCGAGTTTGTGACTCCAGGTTATTGGAGTGAAGACACTTGAGGTCGTTAGGCAGCGGAGTCGATGGCTGTCTTTGGTGTCAGACCTCAACGCTGTCAAATCGGACTCACACTTGACAGCAGAGATGTTTCAAAAAGAAGAACAAAAGACCGACTCTTCTTCCCAACTACACACTTAAAAAAAAAAAAGTGCCCACACACACACACACACACACACACATGCACAAGCTCGTGCACACGCTCGAAACTTTTCCGGAAGATGTGACCGGTGACACTCGGAGTGACAGCGCGGCCCGGCGTGGGGCTTCGTGGATGCCGGTGTCACACAGAGAGAGAGAGAGAGAGAGAGAGAGAGAGAGAGTCGGTGCCAGTCCGTGTTAATTCCCCGTGACACCGGGAGGAGGGTGAGGGTTATAGTCCAGGTCGGCGCGCGAGCGCGGAGCGACTCGCGAGAAGAAAAAACATCACAGAACACACCGCCGGCGAACAAACTAGAACGTGCAGCGAACATAAAATATACATATAAACGCTGTATATTCACTCTTCTAGACATGCTGTAGCTTGGGAAATGTTGGAAACAATCAAATAAATATACTGCTTTTGTGAAAAAGATGAAAAAACAACAACAACAAGCGTGTGAGAGAGAAGCCAACCTGAGTCCCGTTTCTTCCAGAACTTTCCATACTTCACTCAGCGGACCGCGCAGCGCAGAACTCCCGCTGAACCGGTTCGCTCGCAAACTATAAGCAGAGTAAACTGAACTAAATAAACAGACGGGGAACTTGCTGCATCCGACTGACACGCGAGCGCGACTCACACAAACTGTTGCTAGAAGTTAAAAAAAAAAAGAAAAAAAAGGAAGGAAGGAAGGAAAGAAGTGAAACGCGCCGTGAAGCCACCGGGCAGATAAACAAACAGGAGGCAGCTAATCCATACGGGGCTTGTTTTGAAGCGACGCGTCGCGCCTCTCGATAACGTACGTGCGCGAACACCTGCGTCCTCCTATCGGGACGAGCCGGTACACCGGCGGCGAACTCCGCGGCGAAGCGAACCCAGGGATAATTACCGCTCTCGCCCAATTAAACTGCAGAAGATACAAAACATCAACGACGGTGGAGACAATAAAAAAAAAAAAGAAGCTCTCCCGTTTCTCTTTTTCCCCGGTCAAATTAAATTGTCAAGTCCTCTTCTCTCTTTTTTCTCTCTCTCTTCGAAAGCATGCCGGCACACACACGCACACACACACACACACACAGAAAAAGAAGAAAGAAAGAAATCACAGAAATCAATCATATTGACGAACCTGACAAACTCCATTTAGCTGGCAGGGTAAACAGAGTGCTGGGCCACGCGGTGTGGAGTGAAGCAGAGCGAGGAGCGCAGCGGCGAGGGAAAGAGAGAGAGAGAGAGCGAGAGAGAAAGGGGGGGGGAGCGAGAGAGCGAGGGTGTGTGAGCGAGAGAGAGAGAGGGAGAGAGAGAGAGAGAGAGAGAGAGCGACAAGCGGACTGGCAGGCGGGGAGGCTGCGAACAAGCGCTGCTGTGCTGTGGAGTCTCCAACCTTCCTCGGGATACAGACAGATTGCACGCGCGCGCCTGCTCCCCGGCTGACAAGATACAAAACTACCCAATCAACCACGCCCTTCTCCACCAATCACAACCAGCCCTCTAAACATAATCAATTCAAACGGGGCCACACAATAGGGAGCCGCCGGGCCGGGGCTGCAGGTGAACAACTGCCTTTGTGCTGAGAGGGAGGGAGGGAGGGAGGGAGGGAGGGAGGGAGGGGGGTGGGTGGGGGGCTTTCGAAAAGAACAACAAAAAGAGGAAAATTAAAAAAAATAAAGAAAAAAATAATATAAAAAAGACACAGTTGACGGCTGTTCACCATTTGACCCCTGCCGGGGGACTCCGGGCCTCGCTATTGAAACAATGGGAGCCTAAAGAAAAGAGGCCCTTTAATTAAACAACAGATAAGTAAACACAGCTATCCAGCGGAAAGAAAGAAAAACCCGGGCCCCGCTATCGGCCCCTTTATTGTTCTGCTAAATAGAATTGTTTACAGTGGTGGAACAAAGACACAACTCATTTCACATGCTGAAAACAACAAGAATGCACAAACAGTTCAGACGCGTTGTACTTTCTTCCTTATAAATTCCCCCGGCTGGGACATTCTGCATTTCATTTGAGAATAAAATGATGTATACGGGAACATTAGTTTTTTAACGTATTTTTTATGCGCGCTCTTGAACTGTAGTTGCAGCGGCACGCTTGTGTTCCACAAAAGGTCGACGGCGGCGGCGTGAACTTAATCCAGAAATACAACGTGTCCACTTATCCTACAATTTAGCACAAAAAAACAGAAGCAAAAGCCCCTCACATTAACATTAACAGCTAACATTACAGCCGCTACGGAACCGGGCAATCCATCCGACTCCGTCCCCGATGAGAGCAATTAGCTGTCATAATATCATCGCACTCTTTAACACCCTGTGTGCACTCAGTGAGGGGAAAAGACAGGCAGAGCAAAGACTCTCCCCCCTCTCTCTCTCTGCCACCTACTGGAGAGCCTGATGAACTCACCCGGGGAGAAGGAGAGAGAGAGAGAAGAAAAGAAAAACCTGCCCTTCAATGTTTTATATGTATATATGCATTAGGGCCAATCTCCCCTCTATTTAAACAACAAGCACAGTTCCCTCTATACTACATAAATACCTCCTTCTCTTTTTTGTAACAACAATAAAAAACAGGTCCTCCAACTTGTGCAACCCCACGCGAGTCAGAGGAAAGAGGCGTGAGGCGAGATTAACGCCTCACTTTCTGGTTAATTATCATGACAATAAACGCGGTCGTCATATCGACGGCGGTAACCCCCCTCCTCCCTCCCTCCCTCCCCCCTCCTCCTCCTCCCTCCTCCCCCTTGGCCGAGGATGAAGGAATGTTGGCGGGACGCGTTCCAGTCCGCAAACACACACGAGCTGGTTAAAATAAACAAGCGTCTGCGTAACAAGCCGCCGCTCTCGTCTGCTAATAACTAACAACGAGCTCGTCTGAGCCGGGCCGACCCACATGCATTATTGACCGGGACACCTCGAGTGTCACATGTGACAATTCCAATACATATCACGGTGAATAATAAAGTGGAAAAGAAGGCGCTTTTATTTTTCTATCGGACACCCTAAAAGGAGGCTCACACACGTACACACACATATGCGAGTGTACGCACACACATGCACGCACAAAGTGGTTTAGGCTACCGCCACACTCTTCTCCCCCGGCACTCTCCCTGGGGTGGCATGTCGGCATATTCTCAATAAAACACCTTCTTAGCAGTAATAGGCCACTGTTCTCATTTCAACGCTCCCAACGGCCTCATGATAAATTTAGCAGACACACAGTTCAAGCTTCTCCTCTCACTCACACACACACACACACACACACACACACACACACACACACACACACAGACACACACACACACACACACACACACACACACACGTCTTTTCTAATCCATTGCCCCGCGCCATGTAAAATAATTACACATATGTGTCGATGCGATAAACACGCCGTATAGATTTCTTCCCCCTTCTTTTCTCTCCCTTCCTCGCCCTCCTCGTTGAGCACAGAGACACATCAATATCCTCGAGCCCTGCACCGGCGTTCCCTCAGCGGTAGTTTACGGAGAGCGGTGAGCGATTGTGCTCGTGACAGAGTGGGTGACATTATATTTCCTGCTCGAGTTAGAGTGAAAGTATGAGTTAATGTCTGGAGCCGCGCTCGGGCTCCGGCTAAAGATAACGACCCGCCTCCGATTACCAAGCCTTTTTTCCGAAACGCATCTAACGCGGCCGGTGAGTAAGCTGCACCGGCATGCCGACCCATGTCTTCACCGCCGAGAGAGAGAGAGAGGGGGGGGGGGGGGATACAAATCTACAGTCATTCCTCCTTCTTGCGAGGCTCTGGTGACCTGCACCATTGTCATGAGAAAGCAAACACAGTCTGTTTCCCTGTGCGTGTGCAAAGTAAATCATTGTTTACTGATGGTGGGAGTCAGCAGGGCAGGTGTGGGACCTATATAAATAACAGCTGCTCTATATAATATCGCCACGGAAACAAATAATAAAAAAAAACACCACCTTCCAGATCGGCCACAGCTTTATTTTGGGTTCTCGACCTCTCCGGAGCTCTGACAAAGTCAAAGGAGACGTGATATCAAATTAGCTGTTTCTTCTTCCTCTTCCTCTTCTTCTTCTTTTTATTTTTTACTCCGAGCTACAGCAGAAGTTCAGACTTGGCACAGTTCAGAAAGAACCTACATTAGAGTTCGGTGACCCACTCGTTAAGAAATGACATCATACATGAGAGGCTGTTGTGGTATTTCTGCAACAGGAAACTCTGCTTTTCTTTTCTTTAGCGTTTGGTTGTTTACTTCTCATTTCAGTTTTCAGGCGGCGCTGGAGGAGGCGGGGGGGGATTCCCGCCTCGTCCCGTTTGGCGACGGCTTCTATCTTTTCATTTCAAAGCAGGAGAGATATCGATACAGTCATTCTGATGAGCGATAACACTTCTTCTGAAGCAACGTGGCTGCAAATACTGGAGTTTTGTGTCTATTACACATCTATTACACCTGTCCATCCTGGAGAGGGATCCTCCTCCCCCCCCCCCCTTCTCTGGATATCTCTCTGCCTCTCGTTCTGTCTGAGCGACACAACATTTTTCTTTCCTACTCCTAACAAATAGTGAGGAGAAAAAAAAACAGAGAGGAAGAGGAAGAATCGCAGAGCTGTCAGAAAGTTGCACGATGGAGAAAACACAAAACACAAAATAGGGGCGTGTGAATCACTCCGAACACACGCTCGACATCGAGATGCAGCGCCGGAGGATGACACAAAGACGCAACACATCTCGTGTGTGTGTGTGTGTGTGTGTGTGTGTGTGTGTGTGTCTGGGTGGATGAGGGGCTCGCTGCTCGAAGGGAAAAACATCAGGCCTCAAACGGAGAAAAAAAAGAGGGTGCCCCCCCCCCCCCGAAAATGGTAAGTGGCTCCCGGCGCTGTGACTGGAGTCAATTCGACAGTCATCGACTCGACTGGGAGAGGGAAACGTAACGCAGCAGCTCAGCCCCCCCTCCCCTCCTCTACCCCTCCCCACCCACCCAGTTTCTGCTTGGCTGCGCGAAATTGGGACAGATGACTTCACTCTGACAGGATTATCCCCCAAACCTGGTCCTAATCTATACCGTACACATGATAGATTCTTACAACATGACAAGGAAAACAAGCAGCGAAGGAGACGTCCCCCGGTCCCGGGGTTCTTCGCGCGAGCGCCGCCGCGGCCCGCCCGCCGCCCGCCCGCTCGCTCGCCGCGTCGCCGCTGATCAGTCCTGACAGATCGTATCACCTCAAAGCAACGGGCGCGCGTCAAGAAATGAGATTTCATTACAGCATCACCTTGAGACTTTTTTTTTCTCTTTTTTTTTGCACAAACACAAAGAGATGAACTCCTCCCGGGGCCCAGCGCAGGCGGTTGATGAATTAGGGCGATTTTTATTTATTTTTACGTTGGAGACACATTGCGAGACGGTAAAAAAAAAAAAGGGGGGGGGGGGAGGGGAGCTATTCCTTGAACGATATTCCCTGAAATATTGATGGCAACAGGGAGCAAAGGAGCAAATACGATGTCGACCGAGAGCATATTCAGGGGAGGATAACGCGTCTCTGAAGAGGAAATGGACATTTGTATCCTCTCCACCAAGAGGAAGTAGAGAGATGCAACTTCCGTGTGTGCTGAGCACACCGACTTTGACGCTACAGCCAGCGGCCGCGTTAGCTACTTAGCTTAGCGACTCTCGGAGCGGAGGGAAACAGCTGGCCCGGCTCCGTCCAACGGTACCAAAAGCCATCAACCAGCTCCTCTGCACGCTCACTAAAGAGCACTTTACATCCCATTTGTTTCATTTGCAATCACCGTGGCACCACCTGTCAGTGGGTGGACTGCCGTTGTGGAGCCTCGACTTTTGGCAACAAATTCTTATTTTTTGGGATATCGACGTGTATTTTTTTTGCAACCAGAAAAATGACACGAGAGGGAGGAGCTAGGTACGATCGCATGCTGAAGAAGACGATTATAGGCGACCAGAACTCCCCAACCGGACGACCTATCCTCGCCCTAAAGCATCCATTTCACTCTAAATGGGATCATAATTTACTAAATAAACATTGTGATGTGTTGAAGAAGACTTGCAACGAGAGATTGAGACCATGAACTCATATTTACAATGAGGTAATAAATCAAGTGACAAGTAGGGCACATTTCTCATTGACTTCTATACATTTGTTTTGAATCATCTCCCCCAGGTGGCCGTTTGAAAGAATGCAAGTTTCCGAAAGATTTTTAAGGCCTGGAGGTTTTCCAAACTGCTGTGCACACTTATCCTTTGGTGGTATTAGTTTCTTAAACCACACAAACTGTAAATGAGTTTCTGCTCTGTGCACAACAACCTGCAGGTACCTTCACATTAATAGGCCGGATTAAAGCGGTCGTTGGGTGAATCGATTGGAAATTGGAAATTAGCTTTGATTTGTCTTTTGAGAAGATGCCACTGTCTCCTTTACCGACACGTTTTCTTCTTCTACACTTCTTATTCTCCCAAATGTATTTCAACTGAATACAATCCCTCTGTCCTTTCGTCTCGGCCCGGTTCACTGTCGCCTCGCCGGTGTTCTGCCGGGCCACGCCGGCCCACTGGCCGGACGGGCCGCCGCCTCCGATCGCCCCGCAGCTCTGGCCGAGCTCCAGCGGCCCGGGCTCCGGCCTAGTGCTCTAATGACTTACAGCTTGCAACGCTGTGGCACACATGTGTCAGGACAATGCCACGGGCACGCCGGAGAAAGAGAGGGGAAACGGTAGGCGAGGGAGAGAGGGAGAGAGGGAGAGAGAGAGAGAGAGAGAGAGCCGGCGGCTTCTCCCTGTCCTGTCGGCCCCTGGATTGTGTCACATCTCGCCCCCCCCCCTTACCCCCCCCCCCCCCAACCCTCTCACCCATCCACCCCGACCGACCGCAAATGAAGGATGTGAAGAGCAAACGTGGGGAGGAGGAGGGGGGGGGGGGGGCGCTCGGCAACTTAAAAGGCTTTCATCCTGTAAACTGAAAAGACATTATCTTTTGACCTGGAGATGCCCTCTGAGAGGCGGTGTGAAAACACACAGAGAAAAAGAGAGAGAGAGAGAGAAAGAGAAAGAGAGAGTGTAACGGGAAGAAGAAGAAGAAGAAGAAGAAGAAGAAGAAGAAGAAGAAGAAGAAGAAGAAGAAGAAGAAGAAGAAGAGAAACAAAGTAGAGGAAAAGGAAGTGAGAATTGTGGCTTCAACTGGTAATATCACAGATAAGAGGATTGTCTGCTGGCACGGTTCTTTAAAACATTATCAGCAGCTTCTCCGTGTCTGAAGAATAATAACATGTGATGCACCTTTGACATCATGGAAATGTTCAAAGCAACATGCATCAGACGGAGTGAAGAGTGTTTCTCATTTAAAAAACAAAAAAAGGCCAACACACAATTGCAATGAACATATAAAAAAGAAGAAGAAAAGAAACCCGTACGGATAAAGATGCTCTTTCAGCTTCCAATACTTTGATTTCAAGACGGAATTTCAAAGCTCTCAATGGCAAGTGATGTGATGTTATCATCGTCCTATACCCTTCTCGCTCTGTGTGTGTATATATATATATATATATATATATATATATATATACACAGACGCACACATATAGAGATATATATTACACACACACATATATAACTATATAAATATATATAGACACACACACATCAATATATATATACACATATATCAATAAATAAATATATATAAATATTATTATTTTATATATATTTAGACACATACACATACAAATATACACACATATATAAATATATATATACACACATATATACATATATGTATGTATATACACACATATATAAATAGATACATATATATATATATATACACATATATACATATATATGTATGTATATACATATATATATTAATAAAAATAAAAAATATACATATATATAAAAAAAAAAATATATATATATATATTAATACAAATATATATATATATATATATATAGACGATCTGCTCTGAATCCGGCCATTCACTTATCTCAATACAATCAGCAGCAGACGTACTACAGGCGGAACCACACAGTCGTCATTCAAGCGGCGTCCACACAGCTCGCCGCTGGCCCCGTACCTCGCTCCGTACCGGTGGCACGAATAACGAGGGCAACTCTCGAAGACATCATCCCGGATGGGTGGAAACAACAAGCATAATCTCGTCATTACGCCGAGAGCGAAGACGCCGTGTTGACGCAGCATCTCGCCACGTGGTCGGAGAGCGTTCCGATGCCCACCTGGGAGCTCTCGCGACATCGCTTTACAGTCAGAACGAGCTCCCATCCCTCCCTCCTCCTCCTCCTCCTCCTCCTCCTCCTCCTCTTCCTCCCCCCTCCTCGGCGCCGGTGGACTATCAGCGAGGGTCCGACGGTGTTGTTCCTAATTACCTTATTTCTCCACACTCCTGATCCTGCGGCAGGCATAATTAGTTACCTGGGGCTGCAATCCAATTTGAAGTGATGACAAGAAAGTGATCCATGAAAAAGTAATAAGTTAAATCCAATTTCAGCCCGCCTCTAATTAAATGCACATGGAACTAATGAGTCAAACCCGCCCGTTCCGCTGATAATGGTAATTAGCGGGGTGGGAGTCGCCGCGGCCTCTCGTCGCGCTGTAGGTGCGAGGCGGGAAAAAAAAAAGAGGTAGAAGGCGGCGTGGGCTCCTTTAATCACACGTGGGCCGCTCCGCCGAGGTCATTCACCGGCTTCTTGACCGGTCCGGTGTGTTTAGCCGCAGCCGCGCCGCAGCTGTTTGTTTACCGAGGCCTGATGAAAGCCTCGGGCTGCTGCGTGGACAGAGGAGGCATCTTCATCAGGGGGGAGGAGGAGGAGGAGGAGGAGGAGGAGGAGGAGGAGAACCCCTGTTGGAGATATAAAAACTAAAGAGACATTTAATGCTGATCAAGGATCCTGAGGCTTGTTTGACTCACCCCCCCCCCCCTTTACTACTCTACGCTTCTTCTTCTTCTTCTTCTTCTTCTTCTTCTTCTTCTTCTTCTTCTTCTTCTTCTTCTTCTTCTTCTTCTTCTTCCACCTTTTGTCCTTCTCCTCGTTCTCCTCATTCTCCTTCTTTCTCTTCTTCTCCTTTTCTTCTTCTCCTCTTCCTCCTCCTCCTCCTTCCTCCTCCTCCTTCTTCTTCTTCTACCTTTTGTCATTCTCCTCATTCTTCTTCTCCTCCTTCTCTTTCTCCTCCTTCTTCCACCTTTTGTCCTTCTCATTCTCCTCATTCTCCTTCTTCCTCTTCTTCTCCTTTTTTTCTTCTTCTTTTTCTTCTTCTCCTCTTCCTCCTCCTCCTACTTCTCCTCTTCTTCTTCTTCTTCTTCTTCTTCTTCTTCTTCTTCTTCTTCTCATCCTCCTCTTTTTCTCTCCTCCTTCTTCTTCTTCTTCTCCTCCTCATATTCTTCTTCTTTTTCTTCTCCTCTTTTTCTCTTCTTCTTCTTCTTCAGCTCCTCCTCCTCCTCCTCTTCTTCCTCCTTTCACATGTTCTATAAACACACCGTGCTTCATTATAATTTTTTGGGGGACTTGAATAAGAACGCATTGGAACGTGAGTCTCATCTCCAGATGAGGACGAGGAGTCTCTGGACGCGTCTCCTCTAATAGGCAACATGGCCGAGATGAATGGCGCCCGCGTCCAGAGATCAGGTGCTTTTCTTTTTTTTACGCGGCCTCGCCGTAATCGCGGGGCCGACGTCGCTCCACGAGCCGACGGAGCGTCGTTAGCGCGGGCCGCGTGGCGGAGGTGGCGAGCGCTCGCCGTGTGAAGGGGGTCTCCGGGGTGGTTTGTTCTTAAAAGAGGAAGTGAGATGAGACTCTCGCAGCCTTTGGAGTTTCACGAAATGTGTTTGTGTGTGTGAGAGAGAGAGAGAGAGGAAGAAGAGAGAGAGAGAGAGAGAGAGCAGACGGAAGAAGAAGAAAGAAAAAAACACAACAAAAAACAAATGCAATACATCCTCCGCACACTGATGTTTATGCATGAACTCCTGGCTGTAAACTGTGTATGTGTGTGTGTGTGTGTGTGTGTGTGTGTGTGCGGTCGCCGTGTGTTTAATTAGCACAATATGCAATTCTGAGATAAACAAACACTCGTCCGGGACCTGTGGCTCGTTTCTTCATAACGGCAGCTTCCACGCACAACACACGACATTAAGAGAGCGGCCAATTTACGGGCGCTCGGTTAGATACTACAGCGAGCCCCGTGCCCTCTTCACAAGAAGGGGAGGAGGAGGAGGAGGAGGAGGAGGAGGAGGAGGAGGAGGAGGAGGAGGAGGAGGAGGAGGAGGGGGGGGGGGAAAGGGCCCCGGCTCTCTTTTCAATAGCTGAGTGACAGCTTGGCCCGAGCTCTCCGTATACATTAATAAATTAGAATTTTAATTCCGTCTTTGTCTGCAGGAGTCGGTCTATGTACCAACAACTGGCTGTACGCTGGAATCCGCCGCCGCCGCCGCCGCCGCCGCCGCCGCCGCGGTCCCCTCTGTTGACCTCTGTAGCACAATTCCAACAGTTTAGTCTGATCCTTTCAACTTAGTTGAATCCTGACAAATATGCACACAACTGAAAGGTCACCGCAGTCATACTTCTTCCTCTGGAGCGGATCCTGGAGACATCTGCACAACAAAGAGGATTTTTTTTTTTTTTCTCCCCGCAACCTGACATTAGACCTAGCCGCTACGATAGCTCATTAAAAAGGGGCCCCGATGGGATAGTAAGGGTATTAAATATTATATATATACACACACACACAGGGAGAGAGAGAGAGAGCGAGAGAGAGAGAGAGAGAGAGAGAGAGAGCAGGGCCTCCGTATTAATTACCAAATATGCCCTGAAGTCGTTTGCGATCTCACACTGACACAAACAACTCGTTCAAACGCAGAAGACGCACATCTCCGAGGCAGCTGATCCGAAACGACCGTAAATATACCGCACCGGAAAACAGCGGCGCTCGCATCTACGAGCGGAGCGAGAAGAAAAGATCGACAGCACAACAACAACAACAACAAATGACGCTTTCTTTTTTTCCATCGCATCACAAAAGGCGTTGCAAAAAAAAACGGCCTCTCTCCACGTCACCTGGATTGCCCAACACACACACACACACACACACACACACATCCATGAGTGTGTGTGTGTGTGTGTGAGTTTGTGATGAAAGCATGGAGTTTCCTCTGCTTGACCGGATTTGCATCTCCGTGGGTGGATCTCTCTCTCTCTTACACACTTTCTCTCTCTCTCTCTCTCTCTCTCTCTCTCACTTCCACACTTTCTCTTTATCTCTCTCTCTCTTCCACCCGTTCTCTCTCTCTCTCTCTCTCTCTCTCTCTTCCACACTTTCTCTCTCTCTTTCTCTCTCTTCCACACTTTCTCTCTCTCTCTTCCACACTTTCTCTCTCTTTCTCTCTCTTCCACACTTTCTCTCTCTCTCTCTCTTCCACACTTTCTCTCTCTCTCTCTCTCTTCCACACTTTCTCTCTCTCTCTCTTCCACACTTTCTCTCTCTCTCTCTCTCTTCCACACTTTCTCTCTCTATTCCACACTTTCTCTCTCTCTCTCTTCCACACTTTCTCTCTCTCTCTCTTCCACACTTTCTCTCTCTCTCTCTCTCTCTTCCACACTTTCTCTCTCTCTCTCTCTCTCTCTTCCACACTTTCTCCTCCTTTCGCCTCCTTAACCGAGTGCGGCGAGTGAGAGTGAGAACAGAGTCACTGGAATGACACCGCGGTCGTTTCAGCTCCATATATTGTGGAGATCTAAATGCTACAGCGAGTGTCCTCCGTCAAGATGTAGATGACACGCGGTTGATTGTGTGTGTGTGTGTGTGTGTGTGTGTGTGTGTGTTGCTAAATCACACACACACGGTTGCAAACGTTGCCGATTTTCTAATTTCCTGTTAGTGAACTCAGGCCAGCGACGTGCTTTTCCTCGCACGCCGTGTTCCAGAGCGAGTTGCACAAGTTCCGCTCTTTTCTCACTTTGTCAGATTTTTTTCCGCTCTCCCTTTTCTGACATTTTATTTTTTCACTTTATTACCCGCAAAGTCAAATCAGCGAGGCGTCTGTTCGTGTTTGTGACGGTACCTGGAGGCTCTGCTGCTTGTCTTTGGGGGACTTGCGGCCGGTGTTTTGTTGAGACTGCTGCTGTTGTTGTTGTTGTTGTTGATGTTGTTGTTGTTGTTGCTGGAGGAGTATCTGCCGCGCCACTTGGAGAGCCTAATAAAGAGAAATGCATAAAGAGATTAGAAAAAAAGGAAAATGTAAACAGTGGAATATAACTTGCTAGAAGCAGATATGCTAAAAGTCCCTGGAAGACACTTTGATGCTTATCGTGGGAGCAGATGTATCCACTTACAACAATATCCCCGTGGCCTCCCGATAGATAACACACGCACACACACACACACACACACACACACACACACACACACACACACACACACATTACGGAGCATCTTTTCATACTTTCCCATTCGCGGTCATAAATCTTCGAGGCTGACAATAAACGATCCCACCACTAATGCACACCGGGAACAATAATCACATGTCAAAACAAATTCACGGAGAAGAAGATGAAGAAGAAGAAGACAAACACACGCACACACACACACACACACACACACACACACACACACACACACACACAAGACAAAATAAAAGCCAGCCAGAAGAAATATGTATCTGTTGATTAGTTGCACTTACAGCAAACACAAACAGTCGGAGACGCTATCAGCGTCTTTTGATCCTCCTGTAGCTCAAAGTCCCCAAATAAAAGGCCTTTATGGCCGAGCGTCTGTTAAAGGACACGGCCTTCTCAGTGGAAAACAAAACACAGGGCAGTCACATGTTTATTGCTCCAGCTACTCCCTTTTCCCTCGCGATAAATAATCAAACATGCCATCCAGAACAAACAAAGCTGGGGAGAGAGAGAGAGAGAGAGATGGAGGGGGGGGGGGGGCACAGCGGTCTTGAAAAACGGTCAGCGATACCAAGAAAAGCAAGCGGCGTGTTCCCACAGCGAGCTGGCCGGCCTCACACCTCCACCAGTAAACCATCTGGGTAAATAAGCGGCCTCATTCTTTCCGTGTTCCTCAGACGATCGCTCCCCGCAAATTAAACAAACAGCCGGGGCACACCGAGCCCACCGCGCACACACCGGGGTCTGGGGGGGGGTCCCCCCGCACGCCCCATCATCGGAGGGGAGCAAAGGAATTAGGGGGGGGGGGGGGGGAGGGAAAGGGCTGAATGTAGAGAGAGAGGGAGAGAGAGAGGGGGAGAGAGAGAGGGGTAGAGAAGAGGAGAGGAGGAGGGGAGAGAGACAGAGGGAGAGAGAGGAAGGGAGAGAGAGAGGGACAGGAGGGAGAGAGAGAGAGAGACAGGAGAGGGAGAGAGAGAGAGGGGAGAGACAGGGAGAGAGAGAGGGAGAGAGGAGAGACAGGAGAGGAGAGAGGGAGAGGAGAGGAGAGACAGGGAGAGGAGAGAGAGGGAGACAGGGAGAGAGAGGAGACAGGGGAGAGAGGAGAGAGGGAGAGAGAGAGAGACAGGGAGAGGAAGAGAGAGAGGGAGAGAGACAGGGAGCGGGAGAGAGAGAGGGAGACAGGGAGAGGGAGAGAGAGGGAGACAGGGAGAGGGAGAGAGAGAGGGAGACAGGGAGAGGGAGAGAGAGGGAGACAGGGAGAGGGAGAGAGAGAGGAGAGGGAGGGAGAGAGAGGGAGAGGGAAGGAGGAGAGAGAAAGAGGGAGAGAGAGAGGGAGATAGGGAAAGGAGAGAGGGGGAGAGGGGGAGAGGAGGGAGAGAGGGAGAGGGAGGGGGGGAGGGGAGAGGAGAGGGAGGAAGAGGGAGAGAGGGAGGGAGAGAGAGAGGGAGGGAGAGAGAGAGGGAGAAAGAGAGGGAGGGAGGGACAGAGAGACGAAGAAGAAGAAGAGAAAAGTTAGAGCGACGTGTGAACGAGGGAGTGAAACCTGAGAACGACTGTGTGAAAAAGTGAGAGACGTCTGCAGGGAAAAGGGCGAACGGAGAGCTCAGTGGACGGATGAAAAGACCCGAGATAACTTTGGTCTTAGCCGGTAAAGTCGGACGATACTTTAAGACGGAAAGGCAGCAGACAGTCGGAGGGCGGGAGCGAGCAGCTGGATGATGATCTCTCTGTCTGCGCGCGCGTGTGCGTGTGTGCGTGCGTGTGTGTGTGTGTGTGTGTGCGCGAGAACCGTCCTTCTGTGCGTCCGTGACGACGATGGATGCGCACGACGACGATTGTGCGGCGTCTCACTCGGCACGCCGGATCGTTCCCCGCTTTCAAGTTCAAGTTCTCGGAGGCTTTGGGAACCCCCTTCCCGACAGGCGAGCACGCTCAGAAAAAAAAGTACAAATTGTATTGTGCGAGCGAGAGTCACTCCCACGCCATCCTCATATTTACATCTTACGGTCCGAAAAAACAAATTCTCACGCTTCGCCTCGTAAAGTTTGTTTTAAATCGTTTTATGGAACTTTAAACTGAAAAACAGACCAATGGTAAGCTTTTAAAAAAAAAAAATTAATCCATCAAATTTAAGAAATGCCTTTTAAATAAAAAAATAAATATTGACCTTGTTTTTCCTGATTTAAAAAAATGTAATAAACGTCAAAACTAATGATTGATTGATTGAATTCATCATCAAATCATAACAGCAAAGTTACCAGAGGTCAATATTACAGGTCTGTGGTTTACACAAGAGGTTTTAACATTTTGATCTTCTAAGTGGCGAAATGTGACGACTAAACATACTTAACATCACTTAAGGCAGCAATAATCAGAAAGGAAATTATAGTAGATTAGGTTATTATTTTAGGTATTTAAGGCATTTAGGTATTATTATTTTACTTTTAATGTAAATGTCGTTTTCTTAGTCCAAGTGTTTTTGTGATAATTGATCATGATGTGCTTAATTTTATGTATTTGTATTGCATTGTTTTTTTTGCCTGGACCCCAGGAAAAACAGTCTCCACTATGGTGCAGACTAATGGAGATCCTTAATAAACAATAAACAATAAACTGGAACACGAGTCCGCCGTTATCTTACTTTACTTCTGCCGAACTCATGCACACTTCCAGAAAACTGAGATTAATTAACAAAACATGAACCATGAATTCCATTTCCAAAGACACAAAACCCATCTGATATTTTGGACGAAGGAACCAACGGGACACTAAATTCAAAAATACAGCACTCTGTTTCTAACCCCTTCCTGACCTTCTGGCTCAGGCCACACCCCTTTTCATACTCGGCCTTCATTTGGATCTCACCTACATACTTGGTCACTTTTTCTACGTGGTGGTGACACATCAACACCCAGAGAAAACACTCAAAACCTCCTCCGTGGTGGTCCCCGGTCCCGGTAGGTGCCTCCAGGACCACATTTGGACCAGAACACACACTCCCAATACACACACACACACACACACACACACACGCGCCGTCTGTAAATATGAATAGAACTGGGGTGAGCCGAGAAACGGAGCTTGAGTGACTCAGACAGCGGAACGCTGATAATTCAAAAGGCAATTCAAGAGCCCCAAAAAGAAAAAAAGGGAAAGAAAGTAAAATGCTGTTGCAAAACCGTTCCGCAACGCCCAAGGCGTGGTATTACGGGCACGCTGGAGAGTAAACAAAGTTGTCTGTTTTCTATTCCCCTGTAACTGATGACACATGCAGAGTGTGTGTGTGTGTGTGTGTGTGTGTGTGTGTGTGTGTCTGGGTTTACAATCGCGGGTGTTGGAACAAAGAGAGTTGAGTCAACAGGATATGATAGGAGAGTCAGACAGTAATGGATGAAGTGATGTGTTTCTGGGAAGTCTGTTCTCTGTCATCTTCGTTTTAAGCACAGAAAGTTAAGGCCAGCAGATTCAGAGATTGTTCCTTTTTAAAAGTGGGATTGTCTTGTAGCCGAGTTGTAGAAACGGCAAACAACGACCAGCTGTGGACGACCAAAAGTATTTTAGACATCTAAAAAAAAAAATCTAAAAATCTGTTTTAGTGGACACTATATTTAATTTGCCTCTCAGTGACTCATCTACGCTCTTCAAAGCCTCCTTTCACAAACAGGGGCCGTGTTGCCAGGCAGATCTCGGTGGAGCTGCTGGTTCGGTGAGTCACTCTGGCGTTATTAACGCGGGTGAATCTGTAATAACGCCTTTATAGCAGGAAGGACGCGACCGTGTGAACCATGGCGGCTCCTCGCCTCGTGACCGTTGACGTCGTCGTCGTTTAAAAAAATAATTCCTCCAAATTAAAAGCGCGGGCGCCGATTATGTGACGGTGCTCTGGGAGAGCAGAGCCCACGGTCTTCTTGACAAAAGGCTAATTAACTGAAATTACGCCGCTGCCAGACAGCACAGGTCTGGATATGCTCTCTTGAGGACTTCTTTTTTTTTTTTTTTTTAAAGCTAAAAAGATGCAAGATGAGTGTAAAGTTGCGTCCGCGGTGAGGAATGTTGCACTGGTGTTTGATTTGATTATTATTTTTGGAGCATGCCTTTGAGAGGCCTAATGCGGGGCGGAGATAACTCATCGGGAACTGTCACTGCCATGTTTACTCAGCACCCACTCCTCTATTTCAGAGATGTGCCTACACACACACACACACACACACACACACACACACACACACACACACACACACACACACACACACTCCTCCTCCTCCTCCTCCACTGGAATGTATCTTCTTCTGATCTTCCATTCAGAAGGTACTGGGTGGAAAAGCCCCTGACGATATGGGAGAGAGCTGTAACCTAGATCTGAAGAATAAAGACGGACGGACGGACAGACGGCCTAGACGACATGCTGCCCCCCCCCCCCACACACACACACACACACACACACACACACTGCTCCTCGAGATCTGAGCTGTGCTGTGATGACACGTCGTCTGTTTTTCTTAGTGCGGAAAAAGCATATTTACTTAAAAACACGGGATTCGTAGAACTAGACGCCTACCTCCACACATCGCACTGTTTCTGGGTCTGCATACACACAAGTACACACACACACACACGTACACACACACACATGCTAGAGGGAGTGAACCCTCCAGGTGCTTTTGATTATTTTAAAAACACCCTCAAGCGCATGACAGTTTTTTTTTGTTTCCCTTCTTTTTTTTCTTCCACCAGCAACAAAGCCGGTGCACATTTCCATATCTGTGTCATTTGGCGGCCCTCTTTTATATCCCCCATCTACAAAGTTCACAGCCTCGTGCCCCCCCCCCCCCCCCCCCCCAACACAACGCAACTTCCTCAATAAACAACAGGCCTTTTTATTTCTAAATCTGCATCTACTTTCACACCGTGTGAGCAGATAGAGGCGGCCGCGATAAGGGACCCGCTGAGCAGCGCATGTCTCTATGTGCAGTCGGCACATGTGGATTATTTACAGGCTTTGGGGGTTTCCTGCTGCTAAAGCCGGCTCTGGGCGTCTGACAAATCCTCTCGCTCGGAGCATCGCCACACAGTCGAGTCGCTCTCTGACGAAATCCTCCAGCCCCCCCCCCCCCGCCCCCCTACGACGTAAAGCAGGACATTATTTCAGATGCGTGTCCCTTTAAGCTTCTTCTTCTGCGACCTCGCTGACCCCGCGCTGCCGAGTCGACGTGGAAAGGGGGGTTACCGAGAGGGAGCGTGACACGCGACACGCGGGGCGTCTCTCCAAATGACGATGATGGAGAGACGACGTCGAACGATGCGCGTTTGAATGTGGGCGGGAGGAGAGGAGAGGGGGGGGGGGGGTTGTTTGTTTGTGTCCCATCGCCCCCCACAGAGAACCTCTCCAGGTTCTCCTCCGCGTCCGGCCGCCTCCTCCCGCCACGCGTCTCGTGTGGAAGAAGACCTGGAGGAACGTGGAACGCTTTCCCCCCGAGCAGATTGCTCCTAATTGCTAGAAGATGTGCAGGCAGGTGTAACCGGATCCCTGCGGCCACTCGGAGGAAGGGATGCCGGGACGAGACGCTGCATCTGTTTCCGCGCACGCGCCCACGTGTGTGTGTGTGCGCGTGTGTGTGTACGCGTGTGTGTGTGTGTTTACTCAGTGGCCATATTTTTTTCTGTTTCCTTTTCTCGCCAGGCGTTGTTAGTCAGGCGAGCGTGGCTCGGAGACAGCCCAGTAACAACACGACTAATAGGTGAGCTCTTAATGTAGTCCGGCTCTGAAGACACCGGGGGCGCCTGCGGTCTCGCTCTGCAGCCTCTGCGCGTGTGTGTGTGTGTGTGTGTGTGTGTGTGTGTGTGGGGGGGTCCGACACACTAAATGTCAAGGTTATCTGCTTGACTCTCTGACTGATCGCACGTCGCGACTCACCTGACATTTATCACTCGTGCCGTTTTTTCTTTTCCAAAGACAAGCCCTCCCCCTCCCCCTCCCCCTCCCCCTCCACCCACCCTCCTCAGTGGGTGGAGCCAGAAACCGTCGTCCTCCCCGGCCCTCCTCCCACCAGCTCGCACAAGGTCGCTAACACACGTCGGCTATCGTAGCCGCCGGCGGTGGAATCGGCGTTCGCCCGGGTGTCCGACTATCCGCGCGGCGAGAAATGGCATTCACTCGGAATACTCGCCGTTCTTAATTGAAATCGTCGAATTCTTTGTATTTTATTTCGGCGTCGAGAGGCGATTCTTTAAACACGTACGCGGATAAGCATTGAGGATCATGTCTATTTATATTAATTGCATCCCCCCCCCCCCCTCCCCTCCTCTTTCTCTTTGCCTCAGTAACGCGGGCGTTTATCTGCAATGCAAAGCGGACGCTCGGCGTTCCCAGTGAGTGTGTAATTAATGCCATTTCCAAAAAAAAAAGGGCCACTCCACTTGGGAAGCGCTGGAAACCCGGCGCTCTGCGGGGCCTCGCAACAACACTCTGCTCTGTGTTTAGACTCCCAAAACTAATTCATGTAGAATACATAAATAAATCAACGTTTCATACCCACTCCCCCGACCATTACATTTGCCTTCCTTTGCTGCACTTTTCAACTAATCCATTAATATTTATGACAACACTAAACATTTAAAATACCCACGTTTAAACAATAAGGCAGAGCGTGCACTTACACAAAGACCGAATCTGACTTAAAAAAAAATCCTGTTTGTCCACATACCCCCCCGCCCTCTTGTACCCCCCCCCCCCCCAACAGCTTTTGGAGGACAATCAGAAAGAACTGTAAGATAAACAAGGAGAAAGCAAAGTTATTAACCGCGAGTGTAGAGAGACGAGAGGGGGCTGTGAAGCAGGACTGATGATGGAGGGAGAGGAGTGGAGAGGGGGGGAGGAGAGCGTGTGTATGAGGGGGGGGGGGGCACAAACAGATGGAGAGAGAGAGAGTGTGAAACATAGAAGATGGAGAGAGAGAGAGAGAGGGGGGGGAGGTTGCAGGAGGTGCAGAGGGGAGGGTAAACAGCGGCCCAAACAGGCGGTTTGGGTGGCGCTCCGAGCCTGGTACAGAGGGGTCAAGCCCCGCCCTCCCGCCCCCTCCCGCCCCCTCCCGCCCCTCCAACCACGGCCGAGGTCGGCTCGGCCGCGCCGGCTTCCGTTGGCTGAGCGCTCGCCGTTTGTTTGGACCCCTCCCGGCCTCGCTCAGCCCGGCAGATTACCGACAGATGGCCAGAGACAGGCCTCTATTCAGAGGAGGAGCTACACACAGAGACACACAACACACACACAGAGACACACAGACACACACAGACACACACAGAGACACACACAGAGACACACAACACACACACAGAGACACAGAGACACACACAGACACACACAGAGACACACAGAGAGAGACATAGAGACACACACAGAGAGACACACAGACACACACACAGAGACACACAGAGACACACACAGAGACACACAGAGACACACACAGAGACACACAGAGAGAGACATAGAGACACACACAGAGACACACAGAGACACACACAGAGACACACAGAGACACACAGAGACACACAACACACACAGAGACACACAGAGACACACAGAGAGAGACATAGAGACACACACAGAGACACACAGAGACACACAGAGACACACAACACACACAGAGACACACAGAGACACACAGAGAGAGACATAGAGACACACACACAGAGACACACAGACACACACAGAGACACACAGAGAGACACAGAGACACACACAGAGACACACACAGACACACACAGAGACACACAGAGACGCACACAAAACACACACTAGAGGCAACGCGGGTATGCAAATGACACACACTGCAAGGAAGGTTGCAAAGAAGAAGAAGAAGAAGAAGAAGAAGAAGAAGAAGAGGAGGAGGAGGAGGAGAAGAAGAAGAGGAGGAGAAGAAAAAGATGAGAAGAAGAAGAAAAGAAGAAGAAGAAGAAGAGGAGGAGGAGGAGAAGAAGAAGAAGAGGAGGAGAAGAAAAAGATGAGAAGAAAAGAAAAAAGAGAAGAAAGAAAAAGAAGAAGAAGAAGAAGAAGAAGAAGAAGAAGAAGAAGAAGAAGAAGAAGAAGAAGAAGAAGAAGAAGTGCAGGAGAAGAAGAAAAAGAAGAAAGAAGAAGAAAGAAGAAGAAGAAGAAGAAGAAAGAAGAAGAAGAAGAAGAAGAGGAGGAGAAGAAGAAGAAGAAGAGAGAAGAAGAAGGAGAAGAAGAAGAAGAAGAAGAAGAAGAAGAAGAAGAAGAAGAAGAAGAAGAAGAAGAAGAAGAAGAAGAAGAAGAAGTGGAGGAGAAGAAGAAAAAGAAGAAGAAGCAGAAGAAGAAGAAGAGACAACAAGGCACACACACACACACAGCGTGTTGTGGGGTTCACACACACACACGGCGTGTTGTGGGGTTCACACACACACGGCGTGTTGTGGGGTTCACACACACACGGCGTGTTGTGGGGTTCACACACACACACGGCGTGTTGTGGGGTTCACACACACACACGGCGTGTTGTGGGGTTCACACACACACACGGCGTGTTGTGGGGTTCACACACGTGTTGTGGTTCACACACGGGCGTGTTGTGGGTTCACACACGGCGTGTTGTGGGTTCACACGGCGTGTTGTGGGGTTCACACACACACACACGGCGTGTTGTGGGGTTCACACACACACACACGGCGTGTTGTGGGGTTCACACACACACACACGGCGTGTTGTGGGGTTCTCCCCTGATGATTCAATAAGCCAACAGATCTGAGTGAGGAGCGTTCCCCCCCGACATTATTAAAGGAGCGCTCCGTGTTTATTGCGCCTTAGTGCGGTGTAAACTCATAAACAGCCTCCCCGAGTACAAGAGGAGCTGTCAGCTAAATATTGTTCCTCTCGCGAGTCGCTCTTCCGCCTCAATTACGCCTTTCAACTTCCCGGGCTCAGTATGATGAAGTGGCAGTAAAAATCATTCACATTAATACACCATTGTGCATCTGCTGCTAAAGGTAATTAAAGAAGTAAATGACTCATAAGAATAGACGTATTAGCCACAAAACGAAAGGCAACCGGGCCGCCTCGTGGAAATGTGTACCATTAAGATACCGCCTCCTCGTATCGGGGTAATCAGCTCCAGAGCCCGACGCTGATTTAATCCACTCCAGTGGAAAGCCTATCAGCGCACAGCCGCCGTGTCACCTCGCCCCCCCCGCCCCCCCGCCAGGAGCCGGGCGGCGCCCGCATCGCCCGACGATGGCTCCACTAAAGAAGAAGAGGAGGAGGAGGAGGAGGAGGAGGAGGGTGGTCACACGCGGGCGAATCAGAGGAGGAGCGGTCGGCACTTCGGTGACATTTTAGAGGCAGATGGGGGAGAAAATAAGAGTATGGGAGTGAGAGGAGGATGAAATGAGGTAAAGAAGAGAAGAGAGGGGGATAAAATAAGAGTATGGGAGTGAGAGGAGGATGAAATGAGGTAAAGAAGAGAAGAGAGGGGGATAAAATAAGAGTATGGGAGTGAGAGGAGGATGAAATGAGGTAAAGAAGAGAAGAGAGGGGGAAGAGAATAAGAGTATGGGAGTGAGAGGAGGATAAAAGAGAAGAGAGGGGGAACAAAATAAAAGTATGGGAGTGAGAGGAGGATAAGATGAGCTAAAAAAGAGAAGAGAGGGAACAAAATAAGAGTGAGAGGAGGATAAGATGAGCTAAAAAAGAGAAGAGGGAACAAAATAAGAGTGAGAGGAGGATAAAAGAGAAGAGAGGGGGAACAAAATAAGAGTATGGGAGTGAGAGGAGGATGAAATGAGCTAAAAAAGAGAAGAGAGGTTGTCGGGGGAAAAAAATAAATAATGGGATCTGGGAACGATGCAGCGGGCAGATCTCAGCAGCCTGCCTCTCCCTGACCTTAGCCTTTCTTTTATTCTCTCTCTCTCTCTCTCTCTCTCTCTCTCTCTCTCTCTCTCTGAGCGTATGATGCCTCCATCCCCGCCGCTGAATACAGCGATCATCTCCGTCAAGTTGATAAAGTTGGAGCGGGAGAGAGAGAGAGAGAGAGAGAGAGAGAGAGAGAGAGAGAGAGAGAGAGAGAGAGAGAGTGAGTGCCGGGCGCTTAGGTGGACGCTTAGAAAACACGCACTGCCCCCCCCCCCACCACCTATCCCCTGATTGCCTCTTTGTTGGAAGTGTTGCATCACTTCGTAGCAGGGGGGTGGTGTGTGTGTGTGTGTGTGTGTGTGTGTGTGTGTGTGTGTGTGTGTGAGGGGGGGGGGTGTGTGCTTGGGAAAATGGGCGCTCCCAAAAACCCAGCGTGAGACCCAGAATACTGCGAGCGGATTTTTGTATTTTTTTTTGTATTCACGCGTGAACGATATTGTTTAGAATGGGAAACTGGATCCGTCCGGGTCTCAGAGACGTGGGAGGACTCAACGTCATCGCATCCGGTAACCCCCCACACACACACACACACACACACACACACACACACACACACACACACACACACACACACACACACACAATTTAGTCGTGGTGAATATAGATGAACGCGGGCGCTATAGGATAGCGCCGGAGGAAGAGGGGTAGGGGGAGCGAGCCGTGCGGCCCCCGCGACGCCGGCTGACCGCTCTCCGGCGCCACCGGGAGCTTTGATTAACTGTGTGTGTGTGTGTGTGTGTGTGTGTGTGTGTGTGGGGATGCAAAAGTAACTCGTGGGGATGAATAATCCCACTAATCAGTACGGCGCACGACAACGGAGCCGCCCAAAGCTCACTTTGATGCGAGATGACATCCGGCACCAAAAGAGTCGGGCGAGCATCTCCTCCTCTCCTCTCAAAGTATCCCGTTTCACCGAGACACGAAAATCGATGATTTCTCTCTTTTTTTTCTGGCGGCGCACCTTGCATAAAACAAACGCACCCGCAGCCTTTATGGTCGGGTCTTTACGCCGTACGTCTCTTCCCAATGACGCCCCCTGGCTTGAACTGTCGTGACCTGAGACACAACATGAGCAGCCGGGGGCGGGGGGGGGGGGGGGGGGGGAGAGAGAATTCCCAGTGTGTGTGTGTGTGTGTGTGTGGAGAGAAGGAGAGGATTCTCTATAAATCACGGGGCCAGTGCAATTGGCTATGGATTGAGTTGCAGCGGGGAGAGAGACAGCTCCCTGGGAATAGCAGTGTCTCTGTTGAAGTCATTCCAAGATGGGTAATATGATCCGATGCCGCCAGGAATAAAGAAAGGGAAGAGAGAGAATAGCAGGAGAGAGAAAGAAGAAAAATAAATAAATCGGATCTGCTCCGGCCGTAAAGAGGAGTAATCTTCGGCGGGGTCAGACACATCAGCCGTCACACCGGGCCGTGATGTATCACGCCCTGATGGGTTTTTGTTGGGGGGGGGGGGGGGGGGATTTAAGAAAAATAAAAATAAAACATCTTCATTGACATCATAGGAAGATGTGGAAGGTGTGTGAGGGAGCAAGGAATTGCCAATTCTGGTGCCGATAAAGATGAAGATCTTCACTCATTCTGGCCACGTTTCCACCGCATGGCATGACTCTCCTCTCCTTTCCTCTCCTCTCCTTTCCTTTCCTCTCCTCTTCTCTCCTCTCCTCTCCTCTCCTATTCTCTCCTCTCATATCCTATCTTATCATCTCCTCTCCTCTTCTCTCCCTGACTCTCCTCTCCTCTCCTCATCTTATCTCCTCTCCTCTCCTCTCCTCCTCTCCTCCCTTCCTCCCTCTCCTCTCCTCTCCTCTCCTCTCCCTCTCTTCTCCTCTCCCTCCCATCTCCTCTCCTCCTCCCCTCTCCCCTCTCCTCTCTCTCCCTCTCTCCTCTCCTCCCTCTCCTCTCTCTCTCCTCCCTCTCCCTCTACTCTCTCCTCCCTCCTCCCCCTCTCCCTCTCCTCTCCCTCCCTCCCTCCTCCTCTCCCCTCCTCTCTTCCCTCCCTCATCTCATCTCCTCTCCCTCCTCTCTCTCTCCTCTCTCCTCTCCCTCCCTCTCCTCTCCCCTCCCCCTCCCTCCCTCTCCTCTCTCCCCTCTCCTCCCTCCCTCTCCTCTCCCCCTCTCCTCCCTCTCTCCTCCCCTCCTCTCCTCCCTCTCCTCCTCCTCCCTCTCCCTCCTCCTCCCTCCTCTCCTCCCTCTCCTCTCTTCTCCTCTCCTCTCCTTCCCTCTCCTCATCTCCTCTCCTCTCCTCATCTCATCTCCTCTCCTCTCCTCTCCTCATCTCATCCTCTCCTCTCCTCTCCTCTCCTCTCCTCTCCTCTCCTCTCCTCTCCTCTCCTCTCCTCTCGTGGATTTGGCTAGTTTAGTTCAGTCACCGAGGCTCACTGCTACAGCATCTCAGCTTCATCCCTGTAGCTACCACTCAAACATGGATGGAGGGATGAAAAGTGGCACGGCGGGCGGTGTAAATGCTGTTCCCGCCCCTCAGGCTGCAGCCAGTTTACATGAAGTTTGATACATAACTCACCTGTTGACGGTATTTCTGCATTGATCTGGACTAAACCGGTTCATTCTTTAAGTAAAAGAGTCAAAGGAGGAGCTGGGACTCCAATGCCTTTTCGAGACAATTACCACAATTAACACCATTAACACCATTAACACCACTAACACCCAGTTAAGGACAAATCCATGATTCTGAGTCGCTCTCTGGATCCGTCGATACAATCTGGGGCCATCAGAAGTACACATGCACAGAGTGTTTATGGAGTAACAACTCGTGAAATAAGTCCTTTGGGGCGTAAGCACTTTTCCGAACCCCCTCGAGCTTCATTAACATGCGGAGTGCAGTGCGGAGGCGGAATTGGCCGCCCTCAATCTGCCGGAGCCACCTTCAGCTTTAGGCGCCGAGACCCGCGCGGCTGCAGGCTTCAATAAATGTCGCCGGAGAAGATGATCACAACTCAAATTAAGTTATGCGCTAAGCTCGAAGGGCTTACATAAACATGTGGTGGAAATATTAAACAACGACAAGGCAGAAACGCGAGAGAGAGGAAGAAAAAAGAAGAAAAAAAACGATGGCCAAAAAAATAATAAAACTGGAGAAAAAAAACATTTGAATTAGTGCAATTGTGTGAATAATATGTCCAGATGTTGAACTGTCATTGATGACTGAACATTGCATATATACAATAAATCACCGTCCCTGCTTCTTTCTTTCTTTTTTTTCCCCAGGGGGAGGCACTTAGCAGCAGTCGGTGTGAATAAGAGGTAAAAGTAAAATGCAGAAGTAGCCCAAACAACAAGCTCTGCAGGAACCAAGGGCATGTGGGCTATAGAGCTGCTGGGGCGGTGGGTGGGGGGGGGGGGGATGACAGACTGCTGTTCGACTCCATTAGCCGCTATGTGAGAGGGGTGCATCTAGCAGCACACGACCTGTGAAGAATCTTAGATCTCACTCTATCTCGGAATGGGGACTGCCGCATTAATTCTGGGAAACTGTAATCTCTCAAGCAAATCAAATTACTCTCATTAAGCGGGCGAAGAAAACTGCCTCCGTAATAAGTACGTATAAAAAAAAGTATTTATTACCAATAATCACCCCTATAATATGAGCCGGCTTACAACGGCTTTTTTTTTTTTTTTTTTTTTTTGCTGATTAAGTTTAAAAAACGGGGAGAGGGAGGTGGGGGGGAACAAGGAAGGGCACATGCTCACGGACGCATAGACGAAGCAAACACACACACACACACACACACACACTCATGCACACCTCATGGACTTTATGAGAGTGGTTGATACAGTGATTAAAGGGGAGGGTAGCGGGACACGAGTGCTCGAGGGCCTTGGAGAGGACGCGCCTCGCCTAGTCATAAAAACACACCTCTGTCTTTAAGCCGGCAGCGGAATGGCTCTCGGCGAGTTCACCCGGAGGTGAGCCGCTCAGAGGATTTACATGCAAAGCGGCACATGTCATCGGCCCAGACTCGCCGTGCACGCCGTCCGTCGCATACTTGCGGCGGCGTGCGGGGTCGGCGTCTGACCCCCGACCCCGGCGTCCGCTCTCTTAACAGCGTTGTTTCTGAAATGCACACAGCTGCTGCAGACACCTCTTCCTCCTCTCTACCATTTGCATAATTTGTGTACGTACACGCCTAACTACGCCACTAAACAGCCAACAGTATGTTAATGTTATGCATTATGTGGGGTTTTTTAGCAACAGTAAATAAAGCTAAATAGCATCGCGGGTTTGACGACTCTGGTGGGAGGTGAAGTCTTGGCTCTCCTTTTCCTGGATGTGACATCATTCCACGGGGCGCGCAGGCTGCAGACTGTAATTGCCCTGCTGGCAAATGGAAGAGACGCAGATGTCCTCCAACCCGGTTTCTACCATTTGATTATTTTATTCATATAAAGCGATTAATTACATGAGAAAAGAAGGAAAAAAAAGGCGGTTAACAAAAACACATCAAAATGTGTGATAAGAACGATTTGCCTTCTGCAAAATCAATTAGGACGGAGGGTCAGTGGGTCATTCATTTACTGGTTCGGCATAATTACCTGTTTTTCTTCCCCCCTCATTTACTTCTTTGTTCATCTGGGACACGGATGTCCCCGCAAACCAAAAGAAAGCAGTGTTTTGTGTGTGTGTGTGGGGGGGGGGGTGGATTATTCAAATTAAACATTGATTCCTGAGAGAAATGACGACGACGGAGCTAAAGTGTTCCGGAAAACAAAGTCCCCCTGAAGCAGAATGACGGAGGATTCCATTAGACGTCAGCCCACATACTGTACGTTTCTATCGGACTCGCCGCAATCAGGTAGGGAATAAAGAAATTAAAACCTCCCCAAATCCCAGTAGAAATCACGGTTTGATCTTGTGGAATATGAATTATGATAACACGTATGCCTCCACCTGACACGAGTGCTTGGCAAGAGGACAGGTTGCAGCAGACTGTCGCCCCGTGGCTACAAATCTCTGCCGCTCGTCTCGAGACTGTCTATCAAAAAGAGGCCCGTCTGTCTCGTCGGCTGCTCACAGTGGGTAAAAAGAGGGGGGGGGGGGGGGGGCATCATGGCCGACTGCAGATGTAAAATAAAAAAAGAAGACATTTATTCACGGCGTTGCTCCTATAGAACGTCGAAGAAGGTGGCGGTCTTTTAGCAGGCGGGAGCTTTTATAAACTCATAAAAGCAGACTTGGTTTATCCGCTTGCAGAGCGTCACATTAACACTCAGTAAACGTCCGCCCATGAAGATCATCAGGCGCCCGCCTCCCGCTCGGGTGGTTCAGATAGACGGAGCACACACTGTCCACGTATTAATAGGAGTGCTGGGTTCCTGGGTTCCTGGTTCCTGGTTCCTGGGTCCCTGGTTCCTGGGTCCCCCCCCCCCCCAAACTCTAGTTTACCGTTAAACTAAAACATGTTTTAATGTTTAACCACACTCCAGGCAGGAGCTGTGGCTCCCCACAGCGCAGCTGCCAGGGAGTGATCCTTTTCTCTCCAGCCAGAGAGGCTGCTGGGATACGCCAGGACACGCAGCTGTAGGTCTAGAATCCAGATCAATGTGCCTAGAGGCGGAGCAACAGAGGCCCACACGTGGCACAAGTCATTCATAGATACATATATATACAGTATGTATACAGTATGTATATATATATATATATATATATATATATATATATATATATATATATATTCATAAATAAATAAATATATATATATACTCATATATATTTACATAAATATATATAGATATATATTCATATATATATATATATATAAATACATTCACATAAATAAATATATTCATATATATATATATATATATATATTTCTATAAATATATTCATATAAAAAATATATTCATATATATATATATATATGCTGCAGGAGCTGTGTTAGAGTAGGTTTGGATATAGTCTTGCTCTGTTAATTTGCCCCTTCCCCATATACTAAAATTCATCAAATCTTTTCTCCATTCCCATCTCCGCCAGGAGGATGGTGTGTGCGTGTTCACCCGTGTGTCCGTCCGCGGCTAAACTCCCATCCCGCTGCAGCATTCCTGCGTCGTATTCCGGGCGGCCGGCCGGAGCTCAGAGGACCTCCCTCGTTCGCCGTGACTCAGACCTTCTCAAAACACCTTTTTATGGCCCCGTTTCACACCGCCATTGAGCGCCTGCTAACTCCTCACTCACGACTCTGAGGCGGCCCACCGCCGCTCTGGGGCTCCCTTTTATTGTTTTGGACGGTGAGCTCGGCTAACCGCTAACCGCTAACAAAACGACCAGTCCACACACGCTGCCGGGCCTCGCCGCTCACTTCATTTACTTTTTTGGGCAAGATTATGTGAAGCGTACGAGACGATGACTCCGAGCCGATTGCCTTATTTCTTTGGGCTTGAATGAAGTGTGTTTTACGAAGCCCAGTGGTGTCTAGACTGGGGGAGGGGGAGGAGTTACGAAGAAGCCCACCAGGATACCTGGACTGGTCTGCCTTCTAGTTCCTCTATTCGCTGCGGGGGCATAGAGGAAAAAACAAAAGTATTCTCCGAGGATCCGAAGCAACGCGGCCGAGCCGAGTGATTGGCATACGGATGGTTTCGTTTTGTGGGCGGAGCTTGCCTTTGACTCAACAATCAACCATTTCATACGCATACGCGTTGAGAAGCCGCCTTGTTGCGTGAGTTCCTGGTCCTGTCGGGAGCCTCGGGAGGGGAAGCGAGCGCGGGGCGATTGGGGCGATTGTGATAATTGACCGAAATTCGCCCGCCCCTGGGTCCCCCGTCGTCCCCTCACCTCCAAATCCCAGCAGCCCCCGTTTTCAATTTAACACACTAAGGTTGACCAGATTTCACTCTTTGCACGGCTGAGGGACATCTTTGACACTTTCACATTAGAAGCACATGATTAAAAAAAAAGAAGAAAAAAAAGCCTTCCCTCTTCTGCCTCTCTCCATCTCCTGCTGTACGGCGAGAGGTAATGTGAGATGGGGGTCCATTTCCTGCCCCCCCCCCCCCTCACACACACACACACACACACCAAATCAACCACGAATGACTGGCAGCCTCCTGAGCCCTATCTTGATTTCACAGCACAAGAAGATAAGGACTCCATTTATTGTTTTCATTGAGCCTGAGTGCAAAGACAGAGCGCACCAGATGAATACCACAGAGCGCCGATTCAACCCGTCTTCGATGCCGGTGCTGTTTTGAGGAGAGAGATGGGGGGGGGGGGGGGTATCACACTGGTGAAACCGGAGTCTGGCGGTGCGATACCGGCTGGAGTACGTCATCAGATTAAGAAGAAGAAGAAAAAAAATACAAATATAACTGTAACTGGAGTCAGAACTCCCCGGGGAGAGCCGGAGAGGCGGCACGATATGGCCGCGCGGCAACGTCTCCGGCGTTTGATTCCAGAGTGGAACCGAACCGCGCGTCGCCACGCGGCGGCCTCTCGGGATCGCCGACGCGACACGAGAAAAGATAGAGCTGGAAGAAAAAGAAAAGAGGGGAATTCGCGAGGATGCAGCGCCGCCGCCGGTAGAGCCGGGCGCGGTGGTTGCGGGGGGGGGGGCGGCTGAGGAGTATTTACTGATGTGGTTATCTTGTCCTGTGACAGGCAGGACCACTCAATCAGCCGGCGTGGCTCAGGCGAGCATTACGCGCACGTCAGCCCCCCACCACCACCACCACCCCCACACACACACTTCTGGGGGAGGAGGCGTCAGCCGAGCCAAATCTGATCAGCAAATGCAGTTCCCCTGTGCCACGGCAATCTGAGATGAAGATGATATTATGTGGAAGTGAGCAAAGTGATGGAGACAACGCCGGGGAGACGCAAGGAACGACAGAGAGAGAGAGAGGGAGGGAGGGAGGGAGAGAGAGAGAGAGAGAGAGGGGAAGGTGGAAGCTCCTCTCCGCCTCGGCTTCTTAAAGGCAAAGTGCCTCTCTGCTGGAAGGGAAGGGAAGGTGGAAGGGAGACGGCCACGCCGCTACGCTTTAATAAGAACAACCTCCCTCCGCCGGATCAAAGAGCCGAGCATTTGTATGCCGGAGACGGTCTTGCGTTAATTATCAAAAAGCTGAATGGAAAAATAATAAAAAACTTTGTGCGTCCGGTGGAGTTTCATTCCAATTAAAAACACAATCCTGCCAGGGACCGACTGACATCTCTAATGATTCTCCTTTTAAAAAATTACTGGCATGTATATGTTATGAAAAGGTTACAGGAAAGAAGAAAGAATTAGCATTTGACGAGGAGGAAAAATAAATATAGTGTTGAGTGTGCAGATAAGAGCTCAATAATTAGAAACATTTGAAGAATAAACCTGGATTAGTGTGCGTCCTCCCGCTGCTGCCCTAAAGATATTTTACATTATTCAATCCAGAACACCATCTTTTCTGATTCTAACTTCTTTTCTTCTTCTTTTTTTTTCTTGCATGTCAATGTTTAATAAGAGCCGTTGGCTACCTATGGGCACAATTATTAGATATCCGCAGGGAGAGGTATTGAAAAATGAATCACACTCAATTTTCTCTGATCTGGTGGAAATGGCTTTCCGAGCCGTGGCTTCTCTCCCCCCCGTCACCGGCTGAACACAATCGACCGGCTGCCAGACAATTGCATCAAAGCGGCGACTTAACAGATTATTCACATGTTATTCACATGTTATTAACATGTTATTAACATGTTATTAACATGTTATTCACATGCCCGTCCCGATGCATCTCGACAGACGTGTCGATGAGCGTGAAGTGGTGGTGGGAGCAGAGATCTCCCTTGTTTCAAGATTCAAGATATTTTAATGTCATGTGCACATATAACAAGTTATTTGTACAATGAAAAGCGTATTTTGCTGGGTCCTCAAACTAATCAAAATTACAAGGTAAAAAAGAAATAAGTACAAATAAGTCACAGTTTACAAATAAGTCACACAAATGACAATATTGCACAGATAGTGTATAAATAGTGTATAAAGTGCACTTGTGTAGGGGATGAAAAGTTTTCCCGTGGACGTCGTGTCAACAGATGCAGACGGGAGGGGAAAATATCACTCTGTGGGCTTCCCCCCCGAGCACATGCGACACGTTTCACGCTCCCTGAATTGCATATAGAGTCCTAATAGGATGCATATTCACTGGCAACAGTTGCAAAATACTAAATTGCTCAGACCAGGTGCCGTTTCCCATCCATACAACTCAATTATCCATGCGTGGGCCCTGTAGGTTCTCAATAATCCTTGTTTTTGGCCCTCGCCATTACTGTATGCAATCTATGCTAATACAATGTCCGGGGTATAAAATATGCTAATGCGCAGACAAAACGGCATTAAGTTTATGGTTGACATGGGGGGTGTATTCCACACTATCAAGTTTCCTAAGTGGCAATTTTCGCTTTTGAAAGCATGCAATAAGGTATTATGCAGAGTGATGACACAAAAAATTCCAGGGATGCTTAAATACTGCAGCGTCAGTCCGACGCTCGGCGCTTCTCCCTGAAGCCGTTCCATCTGAAGCACACACGGGGATCAAAAAGAGATTTTTTTATTCATTTCCCCCCCCTCTTTTTGTTGTTAACACTGATCTATAAAAGCACTTTCACAACCGACATGTATCGAAGAGGCGTTGCACACCAGTCGAGAACACGAACCGACGGCGGCGACGTGCCACACGCGCCGATACTGCCGCACGATGTGAGCTCACGAATAATAATTCACAAAAATGAACTCGTGGGATTAGAAATCATCGGCACATTTCAAGTAAAGTAGATTAGAGCTCCGTCTGTATTGACTCAGAGCCGCTGGGGTTCATCCGACGCTCTGACTGAATACACTCCACCTGTTGTGGGCGGAGTCAGCGCGAACCCAGTCCACCTCAACTGGCTGATGAATCGCTTTGACCCGGCATATTTTTTATATTTCGCGAGCGTCCATCCGAGAGACACGACTTGTGTTCTGTGTGTCTGAGAACGAGACGAGTGATGGATCTTGCGTGCCCTACATCTGCCTCCCGGTGCACTCCTGTAGGACTTACTCCATTTCCTCTACCATGCCCCCCCCCCCCCCCCCCCCTCCCCGGTCAGAATAGCCTCCCCCCTAAACAACTCCTTCTCTAACATCTGCCCAGGAGCTGCTTTTTTTGTCCACTCGCCGTCTCCTTAGGCGTGCCATCCAGCTCTAATCAAGCAAAAAATGGTCATAAATATTTCTTTCTGCTAGATTTCACATTCACATTTCACGCAGGGACATGATATCCCCCTCCCACACACACACACACACACACACACACACATTACCTCCGGGGAGTACCTAATGCAAAAAAACAGTTACTTATATTCAAGGCTCATGTTCCTTGAGTCAAATGCAGGACGCTTGCATGGGGGAGAAGAAGAAAAAAAAAGAAACAAGGGAAATAAAAAGGGGAGGGGGGGTGGGGGGGAGTAGGAGGAGGGGTAGAGAGACATAAAGGACCGTCTTATTTTCTGTGCCATTTGCCGGCTAGTACATTCACAGCCATCCCATTACATCATGTCAGAAGATTTGTAAACAAGCAAATAACAACAGCGCATCAGAGGCCTCACGCGGCGAGGGAGCGGCGCGGCGACATCGCACTGAGGAGCGAGAAAACATTAGGGCTTTTTTTTTGTTGTTTTACTGTCCATATAAATAATATACATCTTCTTCTTTTTCCCTTCTTTTTAGTAGGAGAAAAAAAAAAAAAAAAGGTTGCGCGGCGAAGGATTTATATGAACCATTGTCTCCGGCCCGGCTAAGTATTTATGGCACATGCCATTCAGGGGGATGCGGAAGGTGCCATCACTGTTATTTATGACGAGACATCCCATCACGGCATATCATTCCCTAAATGGTATACAGCTATTCGCCAGTGAATGCCGACCTGTGCCATTTTTCTCTCAAATAGAGGCCATGTCACCGCTGAGCGAGCAGGGAGGGGTGGAGGGGCGGGGGTGGGTGTTATTAATCACTGATACACACTTTGATGGGTGAATACACGTCAAACAATCAAATTTACTCTGAGAGACCTGTACATGGTGCGGCTGTCCACGCATATTTACTTCGACGGCGGCTCGTTTGATGGCCGGCGCCGGCCGTTTGTCATTTTCCGCCCCGCAAACTAAAAAGAAAAAAAACTCACAGCTGTCAATTTGATTTTTTGCCCCTGTATCACAGGAAGAAAAGAACAAAACACACACACACACACTCCGCACACCCGTGCTTTTATGATGAATGGAAATGTCATTACTTTTCCACGGGTTGAATTCTATCAAATGATAAAGTTATTAGGATATTATTGTCACCGTGGCGACATTGCCCAGGGGTCAAAGTTGTTTTTTCAATGCAGTCCGCAAGGGCCAAATTGCGTGTGTGTACATGATGTGTATATTTTGATAGGTTCTATAATATGTACCATTTACACACATATCAACATATGTGTGTTGCCAGAGGAGAGACACGGCATCATTCACAGGCCTTTACGGTGCAAGTTGTTCATTGATTAGTAGAAAAGTAAATTATAAAAAGGTCTAATAGTGTAGAAGATTGAGATCTCCGTGTCTTCCTCGACAGTAAAGCACGTCTACAGTCGGCGATAACGAATACTGTGAGGGCGTCAACATGCAAAATTCAGACGCCGTGCCTTTAAACACATTCTATGTAGTTCACACACACACACACACACACACACACACACACACGCGCAGCAGTGACGGTGGGAAGGCGGCGACAGAGCGGATGTGGAGGACCTGAAACCGTCGACCAATCAGAGCAGACTGTGTTTTTTCCGAGAGGGGGGGGGCTTAAAGAGACAGGCGTTAAAACGTCGGGGCGAGTGCACGTTTATTCAGTCTGAGAAGATCAATGTGGTTATTAATAGCAGGAGCCGCAGATTACTAATTCTATCTACTCGCGGTATATTTTTTTTTAGGATTGCATCGTGCCGAACTATTCGGTTCACGACTATCAAACTCATCGTTCTGCTGAACTAACTTCAGAGGTGAAAAAAAAAATATCATAAGCCACCTTATCCCAGTTTCATCAGTCGGCCCGCCTGTTTAAATCGACTCTTTAAGCCGGAGTCCTCCTGGAGCTGAGGCATGGGGGGGGGGGGGGGGGGGGGGGCACACAGTTGTCTGAGGATGCTCTGGGGAGCAGTGTGTGCAGTCTGCATGGCTAACGAACGGCAGCAGGTGGGAAACAGGCGTTTTTTTTTGTGCCCCCGTCACATCACCTACACGTTGTAACCAGGGTTCTTACACATTTTGACCAGTGGATTTCCATGACTTTTTCATGACTTTAAACCAAATTTCCACGAAATGAAATCTCGGTATAAACATGAAAACTGTAGAAAATGTTGCGTATTGAGAGATATCGCTGGCTTATATTTTGAGCGTCTTTCTTTAAAAAATTTTTTTTTAATTATTTCAAACTCTGCGTAAATGAACATGTGATTATAACAAATTTCCATGACTTTTCCAAAACTTTTAGGATTTAAGTATTTTCCATGACTTTTCCAGGCCTGGAAACGACCATTTTAAAATTTCCATGACGTTTCCAGGTTTTCCATGACCGTACGAACCCTGTGTAACCCTCGGCAACCCCCACCTCCCCTCCCTCTTTCCACCCAGGACCGTGCAGCCCGACGCCAAGGAAAACCAGCTCGGATGTGGATCGCCCCGCGTCGTGTCGAGAGGTGATGAATAAGATATAGAAGCCGGGCTCGCGACAGGACTTTCGCATTAGCCGCGCTACGCGTACACACAACGACCCGCTGACCCAAACACCCGCGCGCTCCAGAAGAAGACACCTTAATCCGCGACCAGGATTAGGGTTTATTGAAACAAATAAGTGTTTTAAAGAGCGACACAGCCCCGGTTTCAATTTCAATAGCTCATTTAACCCCTTATCTGCCCAAATCCTTGGGGTCCATTCTATGTTAATTGGATCTACATTGCACGAGCATTGGGGGGTGTTAACAAGCACAGCCTATGAATATTAATTACCCTGAAGTTTTGTGCACAGGAACGACTTCACCGATACATATTAATTCTGTGAATTTTCTTCTTCTTCTTTTTTTTTTTTTTTTTTTTAAAGTAGTGCTCTCATTAAAAATGAATAGGCCACGCGCTTGAATGTTTTCCCAGGAGGAGTTGTGCATCCTCAAGTCTACCCCCTAATAAACTGGGTCAGATTGGCTGTACCCTTTAAAGGGAACGGCTTCTCCACCAAAAAACGGCATTATTATTCAACTCTGTGTAAACATTCCGATCGGGTGAAGAGAGGCTCTTTGTTTTGTTTCTTCTTCTGGGAAACCGTGTTTTGACAATGGCTATTAAAGCCAGTCATGTCTGAGCGCGTACTTCCCCGACCACAGTCTCCGGAGGCCCCCGTTAGAACGGTTACTTATTTACAACACTAAACACACAAGTTGTTCAGCTAAACAGCGCAAAATTACTCTGTGTGTGAGGCTTCTCGTACGCGCGCGCGCGTGTGTGTGTGTGTGTGCGTCTTGATGTGGCGCGTTCAGAGGCAGTTGTTGGCACTGCTTTAAATAAAACATCGAGGATGCATTAGTCCTCCTGCTCGCCGAGGCTCCTCTCTAAGCCACTTAATACTGAACCGACGTGGACGTGTTACCCCGTCTGCCTCCAGCCAGCTGCCTCAGACACCTGCTCAAAAGTTTAGAGTCGCCCACTTCAGCACAAAAACGCGCCGCCATCAAAGACCATCCGGGCGCCACACAATGAGAGCCGCTGCACTCTTTCCCTAATGATACCCGCATGCGCTTGCATCGTTTACATTGGTGGGTGGGGGTGTGGGGGGGGGGGGGGGGATTTGTGCACACGTCCTCGAGAAGTTTCCTTGCAAACACGCGTGTGCACACACACACACATACACACACAAACACACAGATACACACACACATACATACATACACACACATACATACACACATACACACAGATACACACAAACACACATACATACATACACACACACATACACACACACACACACACATACACACACACACACACACACATACATACATACACAAACACATACACACACACACACACACACAGATACACACAAACACACACACACACACATACATACATACACACACACATACACACACACGCGCGCACACGCACACACACACACACACACACACACACAAACACACACACACACACACACATACACACACATTCTAAGCAGGGAGCACGCTGTCAAAGACCTTCAGGACCAGCGTGATGCAGACCATGTTGGCAAAAACTGTAAACATATATATATATATATATATATATATATATATATATATATATATATATATATATATATATATATTGATTAATTGATTGATTGATATATGGATTCATCACGAAATAAATTAATAATACTGACTTTAGAGTTTCTGAGTATTCAACAGGAAGCAGAGGGTAGTTGAGGGTGAAGCACACGTGTTGATCACAAGGCCTTAAATTAAGAAATTAAAGGATCATCTGCACAGTATTTGACTGTATTAGAAGTATTAATACAAGTTGTTTTTTTAAGAATCCTCAATGACAAACAGCAGAGGGCAGCATCACCGCTGGTGAAGGAGACTTCCGCCGTTAGCTTCCGGATGCTAACTCCAACGGGGATAAAGCGAGTCGCCTGACGGAGAATTCCCAGATGTTGTCGGACAAAATCGATCACATTCCAATCGTCAACATTTCCTCGGGGGTTGAGACGCACCGGAAATATTTTAGAAAATAGGCCGCCACGACGACAAGTGTCCTTGTCCATTTTTTTAAACTAATCTGAAATAAATCTCACGGATTCATCAACGTTATTGGGAACGATTGATTGTGAGCGCACCGTAGACTGTGAGCACAGTTTGGTTTCCTCCTCCGGTTGTTTACGTTTAGATTTTATTCATTTTGTACAAACTGCCTATTGTTGAGCCGTCCCAGTTTGCCATCTTTGCGATGCAAATATGCCGAAACTCGAAACCTGATTAACACTCACACAAATTACAAACGGCTTCTCTTGACTTCTAAATCTAAAAAGGCATTAATGCGTCAAAAAGCTTTACACACGCACGGATCTCAGATTAAACTAGCTACAGTTTCATGGATCATGGCGGTCTTGAATGTGGAGGTCTTGATCGTGGAGGTCTGGATCGTGGAGGTCTGGATCGTGGAGTTCTGGATCGTGGAGGTCTGGATCGTGGCGGTCTGGATCGTGGAGGTCTGGATCGTGGAGGTCTGGATCGTGGAGTTCTGGATCGTGGAGGTCTGGATCGTGGAGTTCTGGATCGTGGCGGTCTGGATTGTGGAGGTCTGGATCGTGGAGGTCTGGATCATGGAGGTCTGGATCGTGGAGGTCTGGATCGTGGAGTTCTGGATCGTGGCGGTCTGGATTGTGGAGGTCTGGATCGTGGAGGTCTGGATCGTGGAGGTCTGGATCGTGGAGGTCTGGATCGTGGAGGTCTGGATCACTCTGTCATATTCATTGCATGTGTTGTAACCCTGTAACACTTCCTTCTGGTCACATGACATCTCTCACTTCCGTCCATCCTGCAGAAAGATCCTCCTCTGTTCTCTCCTGGAGGTTTCTTCTCCCGAAAAACTTTTTTTTCCCTTCTATTTCTTGGGAGTTTCTCCTGATCCGATGTGAGGTCAAAGGTCAGGAATGTCGGATGTGTACAGATTTTAAAGCCCTCCGAGGCAAATTCGTAACGATATCAAATAAACAAAAAATGCATGCATTGCATCGTGGGTAATGTAGAACACGTACAATAAAACAAACATACAGGAGTGCGACGCTGAATCTGTGGCATTGTCTTCACCGACTGATAAAGACGGTACCGGCGTTCCTCTGATGCCGGCGAGAGTATTTCAGAACAATTACATTACACAAACCGCAATGACACACTCTCCGCTTTGGTTAAAAAATAAAAAATAAAATATTTTTGGGTGGCTGGAACGAGATGGAAAAACCAAGACGCAAGGCGAATTCCCGCGATGCCCCCCCCCACACACACACACACACACACACACACACGCACACACCGCCACAGCCGCCCCCATTAGCAACGGTGTGTAAACAGGATGTCGACCCCGAGCAACAGTCAACTATTTTAAAAACTCGGGCTCTGGCACCCTGCGCCGCTCGTCCCGGTCGGCGGTAGACTCAACAAAACGGATAAGTTCACCGGGGGGGGGGGGGGGGGGGGGGGGGGTCCTGGAGACCGCGTCCACGGGACAAAAGGAGAGGTGCCGGGTGGTTTACCTCCCAAAACCTCGCTCTGGAAACCGGGGTGACAAAAGGATTTAAAGTGTTGTGCGTAGACTAAACAGATCCTCTTTCCTGATAATGAAAAGAAATTAAATAAAAGTGCACGGAGAGGTTTTTTTTTTTGTAAAACGCGTCTTGATTCAAGAGGAGCTTAAAGCCGGAGTGGAAAGAAACAGTCGGGATGTATTCACAGGCTTTGTTTTGTTTTTTCACCCTTTAATAATTATTCTCCCCCCCCCCACCCCACCCCCGACATAGCAGTGTTCAATTTTCACCTCCATCTGTATGATTATTAATCAGATCACACATCAATTGCCAGAACCAGCAAAGAAATCCAGCCTGTAATAAAACTGTCATGTGCTGTGGTATAAAGACAGATGTTGCCAGTTGTGTGATAACATAATTAAACTGTTCAGTGAGGGATTCCATAAAATTATTCAAATTGGACGAGCACTATCATTTTACCAATAAAGCAATTTAGGGCAATATGCAGTGTCATAACACTGATGTTATCCTCGCCGCCGCATTTTTCCAATAAGTTGCAGCCGCTGCTTCGGCCCCCGAGGCGGCGGGGAGAGTTCACACGCCGCCCGCCGGGCGCTCGCCACTTCACGCGCCGCTTCCGGTCGCAACGCTCGCGCAAACCTGTGAGGCGGCGTGAGCGGGCGTTCGAGCGCGACAATGCACGACTCGCGGCCATTGGGAAGAAATAAAACTGACGCCGTTCGTTCATCGGTCTACACACTCCAAAACAACAACATCAATTAATTGTCAATACTACTCTCTCTCTCTCTCTCTCTCTCTCTGTCTCTCACACACACACAGACTCTCGCTCTGTCTCTCTCTCTCTCTCTCTCACTCTCTCTCTCTATATCTCTCTCTCTCACACACACTCTCGCTCTGTTTCTCTCTCTCTCTCTGTCTCTCTCTCTCTCTCTATGTCTCTCACTCTCTTTCTCTCTCTCACACACACTCTCGCTCTGTTTCTCTCTCTCTCTCTGTCTCTCACTTTCTCTCACACACACTCTCGCTCTGTCACTCTCTCTCTCGCACACACACAAACACACACACACACACACACACTTTCTCTCTCTCTCTTTCTCTCTTGCTCTTCTCTCGCTCTGACACACACACCCACACTCTCTCTCTCTCCCTCTCTCCCTCCCTCTCTCTCTCCCTCTCTCCCTCCCTCACACACACACACACACTCCCTCTCACTTTCCCCCTCTCTTACTCACTCTTCCACTCGTCACACTGTTAACTCCGCCTCCTCCCCCACTGGATGCCCTTTTGGGCCTCCGTTCCGTCCGAGCCATGCGTGTGTGTGTGTGTTTATACACACACTGCTCATCTCTTTGTGCACCTGACCCGATAACCCCCCCCCCCCCCCCCCCCCCCCGCGCCGTGTCAGGCCTGCATTATGCAAACAGGAAGCCGTCCTCTGCGTGTCACTCTCTGCACACGCGACGCGACGGACACCCCGACCACGCGGCCAGAGAGGAAGAAGAGGGAAAGAAAGAAGAAGGGGTAAAACAGAATTGTCTGGCATTATCTGATACCGTATCAGAGATTAGACCAAGAATGAAAAGGCACTTGTTGAACAAAGCCAGACTTTATGGATGTGTGTGTGTGTGTGTGTAATAAAATAAAAAGCAATTATTCATCCCCTGTTTTGTTTCTTTTTCTCTTTTTTTTACACTGTTGGGTCGATCTGAAGGCCGGGGTTAAAAAAAAGAGAAAGAAATCTCTCCAGCTTGATTAAAAGACAGGATATTAATATTTGATGCTCGGTTGTATCTGCCGAAACCAAATTCCAAGTGAAGGAATGTATTCGGGGAAGAGGCTGAAGATGACCCCCCCCCACACACACACACACACACACACATTGTTGGTGTCCGCCGCGTGTTTGTTCCACTGCCACGGCAACGCAGCTTCCTGTTGCAGAGAGTAGTTTATAAAAAAAAAATCACAAAACAGGTTATTGCAGCAGCGCCCGCCCCTCTTTCACACTGTTGTTGTGTTGTGTTTGCTCTCCTGCGGCCGCTCCACTTCCTCATGAGGACAACGTTGAAACCACACGCTCGGGTTCCGGGGAAACAAAACAAACAACACGTGTTTTGAAGAGAAGAGATGCTTTAGTCATGTATCTATGACAGAAAAAAAAAAGAGGAGATACTCCGATAGTATACACAGACAACTGCCTGGGAAGAATAAATAAAGGCTACACAACGCGCAACAAACGTTTATAAGCAACCGGTTCCTCAAAATGTAAAACGGGGGGGAAAAAAGGAAAAAAAGAAAGGCAAGAAGAGAGATGGTACCCTTCTTTCATCCTCCCGTCTGAACAAACACGATTTGACTTCCTAATAGAGATGCTTAAATCAAGCTTATGGTCCACTTCCCCCCAAATCTGACTCGTCCACAAGATGAATTCCCCTGTCAGGATCAAGATGATCAAAGAGATTACAATTATTTCATCCCCCATCTTTATTAATGAGCACTGTCTTTCATAGTTATGTCCACTAATAAGAATAAATGATATGCCACTGCCAGGTTTGTTGTTCGGCGCTCACTCGGGGGACCCTCGCGCTTTGAGTCGGAGGAAGATTTTTAGATTGATTTCTGCCTCACCTCAAGGATGGGGATGGGGGGGGGGGGGGGGGACAAAGAATGCCGTTTGGCGTGTCAGTTAGCAGCGTGTTAGTGCAAATACAAAAAAACTGGGAAAGAAAAACTTAAAAGACAGACTGTGAAATGCTACAAAAGTGGAAAAAAAAAAAAGTTATCACGTAATTGAGCGCCGATCGTAATGCCGCGGGGACAATTAACATGGTTCATGGTGCGTGAGTGAAAAATCCCGGGTTAGTCTAATGGGAGAATGAAAAAAAAAACGTCTGCCAGCCTCTCCCGGTAACGCCACCCCTCGGTAAGCCGATCAAAGCCCGGAGAGAGTGAGACGTCTCCGTCCTCCGTCCGTGTGCCATTTATCACGCCAGACAATTAAC
>CM070109.1:19086013-19098513 GCA_036178185.1 Liparis tanakae | reverse complement strand
TAATGTATACCCACTGCTGTGATCCTGAAATTTCCCCACTGTGGGACTAATAAATGAATATCTTATCTTATCTTATATAAGATAAGATAAGATAAGACAATCCTGTATTAGTCCTGCAGTGGGGAAATGTACAGGATATAAGCATTTATATTGGCAGCAAACAACACATTATAGTAAGTGTTATGAGGCCTTAGACAAGATGATGCAGACGTCTCTACGGCCTGATGTATAGCACTACCGGATAGAGGAGAAATATGTATTTTAGAAGTGCACTGTCCCTTTAAGATACTGGCAGTGTTCAGGCCTTTTGTTTATAAGCCTTTTTTTAAATGTTTGTCTGCTTGTCCACAGAGGGCCTATAAGCAGTATGTTCTAGAGTGCTCTGTCCAGTACAAGGTGGAGAGGATGCCATATTCCATTCCTCCCAAATTCAAGCCATCAGGATCCAAAAAGGTAACTTTCTCTGGGTTAAATGTTATGTTTAAATGTCGGTGAAAATGGTACACGTCATCTGATCGCTGCGGTTTGCTGCCGTTCAGGTGGTGACGACCGTGCTGTGGAACAAGCCGGACAATCCGTTCCCCGTTCCAGTGTGGATCATCATCCTGGCTATTCTAGCTGGGTTGTTGTTGCTCGCCCTGCTCATATATCTACTATACAAGGTACAATGCAAATAAAGATATGTTTTGTTCAAATATAAAATCAGGACTTGAGGCATTACTACAGTGTCCAAATGGGAGAGGCCTACAGGTCTACAGAGTGTCATTCTTTTGTGGTCAAAAGACACACAATAACCACACAGTGATGCAAAAACACTAAAGGGACATGCTAAACCATTACATAAAGACGTAAAGACAAAACCACGAAAGAAACATAAAGAAACTGCAGATGACAAATGACGACAGAGACAAACAATCACAATTAAGAGCCACCAAAAGAACCACAAATAGAAACAACACGAAAACATAGTTGTGCAAAAGGACCACAAAGAGTCAACACAACGACAAAAAGACCAAACAACTGCAAAGAGACACAACCACAAGAAAAGATGCACAATTATTGCAAAGACACAGATGGACGCAAAACCAACACAAAGTCAAGAACACTAGCAACAAAGAGACGTATAACCACTACAAAGAGACAAATACTGTCCACAAAGAAACGTACAACCACTACAAAGAGGCAAATACTGTCCACAAAGAGACGTACAACCACTACAAAGAGGCAAATACTGTCTACTAAGAGACATATAACCACTACAAAGAGGCAAATACTGTCCACAAAGAGATGTATAACCACTACAGAGAGACAAATACTGTCCACAAAGAGATAAATAACCACTACAAAGAGACAAATACTGTCTACAAAGAGATAAATAACCACTACAAATAGACAAATACTGTCTACAAAGAGATAAATAACCACTACAAATAGACAAATACTGTCCACAAAGAGATAAATAACCACTACAAATAGACAAATACTGTCTACAAAGAGATAAATAACCACTACAAATAGACAAATACTGTCCACAAAGAGATAAATAACCACTACAAAGTGGCAAATACTGTCCACAAAGAGATGTACAACCACTACAAAGAGGCAAATACTGTCCACAAAGAGATAAATAACCACTACAAAGAGGCAAATACTGTCCACAAAGAGATGTATAACCACTACAGAGAGACAAATACTGTCCACAAAGAGATAAATAACCACTACAAAGAGACAAATACTGTCCACAAAGAGATAAATAACCACTACAAAGAGACAAATACTGTCCACAAAGAGATAAATAACCACTACAAAGAGGCAAATACTGTCCACAAAGAGATGTACAACCACTACAAAGAGGCAAATACTGTCCACAAAGAGATAAATAACCACTACAAAGAGATAAATAACCACTACAAAGAGACATACTATCCACAAAGAGATGCACAAACATCCAGAGAAAAAGACACAAAACAACTACAAAAACATGAGTGGCCTTGTTCCAAGTGTCTCGCTCACATGGGTGGGGGACTTTTTACATTGTCTCATAGGGATGACGTTTTAGCAATTTCTTGATAACATTTTCTTGATAAAATATGTTTTAGCTCAAAGAGATTTGAATGTAATAGAAACAAACTCATCACCAGGCCACGAAGACCAACATCAAAAATGTCGTTTTTTGCAAAACTTCAATCTGTACAATGTGTTATGTAGACCAGCGTGTAAAAACCTGTGAATAGTCATTTCCACACATAGCTCCCCGCAGTTGGTCCGATCGAGTCGTATCTAATCTTCCTCCTTCCACGTTTCCCTCCAGATGGGCTTCTTTAAACGGGCCGACCCGTACGGCACCACCATGGAGAAGGCCCAGCTCAGACCCCAGGCCTCCTCTGAAGCCTAGATCCGAGCCGGAGCTTTCCCCTGCAGCTGCTCCAGAGAACTGGAATCCTCGTCTTTCTCTTTTGCCAAACAAATAAGGAAACTAGACCTAAACCTTTAAGAACGGACAGCTCCGGGCGCTGCATTACCGGACTAGTGGCAGAAAGCCGAAGCAGAAAAGACCGACAAGGGTCGTGCGGTCGAACATGAACTGCTGATCCGGACACGACGCCAACGAGGGGGTCGCCCCGTAAGAAGCTCACCTCTGCGGGAAAAAAATGCTTCGTTTTGGAATTTACTCCTCGCATCGTGTTGACCCGGAGAGGATTAGAACTTCACGGCCTACATCAATACAGGAAAATAAATGCACCTCCAACAAAAGGCACTAGCGCTACAGTATTTCTGCATTCCTAAAAGGTGCATTCAAGCCATGTTTGCAATTCCCGGAGTTCGATATGTCTTTGTGTGACTCATCCACCACTCTTTATTTATGGCACAGTGTTTTCCCTTTGTGGTTTGTTGTTGAATGTTGCACTGTGCCGTCTGCAGGACAATCCTGATGAAGCTACGACACTTAACTTGAACTAACCCTCTCCCATATTGGGAGGTTTTGTTGTGTACGTCGTGTTGTATGTCGTGTGTTCATTGCGTTGTGACCCATTGGTGTTGTGGCCCAGAATAAAAGCATCATTTTGTATACTCGCCAACAAAGTTATCTGCGTGCTACTTCCGAGAACTTTCGGAGATGAAAAGTGCAGTAACTAAAGGTGTTTCTTTTCTTTCTTTCAGACTGTATATGTTATCAGATTAACAGCAGCATCAAAGCCATTCTAGTCGGGACAGCCCAGATACTTTTATTTTTTCTATCTGACGGATACTGTTTCTTTGCATTCATATATATATATTTGTGTTTTCCATTGGTAACCCCAAAAAACTGCATTACTTTGCTGAGTACTTGACTATTTCCTCTCTCTGCATTATGTTACAACTGGTATACAAAGCCTGTCCTCTGATGCCTTTGGGTGCGAACACAAAAGTGTGTATCTTTCAGTCTTTCCACAATCGTTTCCACACGTTTTACAAAACCACAGACATAAAACTCGGAAAATCTCGGTATCCATTACTAAATATTAAGGTGTATTAATTATATTTAATACATTAATAACAGGAGACACTTTTATTAATTAACCTTGGTAATGGTAACATTTAGATTACCTTCTTTGGTGGTGGAAGGAGTCCTCAGATCCCTAAAAGGAGCAAAAGTACACTGAAATAGTCCTCAGAGCCTTACTTTAGTTAAAATATGTAAGTAAGTAGCATATTACTACCAGTGCAAACACTGTGACACACCATGACCACAAAGAAACACACGGCTACAAAGAAACACAAAACGACTACAAAGAGACACACCATGGCTATAAAGACACAAAACAACTATTAAGAGACTCAAAGTGACCACAAAGAGACACACCATGACTACAAAGAGACACAAAACTACTGCAAAGAGACACACCATGACTATAAAGAGACAATTTGATTACATAGAAACACAAACATCTTTTATTTATTCATCCATTGACAGTTTAACGAAGGCGGGGTTCTGCATATCACGGGCCACCTGCAGGGAAAGACCTTTGACAACGACGTAAGAAAATGTGAGGCGCATATGAGTTAAACAAATATTACAGTTTTTCTCTTTCCAGTGACACAGTAATAATTCAAATTCAAATTGAAGAGCGGCGAGTGGCTGACATCATGCCATGTTCATGTCTACTTCACAAAAGATACTTTGAATTATGGGACATAATGTTCTTTTCAATAAGTTTTTTGAAACCTTTTACTTTTTTCATAACACTTTGACTTTTAAAACATTACGGCGCTAGCTTTCATGACATGCTATACCGTTTTTCCTTTTTTATAAATTGGCAATCAATCTAATAGCTTTTTATGATTTATTTCCAGATTGTTTTTGGTAGTATACTATGTTTGTTTTTTTATAACAAAAAAATGGTTTCCCAACATATTCAATGACTTTTTCATGTTTTTCTCCGACTTGCTATACTATGACACTTTTATGACATATGGCGTGTCTCTTAAATGACTGTCTCATCGTATTGTGACAGCTGTGTTTACATGTGCTACATAAACTGTAAAGAAGAGACCGTTTCCTTCCCCTGATGGTGATGATGCGTTTGCTCTCTCTGACATTAGTGCTGACTGAGTGCATGTGGAGTTCTGCTGGATGGATGCTTTCCCCCGGCCCGCAGATCGGATGTTTTGAGCCTCTCCTCCCTCTCTCCCTCTCTCTCTCCCTCCGTCAGTGTGTGTGTGTGTGTGTGTGTGTGTGTGTTTGTGTGCCTCCCTATAAAAGCTGCTCTATCACCAGGGTGCTTTATGCTGCAGAGGAGCTCAGAGTAACAGAGAAGGACACGGACGAAACAGAAGACTGCACTCGGCTTCCCACCGGCTGTGAGTAACATGTTTGCCCCTTTTTGTATTTAGACGCGAGAGGAATGTGTCTTTTAAAAAATAGGGCATGACGTTAACGTGCATGCACTGTCCCTTTTATGCCTCTGAATTTGAGTCTGCAGGGGCAGATGACTCAGCTGTTTGTGTGCGTAGCCTCGGTGAGCCTTGAAACGCAGGAGCAATGTGCAATTAAGTCACAGAAGTAGTCCAGTCCAGTTGAGCACAAAGGAACAGAAATGTATGGGAATTAAGAAAGAATAGGAATATTGTGGAGTTGCTATGTAAACTACACATGAGAGGGTATGGTTTAGAAAAAGTTCAAAGGAAATTATGTAACTTTTCCTATGTTGACACTATCAATACGGACCCTCGACCCACTGGTTACCACGGCAACGTGCTATGACAATTTGTTTTACTGCTGACTCATGACAGGCGTACACCTCCTATTCAGCATGTTTATCTGTTGTGCTGTGAGTCAGCAGACGGGGTATTAGTGTTGTGAGGTCGGACTTCCCATGAGCTGCTTCTTTTTTTCTCAATCCTGCTGGACCCCAAAAACGCGTCCGGTCAATATCGGAGTGGCGTGTGGCTCCGGGGACTTCTTGTTGATTTGAAGGCCTCAAACATTTCAAACTCGGCCTTCATTTTGATCTTGACGTCACGCTCCTGCAATAGTTTCCCGACTGCATCTTTTGCACGGTTGTGATGCAAATCGATACAAGGACAGAAATATAAGACCTCTGCAAAGTCCTCTGACACTCGCAAGGTGAACACAATGCCGCTGACGTGGTGACGAACCAATGTGGAGCCGGGCGGACGGGATCCAGACCGCCCAGTAAAAACTGCAGCAGAGACTGTATTGATCTGACTTTCTGTTTCTTCTTCCTGCAGGCTCTGCCTAAACAAGTCATCATGGGCAAAAACCTGCTGAAGAATCCCAATGGGGAAGGTAAGAGGTCACATGGAAATGTTAGCATTATATACACACACATATATATATATATATATATATATACACTTTCCAAAGTATGAAACAAGGTGAAAATCAAATCAGATTCTTCAATTAAATCTAAGTTCCTTGGTGTGGCGTCATCTTTGCGTCATTGTGGTGTCCCAAGCCGCCACATGCTTATTACTGAGGATGGAAAACACCCGCTGGTACATGACGGTTGTTGTGTTGCAGTTGTAGTGGTCGTTAAAACATTTTTTTTTACAAGTGCCGACACTGAGGCCATTAACAAATAAAGACTTAAAAATGATGAAGACTCACTGGTTGGTTTAAGAAATAGAACAAAAAGGTGAGTCAGCCCCCCCCCCCCCCTGCTGTATGGGGATCTGAGCAACTGGACAAACATCCATCTGCTAATCTGAGCACACAAGCATCTCTGACTGTAAATAGCTTCTCTTTGATCTAAATAGAAACCACTCACTTTTAATTACCACTTTATAGTTCAACGTTCTCATTCCACTTCAGCGCATTAGAACTCGACTCAGTAAAGAACGTGGTCCTGTTCGTGGTAGAACGCACACAATGCTGCCATTGAGCAGCCTGAGACATTGTGCATTTCCCTCCCAGAGCAGTTGGAATTCTGGGATCTGACGGAGAACGGCGGGAGTCAGTGGAAGGTGGAGGACATGCCGGGAGGCTGCGGGTACGACTTCTGCGTGGACGGAGTCACCACGTACTTTGCCACCTCCTTCGAGTGAGTGTTCACCCAGCGGCACTTTGTATCTACGAGCCTTCTGTACATGGTTATAAGCCACATTGCTCATTCAATATATAATATCATAAAATGAAATAAACAATATATTATTATGCAGATTAAATTCAACTGACGGTGGTATGGATAAATAAGGAGTCCCTCACACAATGGGGAAGAGTTGTTGTATATGTTGATTTATAATTTAAATAAATTCAGCTGTGAAAACTTAATTATCGTTAATTACAGAAATCATCCCCAAAATAAGTTAAACCGGGATTTTTTAAAGGATAATTATTATTCAGGTATTAATTAAAGGTGATCTTTGAGTTTGCTAGTCCAATATTATCACAAATTTCAAATGTTATTGTTTTTTTAAAGATGACAATAAAAGTATACATATATATATATATATATATATATATATATATATAATTTCCCCCAAATTATCCATTATCAATTCTATATGTATAATTATTTCTCATCCATTTAATACTTCAATATTTTCTTTTCAAAATGAGTTAGCGCCTTCTCTCCAACCCATGCATGATCCATAGCGTGTTCCCCTAGGATGTGTCTGAAGAGGCAGGTGATCGACCTGTTAGCGGAGGATTACTCCAGCGAGCAGCTGGACGCTCAGCCGGCCGTCACCGTGGACGACTGGTGAGACGAGCGGACTCGCGCGCACGCCTTCCGTCAGCGGCGCCCGACACTTGGTTTTAACGCACGTCTCGCTAATCAGGTACTGCGGCAGGACGGATTGTGGCTGCACCTACCAACTCACCGTGAATCTGCTGGACGAGAACCAAGAGGTCGTGCAGGAGTTCACGCACGAGCCGGTGACCCTTGACCCCGACACTGACGACTGCTCCTGGAAGCAGGTACACGAGTGTGGGTGAGAGGGGGGGGGTCAGCATAATCACAATTGTGTGAACGCGTTGGACTCGAGCGGTTAAGTTCAGAGAAACACCGTGGTCCGGATTAAAAGGTCGACGAGGCCAAGGTTCAGAAAGGTCATGGCTGACGCCGGCGTTCTTCTACACCCGCAAAAAAACATTTGAGTGTACAGATCACAGTGTCTCTCTCTCTCTCTCTTTCTCTCTGTGTGTATGTTTTCCAGGTCAGCCACACATTTACCGACTACGGCCCCGGAGTGCGTTTCATCACCTTCGAACACGGAGGACAAGACACCAAGTTCTGGGACGGTTGGTTCGGCGTCCGGGTCACCGGGAGCTCCGTTACGATCGAGGCCTGAACGACAGGAAAAGGGGGAGCAAAAAGGAGGAGTGGAACCGCGTAGTTCTAAAGACCGGAAGGCAGATGGTGGCGAGGGAGGATGGAGAACTGCAGTAATGACTCCAGGGTGGCGTGAAGGTCTCCGGGTTTCAAGAGAGCCAGCTTCACCTTTGCTTTTACATCACGTCATTTAGCTGACGCTTGTATCCATACCGACTTACAACCATGTTACATTCACACGGCGTAGTGAGCTACTAAATCCGGGTTAAGTGCCTTGCTCAAGGACACATCGACTGGGACGGGGATCGAACCGCCAACCCCCCGATTGAAAGACGGACCTGCATCCACAGCGGCCCCCATGCTGTGGAAACTCCCTGCTGCTATGAACACTGTACTTACAAAAGAATGAATAACAAGAGCGGCTTTACTAACTTTAAAATATGATTAAGTACTGCTTTGCAAGGCATGGATTAACGGGTGGAGGAATACTCACACTGGAATTAAAATGCTGAAATAAATGTTCAATGACATCATTGCCTGTGTTGTCAAGTTGGTGTCCAAATACATGTACTCAAGGTTCAAGGTACTTGTAGTTCACTTGAATATAACCACTTTATACTTCCACTTGTAAAGTCCAGTACAGTGCTTGAGTAAATATATGTACTGTAGCTATTTTGAATGATGGATTAATATAAATGATGTACTGCATACAAATACATACAATCAGTATGTACTGCCTACTAATGAACAATAAGTATTCCTTTACTACTCTCATGCGTCTTCTCTGGATCCTGACATGATCAGCTCTCCGCCAATCATATGGACGCTGCTAATGGTTTCCACGCCTTCTATACCACTTCCTTTTACTTCAAAATATGAGCATACTTCTACTCAAAATGACTTTTGATCAAAGGGCTCATTTAGCTTGATTTGAATTAACAGGACTATTTTAGTCCACATTTGAAGAATAGTTAGAAAGACATGCCTTTTTACTTCAGTATGTGGATAGGATGCAGAAACTGTCAAACAAAAACACATTTATCTTGAAAAAACTCACTTTTTATTTGCATTAAATAAAAAAGGTATAACTTCAGTGCGAGTGGATGACATATTTAAGTTAATATAAATATCTTACAGTCAAGATAGTGGTGGAAGTGATCAACATATAATCTTGAAACATGAAACTCTGCTTGCAGTTGTTCCCGTTTAAAAATCGGGGTGATTAATAAAAAGTAAAAACAATACTCTCTGGTATCTTCAGAAAGTGGGATTAGTGAAAAGTTGAGTTAATTCAACCGGAGAGGAGGAAAACACTTAAGAAACCCCGAGTTTCTCTAAGATTATAAATCCTTTTTGGATATTAGTTTACTTGTCTTCTAATTTTTTTAGGGGCTTTATATATAGATTTTTCTAATTACATTTAAATATTATCCAAATTAAAATATCAGACAGCGTAACAGGAGTTCCACTTGAACATTTACTACACAAAATAATATTAAATTATATCATTCTTAGACATGTAGCATCAGTGAATAATCACACCTGATGTGATTGGTCACACTGATGGAACATATATCCACTGTACAGGAGATCATGTGTTCATATTCCTTTAGTTTGTTTCATAGTTGGACAGCTGTACTTTTATAGTATTTTGTAACATGTTTTAGCAACATTGCAGTGACTGTTGAAATTTGGTACATAAGTTGTGTACATAGGTGTCTGAAATAAAGCCACTGAATGCTGACGAGTAAAAATACATCTCCAATTTAAAATGTACACATAACTACTGGATCGGATGTAAACCAGCAAGAGCAACGATTGTCTTGCTGAACGCCGGCCTGCATGGAGGCGATAGCGTGCGTCCACGGGGCGTCTGCAGGGTCCCGGTCCAGACGGAAGAGGAAGGCAGCGCTCATCATTCACCTTGTGATTGCATCTGTTTACAAAAGGACTCAAACTGCTGCTGCTCCAACTCCGTCATCACCTTGTTCAGGGCATAAATCTGTGAGTGAAGAAGGGAAGACAGCGGAGACAGTTGATCACATGGGAGTGAGGAGTAATGTGGGATGAGTTCACTGTACTGACTGGAGGAGAAGCTCTCAGCCTCGGCTCACCTCTGCTCTCTGCCGCTGTTTGTGCTCTTGCTGTGCAGATTTCTGCCTGGCTCGGTCTCCTCTGGTCGGGGTGGAGTTCAGCTTTTGCTTGTCTTTACGGCAAGCCGGCTCCATGGCAACAGTCCTCCAATCAACCTGGGAGGATTAACAAACACACCTCTTATTAAAGTTATTTAACTGAGGTCGACACACTAGTCATCGACCAGGGCTTTTTATTTTGTGAATTTGAATAACATAACTTGGATATCGTTAGCATACATAGACGGTCAACCATGTCACGATGTGTAGTTTAACGCTATATTAAAAGTTTGTTTTAACTTGGAGAACATTTGGGCTTACGTACACATTATGTTACGCTTTAGCGAGAAGTTAAGAAACTCGCATAACGGTATTGGCCCAGCAAGCTAGCCTAGCCTAGCTAGCTAACGCTCATGTTATTTCCAACATCCCGACCTACATAACCGGGTATATTCCAGTTAACAGTGCACCTACCCGTGGAATGTAAAACTGCGGGAAAACGTTTTATAATTCAGTCAAGGTTCCGTTAGCCAGAAGTGTGGCGGTAGTCCCTAGCCGACAGCTGTTCACCACGGTGTCACTAATAAACAAATCCGACTTTCGCAGTTAAATTAAAAGGTTCCGACTTGTTGGTTCCGTCTTCTTCTTCGGCAGATTGCATTTTTTATCTTGCAACACCGCCATCTTCTGGTTTGAATCAGTATCTACGTTTCTAACTACTAAACGTTCCCCACCAGTCAAATTCCTCGCAGGAAGTTCTCTCTTCCTCTCTCCCTCTCATCCCCATTCATTGCATTTCCTTTACTTCTCCTTTCTAAACTATAACAGAGATAACATGTTGTACATCTTCTGGCAGTCTCACAGAAATGCCCCTTCCCTCTTATTTAGATAACGTGATACAAATGTTTACTTAGTTTTTCTTTAGTGCTTGTTTGGCTAGTTTGTCAATTTGCTTAATACTATTCTTAAACCTGGATTATTTTTATTTCACAAGCACACATTCCTTCGTTTCAACCCACAGATAACAAAGAAAGAAAGAAACATTATACAACCATCTTCTATCATGTCAACAATATCCAAATCAATATGCAATTTCAAGATTGCCTTGCTTATTATTTACATTTTTGTTCTCTTTTATTTTTTTACAATTCATCAATACAAATGTGCTTTATAAAACACAAAGAGGTGCCTGAATGAATGTGTTTAAATAGTGCAATCTATTTCAGAAAACATGTTGCATTCATAATTGAGTTTACAGAGTCCAGTGTCCACACACACACACACACACTTTATATATATATATTTATTTTATTTCAGACAAATGAGTACATAAAACATAAAGCAACAAACACAAATACAACAGCAATATATCAAAAACAATACAATATAATGACACAAGTCCAATCATTGCCGCTAAAAAGTCACTCTTGGTTAAAAAACATACTAACACATGTTTCATTGATCCAGAAATCGATTCAGGATGTCTGGCTGTATACCCACCAAGGTGGAGGGAGGTCTCACCGAAAGCAGCAGAAGGCATCTCCTACTACTTTCTCACTGGGTCTGACCACAAGGTGTCGCTCTTGTCTAATAGTCCAGCTATACTCATTGGAGCGCGAGCACACACACACACTCACACACACACACACACACACACACACACACACACACACACACACACACACACACACACGCACACACATGCACACACACACACGCACACACACAAATTGTACAGACTCCTCTCAGGGCACCTCCTCAGTGCACAAGTCGGCAGAGTGAGCCCGACACCGGCTGAGGGGTGGTCCAGAACACATGCATCACCTCAGAAACAAAAACAGTCATTACGAAGGGACAGAATCACTAAACACTCACCTGTGAAATGAGGGAAATCACACCTCTCAGACCAAACAGCTCTGATCGCCTGATAGTAGTGAACTTGAGTCTGACTTTCTGCCTGTTTGCCCTTTGGCAGTGCTACGCCACAGAGATTTATCGTGTGGCATACCAACGGTTTACCTGGATTTAAACTCCAACTACTGAAGAGTGCTCTCCCTCGAAATAATATCCTGCCAAGAACAACTCCTGCTGCGCGCTGCAGACAACAGCCGGGCCTGCTGCTCCTCCACATGCACAGCAGCATCAGGGGAAAACACACACTCTGATAAAGCAGCAGAAGGTTAATGTGGTCCCTCAACTGCTTCTTGGTAAATAAAGAGAAAAGGAATTGATGTAAATGTGTCATGCTCATTTTTATGCTCCTACTTTTCTTCTTTTGGTTTTCTCCTACACATGTACATGTTTATACGCTTTAATGTAAAAAATACACAATATTTTTCTCACATTTAAATATTCACTCTCTGTTTGAGATACTTTGTTTTCGTTCCTGTATTTACAGAAAAATAAATAAAAAATCTGCTCTGATTGTCATGAAAAAAAAAAGAATGGTGCACCTAAGGTAGGTCCCAAGCTGAGGGTGGAGCTACTCAGATGGAGGGCAGAATATTCATAGAAAAAGAAGTTTAATCGGATTGGCTTGTTGAATCACATGTTTTCTGATCTGAGCATCAACACAACTAACCGAGTCGAC
>CM070109.1:18993513-19081013 GCA_036178185.1 Liparis tanakae | reverse complement strand
AGTGCGTCATGTGGTTATGTTCTGCTGAACACTGACACCCGGAAGGATAGAATCGCTAATGGTCCTTAAAGAGCTTTTCGCACTATGGCCGAGGCCAGAGGAAAACACAGGCCACACAGCCATTGCACTCCACAACACACACTCACACACACACACACACACACACACACACACACACACACACACACACGCTGAACGTGTGGAGCAGGAAACAAGCGCAGCGTTCTCTTCTCTCACCAAGTGTAATTTGGACCCCAACCCTTCCAATTTCGTGTCTGGTAAAGCCGTGGACGGTCTGCAGCGAGCGAACAGCCCCCGTTGGCTTTAGGTTTCCCTACACACATCAGGAATGTCAAAAACAATACATGCATTCTTACAACCTGGCGGCACACACACACATACACACACACACAGGTACATATGCACGCGGGCACGCACGCATATGACACACTTTACACACTTTAAACACACACACACATACGCAGCAGGACTGTGAACACACACTCGATTCAGTGAACATTCTCCAGAGCGGAGTGTTTTCCCAACAGGGTCCGGGCACACTGCAGCCCTGTGGTCGAAATGTTACAGGATGATGTTGGATTATAACCAACAGTCACTCTTTTCTTTGGAAAATGGGGATCCCTTATGTAACGTTAAAGCCCGGAGAAAATAAAAATACCCCGTTGGCAAAAGAATGACATTATTGCAAGTCGAGCGCAGGGGAACATTTCAAACTTGACATCAATATGAATCATGTAACAATAGTAGGTATATGTGGACAAGAATAATTGAACCTTACCTTAATGCAGTTTACTCAGAGACCTTTTGAGAAAAAGTTGGCTTCATAAAAAAGAAAATACAACAGACAGAGGTGGCAAAATGGCCTCAGTTTGATCCTTTCTGCATTGTGCGTGTATATATAATATATATAAAATGTATTATATATATTTATATTCATTCTTGACTGGACATTTGTGCCAAATTGGAAGAACTCCCCTCGAGGCATTACTTATTACACGACTGGGACAATACCGCTGACCTTTCAGTGATCAAAGGCCTAAAAAAGCCTCTGCTTCTGAAAATCTAGTGAGTCAACATGAGAGGATAAAAAATAAATAAAAAAAGAATTAAAAAAAGAAAAAGAAACATCCATTCCAAGCAACCACACATTTGTATGCCATGTTTTGTTCATAACTGCATCACCGCGAAAGATTTAGAATAAAAATAAATCCAGTGATCTCCGTTTACATTATTAGTGTTATTATATGTAGCTTATCTTTCACATGTTGTATTATGTCAGTTATAATGGGACTGACCGGTGCCTGTTTCGGACCTGGCCAATGAATATTCTGAACGATTGTTTATCGGTTATCTTTAAATAACTGGAGTTGCCTGAACGTGACTCGGGCACATCAGGGAATTTTAACGCAGTTGAATTGAGCTTCAGGTGTGAAGTTGGTGAAGATGGAGGTGGCAGGTCAAAGGGTTAAGTTTTCTGCGGGACGTCTAAGAACATCGTGCAGCCTGGTTAGACCCAGCTGTCAAAACAAACACACGCACACACGCACACACACGCACACACACACACACACACACACACACACACACACACACACACACACACACACACACACACACACGCATGCACACACACACTCCAAGACAACCAGGTGTCTCTGTATGAATGAGTGTAGTGTATACCACCTGTACACACACACACACACACACACACACACACACACACACACACACACACACACACACACACACACACACACACACACACACATCATGTAACCACATATCAGACAGTTGAGGATGGTGACCTGAGCTGTGTTTCGGGCACTGTGTTTCTGTATTTGTGTGTATGTGTGTGTGTGTGTGTGTGTGTGTGTGGAGAGAGGCCTCCAGAGGGGGCGCTGTCTGTGTTGAAATAGCAAACTAACGGACCAATTACAGTTAGTAGCAACTTGTGTTTGAGACGATGTGTGTGTGTGTGTGTGTGTGTGTGTGTGTGTGTGTGTGTGTGTGAGTCATTTGGTGGGGCGGTCCGGGTACTGTATGTACGCACGTGTTGACTCAGGGAGATTGGCGGCTGGGTCTCGAGGGAGCCGTGGCTTAGCCGACGCCGGCGCACTGTTAAAGCTAAACACTCCTAATTCAGGGAGGACGCTTACAGGCCCTCCTCTGTGTGTGTGTCTGTGTGTGTGTGTGTGCGTGTGTGTGTGTGTGTGTGTCGAAGAGAGAGGGAGAAAGTGTGCGTTAGACAAGGAGGTATATAACGAGACAAACACAGCAGTCTTGCTGTGGTAAATAACACAGGGGCAAATGCATCAGAGGCCCTTTTCTGCCCTTTTTGGGGGCAATTTGTAGATCTAAATGAAGTGTGTATTCACTGTTAGCTATGCCTCAAGTGTTTCACTAATCTAGTTGCTCTATTACTCATAATGAAAGCCAGGAATGAACCCTTTGTGTACGTACTGTATATGCCAACCAGTCAAATTGCCGTTTTTATCCATGTTTGCCCATCATTTTATCTCAGCAGACATTTGTGTGAAATTGTCGTAATTCGCATAAGATGCCCTGAGTCTGGGCCAGAAACTTGTTCTGTGATGTCACAGGGGAGTTCACCTTTGACTGCCAATTTCTAATCAGTTCATCCTTGAGTCCAAGGGGCCATTTGTACAAATTTGAAGAAATTCCCTGCAGGAAAAAGTAATCTCAGTTTGAGTGGAAACACGTGAATGAATGCCACTTTGAGAGGAAGCTAAATGTCTCACAGCAAATGTAAAAGATATTGTGTTCCCGAAATATTGTGTTCCTGAGAATGGGACAGCTTGAGAAATGAGAGGACGGAGAGACGACCCAAAAACAAAAACAGAAGAATATAGGTCCAGCTTTCAATTACATATCATGGTCTTTAACTCAAAAAAGCTAGTGAGTAGAACTTTCGATTAAAAATCTTTTTTTGGGACAGTTGAGGCTGGTATTCCACAAGGTCAGGAAATAAACGTTGCATTGAAAATAACATTAAAATTCAAAATAGAAATAATCCCAAAAACTGTTGACAGCTAAGTAACACCATGTGTTAACGTGTTCTAATAAAACAGCTTTTTCGGATGTTTCGTCTGGCAAACCAAACTTTAAAATAAAAATACAAAATGAAGTAACTATTATCTTATACAACACAATAAATACATTTTACATTCATATTGCGACTTTAAACAAATAGCGGTCCATCTTCTCGGCTTTATTTGAAACAAACGTCATTTCCCAGATATTTCCCTCCACCCAGTGGGTCGTGTCAGAATGGGTAGACTCATAGAGGCCTGGGCCCACGGCCAAACCCAACTTGTTATAGTTACCTCCATCAGAGTTTATCTGACGTGAACTGCTTCTCCGAGCAGGAATGTCATATCAAATCCCACGTGACGCGGCTGCCGCGTCGGTCGGGGCAGGTGTTGCAGGTGCTCGCTCGCTGAGCCTCGCTCAATGCGGGCTCTGTTAAGTGAGTGCGTGATCGCCGCGTTTCAGCAACTCCTCTGGCTGCTGAGCTGGGACGATTACGCCAGCAGGGTTTACTTAAGGCTGGGAGCGTGACAGCTGCTGGAATGTCTCTGCTCTGCCCACGGAGAACGGGACATGGGTCAAACCAACAATACCGCTTACACAGGCCCGGGCAGCGCGGTCCCACCAGGCAGCTCAAATGGGCCGTGGATCAGAGGGGGCCGCTTCCCAACATGGAGACAGACGCCGCCGTGGGTTGGATGATGTGAATGTCCGGCAGAAATGTTTTGCGTCGGTCTTCGTTTTGACTGCTTTTGTGAACCCGTGAACCAATTTCAAACACCAAACAGTACGCCAACAAGAGATGTGAAGATTTAAAACATTCTAATCATTTTAATTTTCAGCTTTAGGGCCATATTGTCTCTTTACAATTGTGCCTTAGGACAATTTTGCCTCATTATATAGAGAGCTCAGATTGTTTTTCAATTTCTCATGTAAAACAAATGCGTATATGTCATATGCATATGCTTGTCAAAGGTGAATTTAAGAAATTGTGTAAAATAAAAAATATGACCCAGACCGGAACCATTTCTTGGCCCCCGGTATTGCTGATGCAGCGATCTCGACTTCATAGACTCAAGAAGATCGATGTTTCTCGCTCTCATCCTATGTGGCTTCAGCAAGAGTTTAATTGAAAGATGGTTCATCCAATCATCTGCCAAGTATTCTTTGACGGTGCCTTCCTTTTTCCAGATGGTTCTGTGTAACATCTGGCGAGTCAGGTGAAGTATATGCAGCATCCAGCAGAGCGTCGCCCCATTGCCTCCTCCTCCTTGGGTCTTCATCAATACTCCCACCGGTAAATTCTTCTACATAAGAGAAATGTTATTTCATTTATTGTCATATGTGTTTCTGTGGATGCTGAAAAAAAGTCCTGTCACCTGAAGTGGTGGATTCTACAATTTCCATAAAGCAACTCAATAGTCTTGAAGCCAAAGTGACCCCGATGACATCATCAGGGTTTTTTTCTAAAACCCTTCAAAGCTCTTTAAGAGCAACAGAAGACCCTCTACAACATTTCTCATGAGGTGTTGAGTATTCCCCACGATGGTTAAAATTGGACCTGATGAATGAAATTACTGGTGCGTCTTACGGGATTTCTGTTTCTCCGTTCTGTTGTGTCAGAAACTGTCGATTGAGTACATGCGTCTGCAGTTCCAACGTTTCATAACGCCATCGAAGAGCCTTTTATCAGAAGTCTGTGGTGCAGATCTACTCGTTCCCCGCCGTGCAGAGCTTCACCTGGGAGCATAACTGGAAGGTGGGTAGGTCCACGTTCTCGCCCAGCTGTATTTATTTTCTGGCTGACATCGCGTCGATAGTGACGGTGGTTCGAGTTAGTCACGGCCCGGCTCCCACGGAGTGAGAGTTGCTCTTGGCCCGAGATTCAGACCGGTCCACGGACCTGAGTGGACATCTTGGACACCCTGCCGGATATCAAGTCTTTAGACATGCATTCACAAATCTGACTATTTGTCTGTCTATGTGCGTATTCACTTGTTGGCGAATCGCGAGGTATGGGTATAAATTCATGTTGCGTAATAGGATTTATTGACATGACCCGCTGCTGATTTTCAGTACCTGGTGGTTAGCACGATTGCAAATACAGATGTGATATGGAAGCTCATCTCTTGCAGTGTACCCAGAGCTTTTATACACGGGATATTCTCTGGGGCCACGTAAGAACGGATTTGGCTGGACGAGGGCCAGATAAACAACTCAACATGAAAGGCGAGGCGGTCCATTAGGCAAATTGACTGACAAAGCGAATTGACGTTGGGACGGGCTTCGGCGTGAAAACGGGTCCTCCGGGGTCCTTCGTGCGAGACCGGCATGTCACGCAGTCAATCTGAAATTCATAAACACACACATACACATAGAGGTGGGAAAAGAGAGAGTGTCATGCTCCAGCTGCAAGAGATAAGAGCTCTTCAAAAAAACAAAACACAGTTGACTGCAACATAGGAGCGCGGCAGAGTAGGGGATGCCAGTCTCGGACTCGGCAAGCGTACAGGACTACAAAACAAACAAAAAAATGAAGACCAGAAAAAGATTTACACAAACCTCCCGAAGAGGAGTCGACAGCTGGTCTTCAACAGCAATGGTCAGATATTGGGTGCGTTTCATAGGTGAATAGTGGCTCTCCAGAAGCACAAAATAGCCGAATAGGTTTCTGAGAATGTTTAAAATCCATTTCCTGGAAATGTTTCCTTCACCTCACGAAGTGTGATACACACCAACTTCTGATAAATAAAGTTTATTTATATAGCACCTTTAAAAATAATGTTTACAAAGTGCTCCTCAGAGAGTCAAAGCAAAACAAGTGGAATAGTAAGAAACCAATATTACATTTAAAAGTATATATTAAAATACAATAAAAAAATATTTTTTTATTTTTTTTAAAAATAAATAAATTACAAATAAATTAAAAACAGACAAACTAAATTAGGGGAACCCACGTTCTGCATAAAAAGACTAGATCACTTAAAAGCTGTTCTATAAAATGGGTTTTAATAAGTGATTTAAAAGAAGTTACTGAAAAGTACTGATAAAGTAAAACAATCTCTTCTCTCCTTTGTAGGTTCATCACTACATGTGTCTGCAGTGTTGCGTTGTTTTCACCTTACATGATGATAATGCTGGAATACATGGATTGCAGCCTGGGGTTGAAGGTGGAGCCTATTACAGGGGCACTGCCCCTCCCCGTTTTGAGATCATCAGTTCTTGTCTCATGTTTCGATTCCAATGGTTTAATGATTCCAGTTCATCACTTTGTTGAGTTATTTGTAAAGTGGTTATCTCGAGGGCATCAGAGGGAAGGAATGCCCGGCTGCAGTGCAACAGCATTATTATGTACAAACACAAGCAATCAGATCTTTTACTTATTAATGTGCCAGGACTCCGTTCTGGCCCGATTGAACTCTTGTACAGACACGCACTTTAATCTGCAAACTGATGGAGATGGAACCAGTGAAGTCAAACGTTTCCCTTTAAAACACCGAAAGTTAAGTTAAAAGTTCAAATAAATCTCCATGAGTTTTACATGCAGTCAGACATTATATTCTCATATATTCTTTGACGCTTTAGTCCGCCATAGTCGTGGCTTCCTCTCAGACGCGTGTTGGCGATCCGGCACCTGGTTGCTAACGTTTTTATCGAGACTGGCGGCCATCTTGAGGATAATCCGACTTGTTCTGCCTTTAATGAGAGTGACAGTCAGGATGAGTGACAGTGAAGTGATACAGCTGTTCGTCCTGCAGGTTGTGGTGATCAGCTGGATGGACAGACAGGGACCAAGCATCTCAAAAGACCGAAAAAAAAGCCTGGTGGGTCTTTGTGTGTGTGTGTGTGTGTGTGTGTGTGTGTGTGTGTTGGCGGCATTACTCTACCACAGCTGCTCGTCGTTTGGGCCATAGCACGCATGGCCACCTGGTCTGAATAAAGTGGAGCCCCCCCCCCCCTCTTCATGCCTGCCCTCCCGTGCGTTTATCATGTAGTTTACAGTAAGCTGATATTCAACATGAGGGCCACGTACCTCAATGTGCCCCTCTACAGCTCACAGAGGGTCTGATGAGTGCGATAATGCGCAGAGCTGCGGGGACCACATATTCCCCCCCCCCCCCCCCCCCAGCAGGTGAAGAGCTGCCTGCACCTCACAGGTGAGACACCGGCGCTCACCCTCCCCCTTTTATAATATGAATTAAAACACCAACACGGCCAGCTGTTGGCAGGAGATGGGATCCTATGCCGGCTCTTTCCATCAGATGTATAAAAAGGGTAAATTACGGGCTGGTAACATCGAACGTTCGCAGATATTCCCGTGGAAAGTCATGCGGCGTCATTTCGTAGACATCCTGAGAAATGATTTTTTATGTTATCCATGTAATCCTTGACAGAAGTATGAGTCCCGCAAACAACGTTCCAGGAGCCCGGGTTGATGTCGGCTTTGATGTTTTTGTCACGTTGTTTGTGTGATGTGTAGTTGTGTTGCTTCAACCTGAGTTTCCTGTGAAGATGGAGGTTTATTTTGGAGAAAAAAAACGTATGCATGTTAAGGACTGTAAATTGAGAGGCGATGATAGGAAAACGCACAATAGAAATGTGGACCACGGGGCACTTTTTTGCAAGTTTTATGATACAAAAGGTTAAGAACAGTGACCTTTGCTTCATGTGAACGGAAAAGAAGGGACGTAGAAAAGACTCCAACAAAGTCTGGATGCAGGGTTCCCAACACTTACAGTAGCAGCAGAAGACAGGCGGAGAGGGGTGGAAAGTTATCTGCCACATAACGGAAAAACCCTCCGTGGGTGTGTAGAGCGTTGAACCTTCAATAATTAAACATATGTTATTACGTTGATCATATGTGTTATATGTGTAATCAAAGTAACTCACACTGCTAGTACCTGTTAAATAAATGTAAAAAAAGAAGACAAATATAAGTACAAAGTACCACAAATTGGAGAAACTCAAGTAAAGAACCTTAAAACTGTATTGATATACACTCTTCGAATACTAATGTACAAACATTCTTTACAGGTATTTTTTCTCCTCCGTTTTAAGCACACAAACAGCAAAGATGAATGTGTGTTTTGTCCTTTTGGTTATGGTATGATCGATGAACTCACTCACTCTCCTACCAGGAGTCCTCAGCACCTGTGTGTCGGTGCTGGTCCTGCTGCTGCTGGCAGAGAGAGAGCGCATCGCCATCAGATAGCAGAGGTGCTGGAGCGGGCCCGTTGTACACGGGTGAGCTGTGTGTGTGTGTGTGTGTGTGTGTGCACAGTAGATGACCCAGATAAAACGACTATCAATCTATATATATTTTTTTTTTAAACATATCATGACAGTACCGCGGGTACCGTGATCGATCGACACTTTGCCGAAGTCAGAATTCCATAAATTCTTTCTACATTGTTTTTCACCTCCGTTTCTCTTTTTTTTTTATCACGTCAACTTGACTGGAAAATTTCCGCCACCAATCTCTTATCTGCACCTATCCATGATAGAATTTTGGTGACGAATGCAATTAAGCATTCGTTTAATTTTCTTTCGCAGAATTTCTGAATTTGTGATCCATTTGGATGGAAACATGACTGCTGTGGCCGACAGCAATGCACAACTCTACCATAAATATCTACATATTCTGTGTCTGCATGTGTTTTGAAAGTGTATGGTGTGTGTGTGTGTGTGTGTGTGTGTGTGTGTGTGTGTGTGTGTGTGCGTGTGTGTATGCGGTTCCAGTCGTCATATTGAATTCAGTTTATTGAGTAAAGTACAATATCACAAATTACAAATTTGCATCAAAGGGCTTTACAATCTTTACACATACGACATCTCTGACCTTTGACCTCACATCAGATCAGGAAAAAAACAAGAAATAGAAAAAAAACTCTTTTACAGGGAAAAAAAGGGAAGAAACCTTCAGGAGAGCAACAGAGGAGGATCCCTCTCCAGGATGGACAGGTGCAATAGATGTCATGTGCACACAAGGAAACTGGCATGTGTAAATCAATTCTGCGGCCTTGTTGTCATCACTGAGGGCAGCAGAGACCCACGCAAAATAACAAATCACAAATGACTGGGATCTTCATGCTGATTCCGGTGAGGTTGCGGAAAGATATGTGGTCAATCCGGGAAAGAAAAAAAAAGAAAAGAAAAGTACCCCCTGAACACCCGGGAACGACTTCACGGTCTCCGTCCAATCAAAGGGCCCCATTCGTGGCGTAGGCGCCAAACGGACGCAGGGCGGATGAATGGGACGCTGGGAAACACACACACAAACACACACACACACCAGGTAATAAAAGGGTTATACAACTCCTCGTCTTTAGCTCCGGATCCGTACAGTAGTCTGTTTTCCGTCTCCACATCTGGCTCCGCTGCTTCACAGTCCAAACCGGAGCCAGCGCTCCGTCCCCCCCGCTGGGTCCAATTGGCCTCGCTTTGGTACCGCCACACGCAGCGGCGCCTCGTGGTGCCGTCCAACGTTGTTTGTCTTGTATTCCATCTCATTTGGTTGAGATCCTCCCTTCTTTGCATCTGCTTCTGACACAGCGTTATGCTTTTTCTTTTTTCTCTCTTATCCGGATGCTTGAAGCCGAATAGTCGACCTGCACAATTTTGTTTGTTTATATTGACAAAAAAAAGCTGAATGATGACATTGCACATTTGTTTTGTTTTAATGTCTTTCATTTAGATGCGAACGGTCAGCTGGATAATCAGCGTCACACTCATCTTCACCCAGGGCCACATCAGCATCATGGCCGCCTCTTAAAGGGCCGGTGTAACTGAAGCGCCGTATAAACTACTCCCGAACATATTGTTAAATAACTCTCTTTGCATTTGATTATTGTTCCTTCAAGTGTAGCAATATTGTACACAAGGACATTTCTCTAATATTATAACACAAATCCATTTAATTTGAAACCTTCAAAATAAAAGCACAGGATATAAAAGGTGATCACATGTCTTTCAAGCCGTTAGGGGCCGCATAGAATGACGTGGTGGGCCGCATTCGGCCCGCGGGCCTCGTGTTTGACACCTGTGGTCTACCAAAATATCCGCACAATACAGTTGACCCTCCGTTAAGCCCCGCCTCCCGCTGCTACTGTCAAGCACTCCCTAAATAAATATGATCTCATCTTTTGGAAAAGTATGTACATTTATAATATAAACTGAATTTCTATCATTAAAAGAAAAGGTTGGATTATTCATCATCTGTAATGTGTCGTGGGTTTGGAACATCTGATTCTTCATCACAATTCTGTTTGCTTTTCTTCTTCTTTTTCTACAGAATAGCTGAACATTCTTGCATAATCCCATTAGGAGACGCTAGCTACAACTTTATTAGGGTGCAACCCCTCCTCGCTCCTACTCTCCGTCCTGGAACGTCTTATCAGCTTCACTGTGTGTGTGTGTGTGTGTGTGTGTGTGTGTGTGTGTGTGTGTGTGTGTGTGTGTGTGTGTGTGTGTGTGTGTGTGTGTGGCGTCGTGCCCACCGCCTCTTTAGGGCAGGATGGTAGAGAGGTCTGGAGCACATCAGTGTGTGTTTTCTCTTTTTCTCCTCTTGCTACTCTTACTTATCTCCTCTCCTCTTTTCTTCTCCGAATCTATCTCCTTTTATCTCCTCCCCATTTTTCTCCTCCTTTCTTCTCCTCATCCATCTTCTTATATCTCCTTCTTCTCTGCTCTCATCTTTATCTCATCCCCCGTTTCTCCTCTTCTTTCCTCACCTCTCCTCCTTCTCCTCCTCCTTCTCCTCCTCCTCATCTATCTTTTTTATCTCATCTTCTCCTCTCTTCTGTCCTCCTCATCCATCTTCTTTTATCTCATCTTCTCCTCTCATTTCCCCATCACCTCTTTCCTTTCTGCTCCCCTCCTCACCCATCATTAATCTCCTCTCATCTTTATTTCTCTCCTCCTCTCTCTCATTTCTTTTCCCGTTCTCTCTTTTGTTCTCCTCACACATCTACATGATCTCCTCTCCTCCCATCTTATCTTCTTTAATCTCCCTTCCTTGTATCTTCTATGCTCTCTTCTCACCAATCTGCTTTTGTCTCCTCTTTTCTTCTTTCCTATCCTCTCTTCTCACCCATCTTATATGATTCCTCTCATTTCTTTCCTTACTATCTCTTTTCTTTTTAATGTCCTTTTCTCCATTTTACTCTTCTCTTTCCTGTTGTATCATCTCCTCTCAGTTTCTTCTTTTCTTCTCATGCTCCTTTCCCCTCTTCTTTTCCCGTGACCTTTCTCCTCTTCTCCACCTCTGTCTTACTTCGGTCCATATCTTTCTTCTACGTTGTTCCCTTCTTCTTTCCTTTCCCCCTCTGTTCCTCTCATTTCCTTTTCTCTTTCCTCCAATTTCCTGTCTTCTCTATTCTTTCATCCCCCATTATTTTGTCTCTGATCTTTCACCCCCCCCATTCTCCATAACGTTCCCTTCTTTTCCTATCCTGTCATCTTCTCTACGTCCCTCTCCTCTTCCGTTTCCTCTTCTTTTCTCTCGTCTCGTCTCAATTCCGCTCCTCCGTTCTCATCGTCTTCTTTACTCTCTTCCTCTCCTCTATAATGTTGTAGTTGTTTTTACCTATTCATCAGTGTGATGGACGCTCATCGGCCAACTCCCTCAGTCTCCCCTCTCCTCCTGTCTCATCACAGCCAGTCATCTTCATCCGAGCCTCTCTTGGCAGACCACATCTGTTGGCTTCAAAATCCCCAAGATACATTTTTGAGGATATCAACAGTGCTGAGTGGGCTCATATTTCTTTGGAATGATCCTTACATTCATAGAGTATGTCACTGCAGATACTCTAGCATGTTATCTGTAGTCCATATATCACTTTTATGTATCAATGTATGTAACATTACAGTAAAACCACTTTCCAGCGGCCAACATTACTTCAGCTTCAGTTCTCAGATGTATAGTGATGTTAATGGAGGAAAGACAGTTTGGCTGTAAGTTGTTTTCTTTATAGGGCATCACAGACCAGGAACACATCAGATTCGAGAAAAGTGCATTTTTGACAAGTAGAACTTGAAGAAGACTTATGTTGAGACATTCCCACCCAGAGGCTATACGACCTACGTGATAGCTTGGCCGTGAGAATAATCAGATTCATCTGCTCGTGGCGCAGCAATGGATGTAAATGGTGTTAATCCACAGTAAGAGGCTCTGAGACACTTCAATCAAATACATGTAAATATTATACCTCACAAGCAGCCGTTCGGTCAACCAAGTGATATCTCTTACATACTGATATACTAAGACATGAGGTAACATCCTCAGGGTCAACATTATGATTTGGCAAAATGTTTGGCTTCATGGCCAAATACCTGCACACCTGAAAAAACTACTAAACTCGAGCCGCTAGCATAGTTAGTCTTTCTTGCTCTAGTTATTGGTGTCGCTTTCGCCAGAAACAGTATTGGCGTTGCACATCTCTGACCAAACCACGGATACGTTAAAAGTCAATGTTTCTGTACCCCAAATATGTTTCATAAATATGTTTTTTATCGGACTTGAAGAAACGCACAATGCCACATATAGTTAATGTTGTGACATGAGTGTTCAGGCAACAACACTTGTCAAGATGAAGGTTTGTGTTGAAATAATACATTTGATTAGATTTTGGGGTTGATCGGGTCAAAGCTCAAGGTCTTGAAAAGGTCAATATCTTCTTGGAATCGCATGGTAATTTGGTGGGATGATCGGTTATTAGCCGGGGACCATTTGATTCGATTTTGGGGTCGATCTGGTCAAAGGTCAAGGTCATGAAAAGGTCAAACTCTTCTTTTTACCATAGTATGGTCAATTTTTATCCAATTTGAATGCAAAATGCCAAATGCCAAAAAAAATGCCAAATGCCAAAATGTGGCTGCAGCGAAGGTATGCTCTCTACCGAGTCCCCGTTCTAGTTTACTTTCGGTTTCACAGGGGACACGAATAGTGGTCACCTAGATAAAAGTCCTATGTTAGTTTAGCCCAATCACCACCACTTCTACCCCCCCTTAGTGGACTCATTACTCATTATTATATCCTGGAATTTCAAATAACGGTCGCTCGAAATTATTTCACTTCCCAAGACCCATGAAAAATCGTCAACGTATCGGCTTACAGAAATGTAGGATGCCTACATTGTTTTCCCTTTAAGTGTTCCAGGCGTATGTAGGTTATTGTAAATGCAAGTCATGAATTGGTTGAGGAAATCTGTACAAACAATAAATGTGACGACAAATGTAACAGAGACATTATTGAAGAGACTGCAGGGAACTTTCCTTTTGTGTTGACTTTGGCGGCCTCTGTGGTCAAAGATCTGCAGCTGCCAGACTCCCTTTTAAAAAAAAAAAGACCTTAGGTTTTATTGCAGTGTGCTGTGACGGTCTGCCCCGCTCAGCCTTCCTTCATCTCTTGTGCCTCCCTTCCCTGATGTTGGCTTTGGCTCCCAGAAAGCCAGCGGAGAGCTCCGGGTCCTGCAGCCGCAGACTGGGACCGAACACGCGGTGGAACATCCCGCCGAAGTCAGAGGCCCCGCCGGAGTCTTGGCTGAAGGAGCTTCTGATGAACCTGCATGTCTTAAATCATTTCTTTCGGCATTCAAATGAACTATATTGAAATAACCAATATTCTCGCTGGGAACACAATTTTGCCTTTTTCATTACTACTAAAAAGTTCCTTGTACTAACTTTAATATGTACTTTAAAAAGAATGCTTTGCAAAGACTACACATTTTTTACATTACATTACATGTCATTTAGCAGACGCTTTTATCCAAAGCGACTTACAATAAGTGCATTTCAACCTAGAGTACAAACTAAGAACACGGTGTACGGTGTGACCATGTCCCGGATTTTCAAGTATGTAATAATTGCAAACATTTAAGCGGTACTTGCAACCTTATTCAGAATTAATAATACCAGAAATCCTTTTAATCCATTTTAAGTGTGAACTCTTCTTGGACGCTGTAGATCCGCTTGCAGTACAGAAGCGAAACAGCGTGCATGAGGGCAGAGTGTGTGCATGGCTAGGTGGGCCTGCTTATGTTTTGCATGTGAATACATGTGCATTATTACCGTTTGTACAGAGAATGTGCGTGTGTGTGACAGCGCAGAGGCCATTTGTGTTTAATTTACTTTGGGAGGGAAGGGGACCCAGACGGAGAGGCCTGTCATCACTGGGAGAGGACCGCTCCGCTCTGCTCAGCAACCTCATCTCCATAATGGCTTCCAGTTGCTCGTAAAAACACTAAACCCTGGGAAACCAGGACAGGCCAGCGGCCATCACAACCTCCTCAGATGGCCGGCTGGCAAAAGTTGCAAGAACTGTGTGCGTGTGTGTGTGCGTGTGTGTGTGCGTGTGTGTGTGTGTGTGTGTGTGTGTGTGTGTGTGTGTGTGTCTCCAGACAATATGACAGGCAGGCGGGTACTCCCTGTGAAGACCACTAACCATGGAAGGACTACTTTCTTCGAAATGGATTGGTGTTGTGTTGCGAATATGTCGTTGATAATACATGAAGTTCATAGGTTTTTCACATATATTTTCCAAGTGACAGACTTACAGTATATTTTACTTAAATGTTAAATTCAGTAACTACAGTGTGAAGAGTGACTTGAGAAAATAAAAAATGGCATTTTCAAATAAAAACTGGTGTGAAACTGTGTTATTGGGGGAAAGATGTTATGATGAAATAAAAAACACATTTTAAAGTAAAATGTTTCGATGATGTTTCTATAAAACGTTTCATAAAATCATTGTGATAAAACTAATTCATAAAAGCTTAGTTTTGTTTTTGTTATTGTTATTTCCCAAATCATTGTTCCGTTTATATATGTTACACTGTTTATTCGTACTATGATTTATTTCACAACAGGTTCATTAACTCATCATATCAAGAAAATCAAAGATTAAATAACACAATAAATATCACAATAATTTGAAATGCATGGGTTTAATATCAGTGCTTCCTTGTAGGATGAATACTGCAATTAAAGACAGCAACATGGGGTCCATATTATGACTGCTACTACATAAGCACTATGACAGGAGAGAAGGTGAATGATCTAGAGTCCAATCCAACCCTGGTCCCGTGTCTCCGGGCTCAGACCGACTCGTCACGGGTGTGGTGGGGCGTAAGCTCAGGCGCAAGAGAAATAAGCAGGAATCAATGTAAAGGTGAAACAAAAAACAATTTACTGAGGAAAAGTCAAAAAAGAAACTCAATCTAGAATGAAAAGTTACACACAGGGAAGTTACAACAGATAACAGTGACATGAATTAACAACGGGACTAAACAGGACTCAATGACAACAATCTGGCAGGGGTCAAGAGAAAGAATGGGAGTATATTTAAGGGTGGAAACCACAGGTGTAGGGCATGAGCAATCAAGAGACAGGAGAGGCTGAGGGAAGGTGTAGGGCATGAGCAATCAAGAGACAGGAGTGGCTGAGGGCAGGTGTAGGGCATGAGCAATCAAGAGACAGGAGTGGTTGAGGGCAGGTGTAGGGCATGAGCAATCAAGAGACAGGAGTGGCTAAGGACAGGTGTAGGGCATGAGCAATCAAGAGACAGGAGTGGCTGAGGTGTAGTGCATGAGCAATCAAGAGACACTGGGGAGACAGACAGCACAGGGTGTTACAGACTATAAGCCCTCACAACCAACAGGTTGGCCTGAAGTGCACTTTACAAGGTCACAAGTTACATGGTTTTCATTTGTCACTGTACAACTAGACACAATTCAGATGCATTTGCTAGAAAAAAACATACAAGTAAACAACAACAAGTACATTCTATTTGTAGGGTGACGGATGAATTAAGGAGTCACAAAGGCCCTCATCTCACAGCCAGAGAACTGTTTTGAGGTCTGGTGGTCTGGCAGCTGATACTTCTGTATCTCTTTCCAGACAGATAATTGCATAATTTCCACATGGATAATTGTGATCAGACACAAATAAACTGCTGCTCACTGCTGTGGTGTTTCCTGTACTGCTCCCTCAGCTCACCCGTCAATCAAACATTAAAGCGTCTCTTTCTTTGCATTTTGTGTTGATGTACAGAGTTCCAGTAGTAAGTAGGCTAAGGCTGCTAACTGCCCACTGCATCCTGAGTTCAAACTCACCAACATGGATGACATTAACCATTGTTTTGTGACACAAAGCTTTTCTGTGGAAACACTGAGCAAACAATAATGACTCAAAATTAAGAGAAAAATCTACTTTAGTAGGCATTAATATGTTACCTATTATTGCTTGAACCATCAACTTAATCGTCCCCTAACCGTAACCGTAAGTTATTATTGCAAACAGGCCCCCTAACCAAGAAAAGAGATTTCAAGATGTCTTTCCCTGAACCTAATCAAGTTATTTGTTTTGCCTCAGCTGACCCATTGTTGTCAGTTAAACACATTATATATATATATATATATATATATATATATATATATATATATATATATATATATACGGTGATGTTGCGTCAATAGTGGATTCATATCAACAGCAAGTTTTCTTGCAGCTCACCATATACCACAAATCATTCCTGTTCAATTTGTGTCCCATTAGATAAACTGTTCACATTAAACGATTAAACAACATAATTATTGAGTGCAACATAATAATTGAGTGTTTTACATTTTGTTGCTTTTTAGCTTTTTACGCATTTCATAACTTGTTTTTTAAAAGTGTATTATCGGCTTTCTAATCTAATCCCATCGCGTCGCATCAGCAGAGTGAAACAAATTAACTTGTTGCGCAATCAGACACCGACACACACACACACATATCCATGCACATGCGTGCATAATCACGCACACACAGATTCAGAAGCATTCAGCCCGAGAAAATTGCTACTGCTTGTTCACGTCAGAGGTGTTTATGCTGGCATGATTGGTGCCCGCAGAGCTGCAGGCCCTTACTTCTGTTTCTCCACCCAATAAAACATAAATCTGTTGACATGGATCAGGACATAAGCATGTACAGACATACTACATTGCCTCACTTGACTGTGGACAATTGCAGCCAGTGTAGTGGTTGAAGAGACAATGCATCGTGTCCCGTTAGAAAGATGTTGAAGAGAGAAAAGTCTGAAGGATTTCAGATTTTTTTTAAAGAGAGAGATGAACCAGTATTTGTTACTTAACTCAAAGAAAATGCTAACATGAGGGTGAACCAGTGTTCCAGGCCTGAACGTATTTCCCTGGGTTATTGTCACATTCCTCCGAGTCTCCGGCCAACAGAATCTGCAGTCAGCCGCACATACAGTTTTATTGTGGGAGAGTATTCTACAGTGTAAGAATGCCAATGAAGTGATTGATATCATCTCCGCTTCGGACTGCGGTATGTCCGTGTGAGTGTGTGTGTGTGAGAGAGAGAGAGGTGCCGTCTTCTCCGCTGTGGACACATGTTTGATACATTACTTAATTTGGACCGCAGTCGCTTGCGTGTGGCAGACACAGATCAGAACTCTGTCAAATAACATCATTCAGTACCTACGCCAATAGCACATTTATATGTGCGGGTGTGGGTGGATGGGTGGAACAGGACAAAAGAGGGTTGATGCATGACAGAACGATGGGATGATTTAGCTATGTTATGAGCAATTCCTAATCATGTGCCTTTGTGTGTTTTTATATGCGTGTGCGTGCTCAAATTCTTCAGGAGTGTCATCATTGATACCAAAAGGACAAAGCTTCTCTGTATTCAAACATTGTGTCTGTGCTGTTTGCAGGTTATCTAATTGGCTCCAGGCGGTACACTGATGCTGGAAATAGATTTGGGGGGGCTTCCACCCAGCGGACAGACAGATACGCACCGATGCGATCCCTTATGCAAAATCACAGGGGTCCACACATAATCACTATGCACAAATGAATGTAAACATCATTATCCTTAGGAGAAAGACATTTAAAAATCAGTTACTGGTGTTATTAACACACACAACCTATACCGGAGTCCTTTTGACTTCACGTCTCGTAGGGTCATCGGACCCTATGAGACAGCATAGATCCTATCTGCCTGATGGATCATCGAGGTCTGGGTCATGGAATTCCTGCTACCAACTACGCCACTGCCCTGTTGAGACTCCGCCCACTGTTGAGACTCCGCCCACTCCTCCTCTCTACCTCCATCTGCCTGATGGATCGTGGAGGTCTCCATCGTGGAATATGCCTACTATGAACTATTCATACACTCAGTCATATTCATTGAATATATTTTAACTCTAAATATGTTCTTCTGACATGTATTGTTCTGTCCATCATGGAGAGGGATTCTCCTCTGTTCTCTCCTGAAGGTCTCTTCCCTTTTCCGCCCTTGAAGGGTTATTTGGGAGTTTTTCCTGATCCGTGTAGGGATTGTAAAGCAGTCCGAGACAAATTTGTAATTTGTGAAATTGGGCTATACAAATAAACTGAATTGAATTTAATACCAGTGGCTTCTCCTGCGAGGGGAAGTGAATGAATTAACCCGCTAAGGCAGAAATGGTGCACCGTGGGAATAAAATCCAACTCCAATTAATAATCATTTTTGTTTCTGAACGAGCCACCAAACAACTATTCACCAGGGAAAAGTCCCCTGATAGTTTAGTGCACTTCAGTTTGCAGGCTAGATAGTTATTTAGCTGTTCAGCTTCTGCCCATTAAAGACAATGTAAACATACCTGCAAATGCATATTTGGGTCCGGTTAGCGGCTGGTGTGCTCCTTATTCTTCAATACCATAACAACCGTCTGCCCGTGACCTGTCGCTACAGATGTAGTCGGTGACCTATGCTCTGTTCTTGAGTCCAGCCGAGGTCGATCCACCAGCCTTACTGGAGGGGAGGAACAAATAACATTCGGGACAACCAGAATTGATGTTGCCCAACAGGTGCCAGAACAAAACAAAGTGGACAATGTCCAACAGAGGTGCAGTTTTGAAAGGGAGTAAATCAGGCAGAATACATTACTGGTGGATGTGTCTGGGTCATCAATCGTGTTCAATCAAATCAGCTCCTCTCATTTGTTTTAAAAGCTCTGAACTCACATGCCGTTCTGACAGGGGAGGAGGGTCGAGACCGACTTCTTTCCTGAATATTCATGATGTCTTTAATTAAGTGTTTCTGGAGCTTCATGCTTCTTACTGTAACTATGTGCGTCTCCCTGTTCGCTCAATGACTCCATTTTGAATAATATGTTCATGTTTCATGCTAATCGATTGACTAATTAACATTAGTTCCGTGGGTTAGCCAGTTTGTGAACTGCAGTGTCGGCTACAGTGCAGAGCCGTCAAGGGTATTGTGATGCATACCCACTTTCAGACATGACTTAACCACCAATTTAATATTAATTATTACCAAAGTTTATCAATCCGCAGCAGTGCGGATTTCGTCCCGGACGTGGAACAGTGGACCAGCTCCTTACCCTCGCAAGACTACTTGAGGGGTCCTGGTACTTCTTCCAACCAGTCGACATGTGCTTTGTGGACTTGAAGGCTTTCAACTTGTTGGCCTCCTCGGACAGTGACCTCCAGCATTCACTGGGGCGTTTTGCGGCTGAGTGTGAAGCGGCAGGGACGAGAATTAGCGACTCCAAATCTGAGGCCAGGTGCTCTCTAGGTGGTGACGGAGTGTCTACCCTAAGCGAAGGGGTTCAAGTATCTCTGGGTCTTGTTCACGAGTGAGGGTAAGACGGAGCGGGACCGGATCGTCTTGGTAAAGAGGGAGCTGATCCTGATGGAAGAGCTCTTAATTTACCGGGCGGTCTACGTTCCGACCCTCAACTATGGTCACGAACTTTGGGTCGTGACTGAAAGAAAAAGGTCTCGGATACAAGCAACCAAAATCAGTTTCCTTCGTAGGTTGGCGGACTCAGCCTTAGAGGTAAAGGCATCAGGAGGGAACTTGGATTTGAGGCGCTACTCCTTTTTGTCGAAAGTAGTTAGATGAGATGGATCAGCTCGTCACAAACGTCTCTTGACTGACCTGCAGTTTAACCTTTAGGAAATCATTCAGCCCTGGTTGTTTCTGGGTTCTGATCCCAGGGGCTTGTCATATTGATGAGGCCCAATGGTCATCTGATAGTTAATGATTAATACTTAAGACATGCATGCACAGTGGTAGGAGCTCCCGGTCACTTGACGGGAGGGTTAACTGGTTCCAGCCGTCAAATGACTCCAGTCTTCTCCCTCCAGTGGACAGCATTGGGAAACTCCTAATGCATTTCCTAAGCCAGGGACACTATATCACTTACACAACACCCACCCACACGGCAGCCTCTAGGGCCGGAGAGTGAATAGGATTTATTGTTATTGTGATAACCTGCAGTCCATCAGTGGTTGAATGTGGCTGAAATTAGGCTGTTTAAGCAAGGCCTGATTTAAAGGGGGACTCCTGATGGAGGTACACACACACGGACACACCCACCCACACACACACTTAAACGACTGTCTCTCTCTCTCCAGCACTCTGTCTTTCTCCTTCACTTTCAATAAGTTTCACACCTTGTCGAGCTCTGTGTGTGTGTGTGTGTGTGTGTGTTTGTGTGTGTGTGTGTGTGTGTGTGTGTGTGTGTGCAAGGACGAGCACAGAGGTATTCAGGAGGATTGGGCCAAACCGTGCCACCTCTGCTGAGATACGACTGTGTGCGAGCATGTGTGTGTGCCTGTGTGTAGCTTTACTGCTGCGTCCCAGAGGAGTTCAGGTCTCCGTACGTCTGAACTAAGCAGGCAGCCATGACAAACATTAGGCTATTGAATTATGAGCTGCCTGCAAGAGTGTGTATCTGCAGTGTGTATGCATGTGAGCGGGTCTGTGTGTGGTTGTGCGCAAATATTATTGCAGGTAAAGTCTGTAATGACACCAGATATAAGTATTGAGTTTCATATCAATAATCTTAGAGTAATACTGTTCATGGCAATAGAGGCAGAGAGCTTTCCTTTTCTGAAACACTTCCACACGTTCACAAAAACCAGACAGGCCTTCATTGTACATCGAAAAATGTGCATGTTTTTTGTAGTTTTTTCACCATTTTGAGAAATTAATGCAATTAGAGGAAACCAGCGAGTTCATCTCTGTTATGAAAACACAACACCAGGGCAAACTTGTTGGGCATTTAGTGAATAACATCTGAATAAGGCTCTTTTCTTTCAAAGTAACACTTTTAAAGCTTTAGAAACTATCGAGGTGGAAAACGAGAAAAACAAAAACTAGTTCACCTACCTGTATTTAACTATTCATCTTATGCTTCCCCCGTCCTTTCTGAGCTTTCAGGTCGGATCAGAGGCACAGGAAGATTGACAATTTTACAGAGTTCAGACAAACAGAACTGACTGAAACTGTCTGTAGCATCAGTACCATGTTGGCAGACTGAACAATCTGGCAAAGAATGGAATGTATGGAGTACATATATATTATATATTGCTGGATCTCAATGAGTGGATGGGTCAGAGGTGGGTGGGCAGTGGAATTGGGCAAAGCTTCGGGGAAGACTATCGGTACATGAGGTCCTTCTCAGTGTGTGGCTCATCAACTGCAGATCACCTTGGTTGCTGGATATAGCACCATGGCCCGTCTCGGCTCAAATCTCAAATTGGTCTTTGCCCAATTTGAGATTTTAGTCAGGCTGTGCCATCACTGTCTAACGGCAACGGCCCGGAACTGCCCACTTTGAGTTTCACAGCATCCCTTCAGAAGACAACGGGTGACGCCATAGAGATTACGTTCATATTTAAAACCGTCTATGGTATAGTAAACAGATTAAGAGATACATCATGCTACATTGGCTGCTAGCCGTTCCTGTACAGATAGAAGTGGACGTAGTCAACGTGACGTCACCCATTGGTTTTGTGGACTGACGTCTTTTTTGCAACTAACGAACGGATGCTACCCTATTTGAAATGTGGAGGATTGAGATGGAGACCCGGATACGGCTCTGGCAGCGGCACAGTGAGCCAGTCTATTTGACTCTAAATAGAGCATCATTTATGAAATGAACATCATGTTGTATTTAAGGTAGACTTTAAACTAGAGATTGAGATTATAACATCATGATTACACTGTTTACTGAGGCAATAAATCAAGTGATAAGTAGAGTCACTCTCTCTAGACCTCTATACAATCTGACTTCTTTTTGCAACCAGAGGACTCGTCCCCTGCTAGTCAGTCAAGAGACTGCAAGTTTCAAGACACTTGAACTGGAAGTTGTCATCTGGTACAGACTTATAATAATGAGATAAAAGACCGAATCAAGAGCTGAACTTGTCTTGTGGAGTTTACTTTCAGCGTCACTCACTGAAACGCAGCGTGCATCCTTGAGGTCCAAAAAACGTGTTGAATACTCTTTGTTTCCCTTTCAAACCAACAGTAAAGAACGTCATTATCATGTGAGACAGCATCATCTGACTTGACTTTTTATCTGCACTGGCATCTCTATAAACAAGTATTAAACTCCCCAAATTGGGCTGATGTGGTTGCTGCATGTGGCGCTGGTTAAATGTTGATCTGGACATGCTGACGACACGGGAGAGGTTCTGACTGATGCACGACTACAGAGAGCCGCTGTAAGATAAATTCAAACACATGATGGCATGACCTCATAGGATAAAAAATGGTAGGCAAACTACTTTATTGTAAGTTAAATCAGATATTTTATTTTATTAGATTAAAAATGAAACCACATCCATCTTTTGACATGTTTAAGGCATCAGATGTCTCATTTGACAATGTTTGCATTGTTTTGACAATGTTCATTTAATATATCTATGGATTGCCATGACATTCTGTGCAGGTATTTATGGTTCCCACTGGATGTATTCTTCTGATTTTGCACATTTGCCAAAACCCAAGTTATTCCACTACACATGGGCCAGATGTTAAAGGGAGGTGAACAATCTCTACAAATGCACATTTTGAAGACATTTAGATTTATTCAATCTTATTTTATTGTCATTCCTCCAACTTGTAATCTTTCGGTAACAAGTCAGTACATTTTTTTTCAAGCTCCTCACTCGACTCCCATGCCGTAATTTAGAAGCGGCGCGCGATAGGATCGTGATCACGGTGTCTTACGGCCTTGTAAATGTTGATAACCTGACATATTACAGCACTGACTTCATCTGGAGTTATAAAAGAGTCACTGTTATCATCTCTAATGGCTGAAGCTATACACAGAGTCTGGTTAGCGTGCCCATCGACCTTCGTGACTCCTGTAGAAGTAATTAAAGTCTGTGTGAGTCAGACGGTAAGTCATTGTGTTTGTGTGACGTGATTGGAGTGATCCAAAGTTGTGCCTGGCAGAGACACCGAGCATAAAATGTAAGTGGGGAGCGGCACATAGAGGGAATGTACTCAAATAGATAAAGGAAACATCTCAATGATTGGCACACATTTTATTACCTCCTTAAATCAAGGCTACTCAGCTGGGGATGGACCAGACCTGGTAATGAACATGTCATCAGGAAACAGGCTATGATATTAAGCTCCCCCATACTTTAATCAAAGTGATTGTGTTGCAAGATAGAAGGAAATACGCCGCCTTTTTCTCGTCTCGGAATATGACTCAATGCTACTCTGACATCATTGAATTTGGCATCTCCAGGTCTGAGGCCATCAGACAGTACTCTGCCTTTACCAATTGGTTACAACTTTAAGTTACCATAACAATGACATTGCGTGTATAAAAAAAAAAGATTCCTTCCTACAGTATCAGTTACATAAGATGTTAAGGGTGACCAGATTTGAGTTTGTGAAAAAGAGGACACTTCGGCATAACTCCTGGAGGGGGGGGGGGATTAAACATCTCTCTTGTTCTGCCTGTTTTGTGATATACGTGCCTAAAAGGGGGATCATTTTTGTGTATCTGGCAACACTGAGATCGGTCGACCAATGACAGTTCATTAAGAGCTCGCGCAAGAAGGTGAAACGTAAGGGAGATGCCATTTCCAAAACTTGTAAGGGATAAATAATAGTTTGTAAAAGACCCAGAGAAACACAAATATCCGACGAAGGAACATCTCGGACGTTTTTGTAATCCCTGCCGGACACTTTTTTTAGGTCTCAAAAAGAGCACATGTCTGGGGAAAAGAGGACGTCTGGTCACCCTAGTTAAACCATCTTGGAGTTTGACATCTAAGAAGAAGAGCTAGAAAAGTTTGAGGGGAACTGTAAACCTTAGTGGTACAGGGATGGATACAATACAAATCTGTATGTGTGGCGAGCCCAGTCGATCGCATGCTGAGGACCAAACAACAGAATTAATACAGATGAGGGAAGCTTAGAGCAGATACACATATTAATACACTTATTCAGTGGTCGAATTAGAAGTTTTCCTCTTAACTTTACATCATGACTAATATTCCCATGACTTGTGACACTATGTTAGTCATGTTCTAATTGAAAGATCTGCAACAGATTATTGTATTATTATTTCATTATATTTGCACACACATAAGACACAAAAGAATACATGTGAGAGGAGGAGTCGAGAAGCTTGGGAACAATGGGTCAGGAATAATAGCATAACAGTATAAAAGAAAGAAAACTTAATGGCAAACTAAATGCATACAGATTAATACAGAGAGCAATATGAGGGTTGCCATATTGCGACTTCTGGTGGGGGAAAATAAAACCATGTTGGATTTTATGAAATAGGAGGATGCTGTAGGAGTTGTTACTGCTGCTACCGCGTGGGAGGAGCTGCAACCGAACCGCGGTGGAAAAGTAGTAAACTTATGAGGGCTACCTCTCAAACCTGAGAGAAAGACATTTTTAAAAAGTTTTTGAGAAGAACAACAATACAATACCTTAATAAGGTCAAATATAATTGTATGCTGCCACTCCTAAAACCAATTTAAAACATATTGCAACTCATTGTTGAAGAATATTGACAATCTTGACATACCAAACATTCAATTGTTTTGCCCCTATTCCTAAAAGGTCAATATTCCTACCAAGCTGATGGATAAAAGTGAGAATTATTCCACCTCTATTATCATATGCATGCAGTTGTGTAAACTCTGATTGATGTAAAAAAACAAACTGTGACATACTTGGAATGCGCTGTATTCACATCCAAAGTGAAAAAAACTTAATTGGACAATGTTACATTCGGAAAACTGTCATATTCAATATAATAGTAGTGATGATTTTGACGTGATATTAATTCAAGCTGACCAACTGCTATCTTATTACAGACATTTATCACAGCATTGTGAGATTCTGATACTAAAAAGAAGGAACACAATCTGACTTGATTTAAGCTAAAGCTTAATCACAGGTAGTCCCCCTGCATTGCTTAATTTTAAGTGTCTGTCTGGTTCAATAACAAGCCAGCTCTCTCTCTTTTTTCCCCCCGTGGCGTTATGTTGAGAGCTCTGATGGATGGGTGGTATGTATGAATGACCGTCTCTATTGATTGAAGGCGGAGGACACAGACGCTGTGTTGTTGGGACAGGACTCAGACCGTGACCCCCTGACCCCCTGCATCTCATGCACACAATTTCAGGTGGTTCCATAATGAGCGCGTCCCGCTCACAGCAGCCCCTTTCACCTGACCGCTCACACACCGACGTAGACACAAGCGCGCGCTGATCAGTCATCGTGTCTCTGCTTGCTGTAATGAGTCTGACTGACTTTGATAAGTAAGCTGTAATGAGTGCTGGCTGAGGTGGACTAGTGTTAAACTCATTTCTCATTAGAGAACCAAGCACCAAGGATTTCATGACACCATTTATATAGGCTTTCTTTGTTTTTTGTTTGTCTTTCTGATTTTGGTCAGTTTTGACACTGAAGGTCAGACGTTAGCATGTTAGCCTAGTCATTGTGAGCATGTGAGCATGCATACGTTAGCATGTTTGCCTAGTCATTGTGAGCATGTTAGCATGCATATGTTGGCATGTAATCCCAGTCATTGTGAGCATGTGAGCAGGCATACGTTAGCATGTTTGCCTAGTCATTGTGAGCATGTTAGCTTGCATATGTTAGCATGTTAGCCCAGTCATTGTGAGCTTGTGAGCATGCATACGTTAGCATGTTTGCCTAGTCATTGTGAGCATGTTAGCATGCATATGTTAGCATGTTAGCCAAGTCATTGTGAGCATGCAGACGTTAGTACATTAGCATAGACACTGACCTAGTGAAGTAGACTCTTCAGACTTCCACATCATGGTTCGGCTTGAAAAAACAAAAAAAGCTAGTCGACTTGAGCCTTACAGTACCATTGTCTACAGTGGAAATGCGGCATTAGTCTTTCCTGATGTTCTAAAGTTAAAGTAATGCCAATAATTGCTTAGCTGGTTCTTAGTCAAAGTTGATCCAATCCTGCCATATGCAGAAGGAAACCTTTTCTTTTTTTTATCATAATGTCTAAAAATCAGATTTTTTTGATTATCAAACCATTAGGCTACACTGTGATATGCTAAAGTTATGGATTGTGGTTCGAACAAGCACAATGTAACATTTAAAACTATTAAATGATAGGCATAACATACATACATTTATGTCAACCCCAATAACATAATTCTAAAATGTTATTTGTGTTTCTTTTCAGAATATATGAGTCATTACACTGAAATCCACGACGGATTAACAGTGCATGTATTAACGTAGACCGATTGACTTGGGTCATGGATTTATGTCAATCCCAATAACATCATTCTAATATGTTATTTGTGTTTCCTTTCAGAATATATGACTCATCACACTGAAATCCACGACAAATTAACAGTGCATGCATTAACGTAGACTGATTGACTTGGATCATGGGTCACAATATCAGCTACAGTAAAAAGGGTTATTACTCATAGTAGAAGCAGTGGCTAAAGAGTTGCAGTTCTCTCTGAATCAATTATAAAAGTTGTTGCAGAACATTTGGCAGACACGAAGCTGGCAGTAGCAACACAAACAAGAAGTCGGCCCCCTCTACGCAAAGCATTCAATCATGATCAGCATTGCTCACTGGCTAGACAAGACCTCATTGTATCTATGTGTAATCTACTCAGCCTGATGCACTTGCCTAAAATTATTGAGCTACTTTAATTACTACTTCATATATTGCTTCTTGGCTGCAGAGATAGGTCAGTTTTGTTTGTTGAATTATCTTTCTGTCTGAAAATCTGCATAAGTCTGTGTGGAGAGAAGGATGCAAAATGTGTTTTATTGTTTTTTAGATGGTGTTTAAATGAAAAGTACAATGGTGAACGTAGAGGAAGAGAGAAAGGAAGGTTGGAGAGAGAAAAATGCACACAAATTAATTGGCCGTTGTTTGTTGCTTAATAAATGTTCTGAGTCCTACGTATAGAACATTTCAACTTGTTTAAATCAAAATGGATAGTTATAGTAATTATATACAATAAGGTTGACTTGGCCAACATACTTTTTCCCTGCGACTTTCTTGAAAACAACATTTCCTGTTATGTTTTTATGCCTGACATTTAGTGTTGGGGGGGGGACTAGATAGACACAACATGTAAGACAAGCCATGTGCCGTCAAGCGAGAGTGAGACAGGCTGCACGTTACTCAATAAACCCTCCTTTATAAGGAAGCTGGGCACAACCTATCTCCCCCAGGCCCCCTTTATGAATGAACTACTCAGCTTTCCCCTCAGCCTGGTTCAGTGTGTGTGAGATTGTGTATGTGTGTGTTGAGTGATATCACACTCAGTTCCTGGATATAATCAGAAGATTTCAAGTTCGTTAAGTTACAGCAAACATCTAATTTGACAATTTGATATGACACATTCTAATAAGAGTCTCCCTGTTTCTGTGCTTTTAGTTTTATATATCCTACGCACACATATACAAATAGCCATCCTGCCAAAAAAACAACCACAGTCAACCGAGGTATGCTGAGGTATTTACGCTAAACGGTGTAAATGAGATTCCATCATACGTCCTCATGTTGAGCAACACATTCCACGGAGACCCTCAGACTGAGTCCCTTCAGCTCCTCGTTGGTAGAATGAATCTTGTCCCCTCCTATGAACAGTTTTATGTTAGCCTATTTCTCTACTGGGAGTTGTTTTCAGACTTACAACAGAGCTTCCACTTCCAACATATTTTCAGAGAAGCACTTCACTTCAATCTGTTTATTAGCCTCCATAAAAACAAGGAGAATCCTTTTTTTTAACGATACCAGTACATCCAAGCGTAGGTTTGCCACAAAAAATTGGCAAAGTGATAGCCGAGCAGCGTGTCCTAAAACCGTCAAATGTGTCTTTATTTTTTCACTTCTCCTCCCTTGTCTGTGTCAATGTTTTGTTAATATACTGGTTTTCGTAAGACGTCTAAATTAAGGTCTGTTGTTGATAGAATGAAAATATGAAATGTTTTTTTTATAATATAAGATACACGTCCGTTAATATTATATATACATATATATATATATGTATATATATATATATATATATATATATATATATATATATATATATATTTTATATCATGCTAAAACGCTAACATTTGTTAATTGACACAAAGCACAAAGTAGAGCTTTGGCTAAATTTCATTATTTTTAGTAACATTAGCAAAACTTTTTGTTGTGTCGATGACATTAATTAAAAGTTGAGGTATCACCAACAATACCCAACGCCGGCAATGATGAAGGGAGATAGGCCTACCATTGAGTGCCACCACAGACGCAATAAAGCATCTGCTACAACATTTTTGGTGGCTTCGGAGTGCAAGAAATTCGATTGCTCTGCGGTCAGGAAGAAGAAATTCATGTCATTCAACATTTTCTCAGATAGTGGAGTCTCGATTTTCACCAAGTGGGAGATGAATAAGAACCAGAATAGAAGACAATCCGCAGAGCTCTGGGCTCACGTCAGTGCTAATTGTCTCAAGTGAGTCAGGAAATAAGAAAGCCCGATTCAGGATGCATGCTCATACGCACACACAGACAGACAGAGCCAGCAGCAATCCCCAAATTAGATGAATAAATCACCCCTTACCGTCATTTACACTAGCAAGGGACCGTCCATTCATCATGAGCCATGGACAGGAAGTGTGCTGATAAGCCAACATAATACATCCATAAGCTAATAATGGCATGAAACAAAGTGTAATAGAGATGCAACAGGTGGCTGTCTGGGATCTTTGGAATAAATGTGCAGGGAATTTTCATGGTTCATTTCAAATTGTCTATTTTTTTCTGGGTGGGCCATAGGTCTTTTTCTCGATTTGACATAATTTCTTAAATTCACCTTTTAAAAAAGCACTTGCATTTGATATATACCCATATGTTATACATCACATTACAGAACAATCTCAGCTATCTATATAATGAAGTATCATTGTCTTTAGGCACACTGTAAAGAGGTAATTTGGCCCTAAAGTTGAAAAGTTTAAGTATGATTAGTTGGAAATTCTTCAAATCTCTTGTGAAAACATACCTTTACTCATGTGTATAAAGTGTTTTGTTGCTGGAAATTGGTGGAACATATGAATAAAATGTTAGATATATTCAATAAATGTGTAAAACCCTATTTCGTAAACGCATTCTTAAAGTTGTTAGTCTCATAAGCTTCAATGGACATCAACAAGAGGGTCGTCGCGTCGTGATGATGGGATTTGTCACTAATCCCATTGAGAAACTCTCAACAGGATATTCTACTCGCCGCAAAGCCTGATGGAAAAATTCTTAATGAATACGAAGGGCTTTCGTCAGCAGTCTCCAGAGCAAGAGCTCTGACGAAGAGTGCCTTGACATTGTCAAATTCACTTGAAAGATATCAGACCCCATTGAAGGGATGAGGTAATTGCCAAAACTACTGTTAAGTGTACCAAACAGGTGACATTGCCTTGTCCAAAAGTTAAACTTCTCCGCCTAGCAAGGCTTAGTGAGAGGATTACGTGCCCAATCAACGCATATAATCGCTTGTGTCCAGTTCTAAATGTGGATAACCATATCGGTGTGTGTAAACCTCACACAACCTCTGCTAACACATATAGATCATAGATAAATCCATTTATAATCGCTATCCCCAACCTTGCCCAGCTGAAGTCCTTAAACTGGATTATTTGAAACTAAACTTAACTTTTTACCCAATTGGGATCCATAAGTTCACTTTCAATTAAGACATATTTGTAGCATTGCATGTATCATGAGGGAGATGTTCTTTTCAAAAAAGAACACATAAACATGCCGGTGCTAAATTTTAGGGCGTAGTTTCCCTTCAAAGATCCAAACAGGTGCCACGAAATTAGCTGATTGGGCCAAAATAAAACATGTGGCATGAATTACTATCTTCTTCTTGACAGTTTGCAGATGCCTTTAAAGGGCTGTTTGGTAGTTTCCATAATTGCGAGGCATTGCTGAAAGGGGATCAGAGCTTTCTGAATTAATTTCTAGACCAGAGTCAAACAGTAGACTAAAGGCGTCAGAGAGCTTATGACGTGGAAGCAACCTGTCACTCACAGTAAGCTCGCCCCAAAGCATATTCTGCTTTATGAACTCTAAATGGAACATCATCATTTACGTAGGGTGACCCGATTTGAGTTTGTGAAAAAGAGGACGCTTCGTCTTGGGAGGTGGGGGGGGGGGGGGGCAGACATCTCTCTTGTTCTGCCTGTTGTGATATACATGCCTAAAAGGAGGATAATTTTTGTGTATCTGACAACACTGTGATCGGTTGACCAATGACTGTTCTCTCTACAGTCAGAGCTCGCGCAAGAAGGTGGAACGTAAGGGAGATACCATTTCCAAAACTTATAAGGGGTAGTAACTAGTTTGTGAAAGACCCAGAGAAACATAGATATCCAACAAAGCAAAATCCCGGACGTTTTTGGAATCCCTGCCGGACGCATTCTTTTGGTCTCAAAAAGAGGACATGTCCGGGGAAAAGAGGACGTCTGGTCACCCTAATTTACTAAATGAACATCATGCTATATTTAAGAAGTCTTGAAACAGCGATCGAGAGCACACACATATGTTTAAAATGTTATAGACTTCTATACAACCAGAGCCTTCTGATGGCCAACAGAGACACTTCTGTATTGGCTTCATTGTTGAGGTAGCCACACGGCTGAAAGGTGTTTGTATCTTATTGTGGAAATCCAACAAGTTATTGGTGTGTTGTTGACAACTATTTCCTTAGGTACTTGAGTTGCACAACCAAGGGCAACGCCATGAATGCCTTGATGGCAGACACGTCCATAATTCTTAAGGTTAGAATCTTAAAGATGTCAGTCTCAGGTCCCAGAATACTGGAGCACCATTTAAAATGTTTCATTACATTACGAGCTATCAGGGTTTAGCTCAAGAGGTTTATATGGTCAAGAATCATCATGGGGTTTATTACAGCACTGTATTGAATAATTACCAAACGCATTGAGCACTTTTTAATGTGCTGTGTCCAGGTTTTACTCCACGTGATGGACGGCGAGGTTGGTGGTCAACTAGAAATTTATCGCAGACACAAGGTCACTGAAATCTTTTATTGCTTTGAGAAATGGTGATGTTTACTACCTCCAACACACATACACACACACACACACACACACACACACACACACACACACACACACACACACACACACACCGAGATGGTGATTACTTACTGAGCTATGTGCTGACTTTATGTGTTTCCAGTCAAAATTATTCAGGAATGAGGATTGACACCCCAGGATTAAAACCGACATGAAATTACAGTTAAACAGCGGTAGAGCACATATGGTCACACACGCGCACATGCACACACACACACACGCACACACACACACACACACACACACACACACACACACACATAGGTACTCTAAAACTAGAGGGCCAGATTCTGACAGCGACAGCACATTAATAGGATATTGGGCGAAACCGACGTTTGGTGTGTGTGTGTGTGTGTGTGTGTGTGTGGGCGAGTCAGTGCGTATGCATGTGACGGTGTCTGTTATTTCAGCATCACTCACAAACCAAAATGATAATTTAAGTGCATGTAAGTAGATTTCCAAAAAGAGTTGTTTTGCAGCTGGGAGTAAGGAAATCCACCGCAATTTTTACACACACACACACACACACACACACACACACACACACACACACACACACACACACACACACATACGGACCACAAGTACCACATTTTCAGAGCGGCATAGATCAGTTGAATTAACGCTGAGCTGCTGAAAACCAATACATTTATTACAATTAGACTTTCTCTCTCTCTCTCTGACACACACACACACACGGCATGGTGAGCTTGTGTAAGATAAACAAGTCTTTGGTTTTGGCCCGGTAAGAAGACAGACTCACGGTGGACCCTCTGCTTGCCTTCGGTCACAGAACACGTCAGCAGAGACCAGTCTCAACTCGTCGCAGGAGATCTGCTTAAGATCCTCCAGGAGCCACCCCATATGCCTATTACATTACTAAGTTATCAATTATCCCTGTTTTTACTGTCTGTAGACAGCATAAACGGCTAAAGGGGTTACGGTTGGCTTGATGGACACTGCACGAGGCCAACGAAACAAAACAAAAGTGATTTGTTTAGCAGATGATCTGCAAATATGCGGTTTGGATGGGACTCTATGTGAAGGCTGGACATGCTGCACAGGAGAGAGCCGCCACTCACCGGAAGAACGGGCTTGTGTTAGACTGTTTCATTGACATATTGAATGTATTCCAGGACTTCATTTTCTACACTTCCCAGAATGAAGACGGCACCTTGCTGGGGCTTGTTGCACTTTGCTGACGGAAACGGTTTAGCTGGAATGGGGTTTGTAGTCCTGGTAAGGTCTTCTGAGGCAAAGTGGTCTCAGGGTGGGGGGCAGACCAACAGCGATTTGCTGACCCTTTCTTAATCAATATTCAAGGTTTTTTATTTGTCATTTGTGCATAAACCAACAGTCGAGAGACATCCAGGGAAATTCCAGGGAAAGAGTAGCGGCATCACACATGGAGCGTCTGGCCAGTGCCCTGGCACACAGGGCTCAGACGGTTTTGGTGGCTGTCAATGCAGTTCAGGCAACCGGTACTTGCCATTATTATAATTAAGTTAAATAAAAAATAAAAATCATATACCCATTTAACATATTATTAGAAACTAACTAAAACTAACGATATTGTGTCGAATAAAAAAAAAAGGCTAAGTCGCCCTCAGTCAACTAACAAGGAGCTGAACGATACAGCTGTGTGTATGCGTGTGTGTTTGTGTGTTTGTGTGTGTGTGTGCGTGTGTGTCCAGAGGTTAACAGCCTGTGGTTTCACTTCTATGCAGGGCCAAATCTTTTTGGGTTTGGCTCTAATATTGTTAAACTGAGAATATGCAGAGCAGAGTTGCCGTGTAACGTGTGTATGTGTGTGAGTGTGTGTGTGTGTGTGTGTGTGTGTGTGTGTGCATGTATGCGTGCGTGTGGTTGGCTTCATAGCAGTGCAGAGTAAACAGCAGCTATGCTAATATCGTCCATTCGAGCATCCTACCGAGCGACGTATGAGCGCTGTTTTCTCAGCTGCTGTGGGCCGTCGTGGTTCTGGACGCTTCCCGCAACGCCGCCACTGAGTGTGGGCCTGTTGCTGCACAACACGGGGAAGCGAGAACACAGAGAAGCTTCTCTGCAGTCGTCTCCGCCTCTGTTGTGTATTACTTGCACGCCCCAGACATCGACTATATTGTTAGCTCTATGCTACGCTAGTTACTGAAGGCGTACTGAAAGCTTTCTCAATGATTAACAGTGAAGGAAGACCTACTGGTTATACAGTTACCAGCTAGCCCAACAAGTAGTTACATATGTCATTAGGTCACTACATAGCATGTTAACACTTTGTTTGTTTTCCCGCTTAAAGTGATTATTCCACTACCCTGTTTTCTTCTGTGAGCATAGAGATCACTTAGTGAGAGTTTACTTACTTTCACTCTTAATAGCTAATGTCACAATATATCTCCTTTGTGAGTTTCACTTTCTCTAATAACTTTATGAACTTAATGTCTGCATTTGACACTAGACAGTTACTCATGCGGCCCCCAAAAAACAAGCCCTTGCCAAGATTCTGGATGTACAAACTTAATGATCCCAAGTGCCCCCATTGCAGCTGCCACACCACACGCCCTTGAAGTTTTGCCCAGACATCAATCTAATCATTTGAAATTTGTTCCGATCATTGTTCAGATACTATTCCACTAAATCAGATGTAAATATAGCCTCAAAGTAGGCCCTTCTCCAGACTAAAATAAATAAAACCATATTAATAATATACATTTACATGTTGGCAGAAGGCTGGAGTTAGTAATAAATGAAATTAATACATAAATCTGTCTCTCGATTTAGTCTAAGTCTTTTCACTATATGTAGGGGTTTAAGTTGGCAAAAACAACAGGCAAGTAGTTTAGCCTCAATTTGATTAATACATTTTTTTCTTGAGATATATATCTTTACATCAAAATTGACATTTGTGCTATTCCTAATAAGGAGCTTTTTTTCTCAATCGTCCTTAGTAACATCCATCGTAAAGGCACATTAGTACATACCATACCGTCTGTTGCCTTATGAAAAGAAACACAATACTTTCTTTAACTTAACATTTATTTCACTTAAACAATGTCCTCCTGTCTACTCAGAGAGTTTGCTGATCTGGGTCTGTAAGGCCCATTGAAACATCTTCAGCTGCACACATAAAGGAAAATGGATATATGATAGAAATAATGTACTGATTGTTGGTTGGTTGGTTTGAGTTGCACTACAGGCATGTGTAATAGCAAGTGTTTTGTTTGATGAATTGAATAGGGGGACCAAAGCCTACTTCAATACCCAATTTCAGAAGTGGACTCTGTGTTTACGTCAATGATGCTTCCTGCTTTCTCATCGTCAAAGTTAATGGGCAATGTTTGTCTGATCTAAATGTTTTATTTTCAGATGTCGGCCATGTTATCTGCTCAGAGGATTGTTTTGCTGCTGCACGTTCCATCTGAAAATGTAAAAAATGTAATGGCGGTCATTCAAATTTCACTCGAAACCACACATGTGAACCTCATGGTAGCTCTTTCGGAAAAATCATGGACACCATTGGTCTCCGACCGCATTTCATGACGAGTCGTCTGACAGTGGTTGAGATATTTCTGTCTAGCCAAAGTGCTTGACGGGCAGACATTGATATCCCTAAGGGGTAGCGGCTAACATGGCTGAGGAAGTTCTCGGGGAATAAATTCAACGTGTACAAGAAGGCCTATTGAGATATAGAAACATAGAAACCCTTGAGGTGGCTTTGCAATGATGGGTGAATGTTGTGTTTTGCTTCACTCTCAGAAACTGAAGTTGCTACAGCATGATCATTGGTTACCGTGTATCCTACAACAGGTCATAAGATATTCAGCGAAAAGCGACAGCTCATATTATTGAGCTTTTTCTTACGAAAATTTCAATTTATGATCGTTACATGCGTTTTTTTTTTATAAATGTCAATCTTCACAGGAGACGCAGACAGGCTCAGGCAACAAAACAACTTGGTGAAGTTAAGGAAAAGATCTTTGATTGTGTTAAATTACCAACGGAATTACCGTAACTAATTGCAAAATGTATGTGACAAAAACCTCAACTTTCCCATGTGAACCAAACAGCAGTCTCCTGGCCGAGAGATCTGTTTGTTGGACCCGTGCCCCTCCATTGCCTATGTGTGCTTTCTGGTCTTTATACTTCCTCTCTCAAGATTTCGTGGGTTAAATACAAAGTCGTTTTGTGGGACATCGAGAAACTACCGCGCCTTTCGGGTTTTCTGAGCTTTTGCTACGAATGCCGGATTCCTGATGGCCGATATCCTCTGCACCTAATGGGTATTTGTGCCATTCTTGCAACTATGAAAGTCTACACCTGTATTTTCAGGTATTTGTTTTCTAATAGATGATGAAGACTTCTCATGAGGACGGTTGCATGAGCATTCATCTTTGATGTCCATTTCCCGGCCTTTGCAGAGGGTCTTTGCCGCAGAATTAGAGTTTCCAAATTGTTCTGAAAGCAGTCTTTTTCCTGCCTGTTCAGTAACCGTGGCTGTCAGTTCTCATGAACGGTTGAGTTCTTTCCCGGTCTTTCCAACATAAACAAGTGAAGCAGAGCAAAATAAAGGCCTATCTACCTAGTGATTATTGCTTGGAGAGACCGACCAGACACCAGGTTCAGGGAGGAGTGAACAAACAACCCTTCATGAATCAGATAAAAGATTTAATCACTGCAATCCTAGTTATTCGGTTAATTTATAGACGTAAAACATTGAAAGTTGAGCTCTCAAAGACACCCAGGCCAAATCTCCCCATCGCAGGCCATCAGGACTCCGGTACAACCACCAACGGCAATGCAACATGAGTCAATAGGACGGAGGGAAATTCCACGTCAGAGTGTTTCTCAAAGATACCGCCTTGTCCACAGCTTGCCTCTGTAATTGAATTAGGAAGTGGTGGGAATCTAAAGAGCTGGAGAGAGGTTTGTAAGTAAACAGACGTGGCCTTTTAATCTCTGCCTCTGTTTGAAGTGGATAACCCCCTCAAAGTCCTTTTATGAGGTGTACTTCTCTCGGTGTTGTGCTGCGGAGGCTTGAGTTTCACAAGGAGGGTTAGTTGGTTTATTTTAGGACGAGGCAATGGAGGTGGAGGCTGATGTGAGGAGGAGAACAAAACAGTTTTGGGCGATGCAAGCGGGAGGTGAAAGCTGAGAAGAACGTGGTGTTCCGGAGAGAAGAGAAGAGATAGGGAGAAGTCAGACAGGGTTTAAGTCAAAGTGGGTTGTAACAGTTTGTTTAGGTGGCCAAAGGCTCCCCAGGGTCAGGGTCAGAGCTGATGCTGGGAATCTGGGATGCAATGCAGAGAGAAAACACTAAAGCAACCACTATATGTAATACACACCGCTTGGCATCTTTAACTGATATTGTTATTTGTTTAATCGTCTAATTTGGGGAATTTACCTAAAACTAAGATTGGTTGTGTTTTGTGAGCAGAGGGGTATTTAGAACTCACAGTTTGGATTGTATCAGAGTTTCTGACTAATGGATGGAATGAGGATGAATAAATAAGTAAAACCTTTAGAGATGCCCGAAAAGACGTAAATGATCCATATCGAAACCGATACAGATCATTTCTGTTTTATTTCATTAAACAGCTGGTATTCAATTCAATTCAGTTCATTTGTATAGCCCAATTTCACAAATTACCAATTTATTGGTATACCAGCCTATTTCTTTTGACTGCATTTAAGTCGGTATGAAATATACCTTTATTTTGTTATCGTCATCTATATGGTATTTTGCATAAAAAAAAAAACACTATTAAAAAATATTAAATTAGCGAAGAGTATCTGTTGCTGTGAAAACAACTGTATTCATATTTTTTTTGCCTGAAACAAAATGTACAAGTAATTCATATATTAATTCTAACATTATAATTAAGTGTCCATTACTCGTTTTTAATAGTTAACGCAAAAAATATCACTCGACAGAACATCCGTATGCTGGATGTTTGCTCTGGTTATGCCAACTTTACTGATTTCAACGTGGTGTTGTTGTTGACAGTGTTTCTTCATCAGGTATCAGCAACTACGAGCTGGAAGTTGTAATTCCACAGTTCGAGTAAAATGTGCCAACGTTAAGTGAACGAGATTCATGCGGTACGGTAGCATCTTTACCAACGAGACAAGTTTTCCACCGCAACTACAAAGCCACATCATCGTCCCCAAATCAATTTCCAGGGTTTCACGAACAAATGAGAGGCCATGTTTACTGCGTCCGTAGCTTGAAGTGATGCATTTGAATAGCGAATGAGTTCCGAGTGACAGTAATTTGTGTGTTACAGTCGTGCCAGCCTGTGGTGTTCAGAGAATGAGTCACTGATGGGCTAGGCTCGGAAATAAGATACTCAAATGTGTTTAGTCTGTCCTCGTTATCAGGAATTAATGGACACTGAAAGCGATATCGAATCACAGAACCAATACCGTGAAATAATATCTGATAACAGACAGATAGAAACAGACGGGTGAAAACAAAACCTCTTTCGCAGTGGAGAGACTCATTAAGGGGACATCGGATTGAGGGAAGGTTTTTTTAAACGGAACAGATGAGGACATTAATTTCAATAAGTTGTCTCGTTAATTCTTAAGAGCCCTCAACGTTTAACGTAGGATGGAGATTCCCAGCTTGGCAAGAGTTGTGAGTTTATTATCTCCAGTGGCACTGACAGAGGTAGGTTTTATACATCAGAACCAAACAGCTGAAATAAGCTGGTGATCACATGGCTGTATTAATGTGAGAAGCGGCAGTATTTTTTTAAACATGTATAATTTGAAAAATAGGTTGATACTTAATTAGATTTTCTCGGCGCTCAGACACATTGGGGTTCCATTGTGGAAAGCATGACTGCGTTAGGTTAATATCAACAATTACTCTGCACCAATAGACATTCTCTCCTCGACACGAACCCCAAACTGTTTCCATTTTTGTTTAAATAATTTGTCTCGAGATTATTATGGCTTGGCAAAATACAAAGCATCTATTACAGGGATCTCTCTCTCTCTCTCTCTCTCTCTCTTTCTCTCTCTCTTACTGCTTAGTAGACCCTCCTTAGTGTGAGGTCCTAAAGCTCCCCCAAGCCACATGGAGAATTTATGACAGAGGACTCAAGCTGCATACCTTAGATCTCTCTTCAAACAGATCCATCTCTACATGCTCTATAAATCAACCTGATGAGGGGATGAAAAAAAAAGAGAAAAAAAGTGGGCAATGCGGTGCTTTGCGGAGCTTCTGCAGAAAACCCTGAGTCAAGAATTTCAGTTGCCACGGCAGTCTTGCTAAAATACACACACACACACACACACACACACACACACACACATACATATGACTGTGCCCAGTAACCAGGGGCGATGCATTGACCCCGACTTGCAGCTCATGGGCACAAGGCTAGATGGCGCAGTCGTGCATTTCAAAAGCCAACAACAGGGCTTTGTGCCAAGAAAGCCACTGATGACGCCAGTGAGGCCTCTCAGGTATCAACGCTGTTTTTCATCCCCGCTGCACGGAGAAATAGTGGGGAAATAATCATTTAACTTGTAAGAGCTAAGAAGCAGATTGACAAAGCCAGGGCCCCGGCGTAAGCGTGTCTGACGGGAGGGTGGACGTCATGCAAGAGAATAAAAGCTGGGGTCACCCTGCAGAGTCTGCCGCTGTACATTCAGCCTGTGTGGCTTGTGAGGTCGGCCTCGACGGTTCCTGCTCGGTTGCCAAGCTGGCGAAGCCAAGCTAAACAGCCCGATGCTCCACCGTCACACACACGCATTGCTCCCAGTCTTAATTTAGACTTTATTTTGATTTTCTCCTGAATCTGTGGGTGTTGGATCCCATTGCAACTGTTTGACGCAGCCAGGCTCAGCTGTTCCCTTTACCTTGTTATTTTTCATTACTCTACTACTGAGTGTGTTTGTGTGTTTGTGTGTTAGTGTGTGTGTGTGGGTGTGTGTGTCTGTTTGTTGCATCCATATCACCTGCACTTCCACCCTCCGATGGAATGCACCTTCGCTCCAAGACGTAATTTTTTCTATTGAATCGAACAAAAAAAAACGGAAGTGTGTGTGTGTGTGTGTGTGTTCGTAAGAAAAAAAAGGAAAAAAAAGAGTCGCCTACAGTAAGTGGCGTGGGGCTTAAAGTGAACCGGTCCCTCAAGTGTTACTGCGAGTGTCAGCCAAAGGAGAGAGGTGAAACTCAAGGAGGTGCTTTAGCGAAATCGCATATATGCTTGGTGATAAGCTAATACACACACACACACACATACACACACACGCACACACACACACACACACACACACACACACACACACACACACACACAGGGGAGAGAGACTCATTAAGGAGGTCATAAATCACAGGGAGCAGTGCCAAAAGGCAATCACTCTCCCACTGTCTAAACACTGCTCTCACTCAGCCTTATTAGCAGGAGTCCAGCTCTCACTCAGACTGGCGATATTAGCCTCCTCACTAAAGATAATCACAAGAGATGACATTATGGTTGCCAGGTACCAAGACAACTCTGGGGAAAAGTCATGGTTCATGGGAGGTAGACGATAGCGATCTTACCATCTGCTCTTCGCGGCCGCGTTCTGCGTATTACACAGGAATATAAACGCTGAATGATTTTTGTGTCACGGCAGCGTAACACCAGAAATCTATAAATCCACTAGTAATGCTGTGTATTAAGTTCTTCGTAACCACGAGATAGTTTGAAACTCAGTTTGTAAGGTCAATACACCGCATGGCACCGTAATGATGTGTATACAAGTGGCTCTTATTTCCGCCAAACTTGCATTCTTTCTGCTGACCAGCAGGGGGCGACTCCTCTGGTTGCAAAAAAAGAAGTCAAGTTGTATAGAAGTCTATGAGAAAATGACCCTTCTTCTCACTTGATTTATTTCCTCAGTTAAAACATTGTAAATTTGAGTTTATGTTCTCAATCTCTGGTTTTAAGTTGTCTTCAATACAGTATGATGTCCATTGTGTAAAGTAAGGAGGAGTTTGAAGGCGGGCTCACTTTGATTGGCAGGCCGCTGCGAGAACCGTATATGGCATCTCTACGTTACTCCTCCGCATTCCAGTTATGCTAACTTCTATTTTATCGGTTGCAAATAAATTACATCGATGAAATTTTCAAAGGTTTCATAACAGCAGTCCACAAACCAATGGATGACATCATGACAACTACCTCCACTTCTTAGATCCAGTATGTGTGTATATCAGCGCAGCTTCATACAACCAAAGCAAGCAAGAGAGTAAACAGGAAGTCACCGCAGCATCATCAAGGTGTGCTTTCAAAATAGAACTGACAAGTAATAAACTTAAAGGAATGCTTTGCCTTAAAATAACTTAGTATGCGTATTTATCACATGCCTCCGCAGTGATGGGAGATTTTTTTTAAAAAGGAGAAAGGTCTGTAATTATTCAATTGAAGTTACGATGTCAAAACATCCGTTGGCGAATTCCCACACAACTCGTGCTGTATAAACTAATAAGTCTTATTTATTCAGTGGTGTGCTTCCAAGGCCGAACTTGGCAGTTAGAGAAGTTACCTTTTCCTTCCTCTCAGTGTTTTTGTCATGTGAAGAAAAAAATCCCTCAAAATCTAAACTCAAATATAGAGAGAGATTTTTATACAATTCAATGGAGATGTACTTTATCTGTTGATGATTCATTAGGTTCAAGATCAATACCAGACTCATGTTTTTTTAAATGTTAAGATTCCTGGCTTTTCCTATTAACTTTCCAACCACGTAATCTGTTAAGGAACAAAAGCCTCACTGTTAAATTTTTACTTCATTATGTCAGTGACCTTTCTCGGAGTGTGTGAGGCCACCGCTGTTTTCTCAAGAGAGTTCCAGACACAATACAAACAAACATAAAGTTGCAGACAAACAACCCACTATAAACTGCAAAGAGGTTTGATTACCGCTTGGCCGACTTAATGGGGTGTGTAACGTTTTGGTAAACCATTATTGTGTGATTGCTGCTACTGTACTACCCAGTGACTGTTAAATCAACCTGTTTCCTCTTCTTTATCACCCGCTGTTGTTGGCCCTCAATCACCATGGATACACTGGCATCAATTTAGAATCTTGACATCATAGGGTTAATAGGTCAGTAGGGTGTAGCTCAATAACTTCCCTTGAACATTTCCAATAAGCAGACACATTGTAGTCCAACAGATTAAAAAAAAAGACTCAATATAAATCAATAGTTTTCTCTATAACTCAATACTGTGTACAGAATATGCAGATCTCCCTTCTTTCGAATAATCGGAATCGGTCGATTTAATCTCAAATTTCTCAACGTTCCCGTCGATTCAATATTTGAAATTCTCGAAACTTACCTTATAAGTTGGGGGAAATGATATTACTTAGCCCCAAAGACGGGGACATTGGAACTCCAATCTGGTGTTGCATAAGAGTCATGCTGAAAGAACAAACAACTCCAACTGGCCCAAGTCCTTAACTTAATTACATTAAAAACTAAAAAAGGAACTATTTATTTCATATCCACATCACAGCAAAAATGATAATCACTGACATGTTTTAAAAAACACATTTTGGTGGGACGTGGTGTAACGCCTGACGTGGTTAAAGCAGATGGAGTAGAATTGTGAAATGGCTAGACCATCCAACCCTGGTCTGGTCACTGAGAGTTCAGGGTCAATTGAAGCCTTTCGATGATGGGGAGGATTCGGACTTTCGTCACTTCTAGTGCCACTTCCAGTAAAGTAATGAGAGCTTTGCCAGCAGGCGGCAACCACAATTGTTGAATCAAATTAACCCACTTATCTTTTGATTTATTCTTTTAATTAACATTGTGAACATGAGTTTATAGTATATATTTCTAGTTGCAAATCTATTTTGAATACAGGATGATGATCATTTCGTAAATTATCATCCATTTTCGACAATAAAGCATAGTGTGCTTTAGGGCGGGCTGACTGTGATTGGCAAGTCGTGGATACTAGTATACAGCGTCTCTACGTCACTCCTCCACATTCTCAATATAGTAACTTCTGTTGATTGGTTGCAAAAAAACAAACACGGCTACGGCTGTAATCCAAGACACCGACAGCGAACTCAAGGGCTCAAAACAGCGGTGCACAAACCAATGGGCGATGTCATCATGACTACGTCCACTTTCAAAAGATCCAGTCAATGATTATTAGGCTAGGAACAGAACAGCGAAGCCCGTGTACAGGCAAGGTGGCTCTTTTGTTGTTCCATTGTTCGTATCGCCAATGGGAAATGTGGTTTGGTACATACTGATACACGGTCTGAAATCTAAGTTAGTGAGGCCTCCCTGAAAAGGACTTATAACAATGTTATAACTGTGGATTTTAGGCAGTTGGTCAGAACTTGGACTCTTGTGATGGGCAATAAATAGATCAATTGATACATTATTACATTAGTACATGTCATTTAACAGACACTTTTATCCAAAGCGACTTCTTGTTGGTCTGAGTTTGTACTCTTGGTTGAGTGGATTCAACCAAGAGTACAAACTCAAACAAACAAGAACACAGGAAGTAAAATTTCTTCAAGATAGTTAAACTACAAAAGTACCATAAGTAAGTGCAATTTAAGATCCACTGAAGTGCAAATTTATTTTTCAATTCAGATATAGTCGTACATTGAGAGAAAAATCGTCAGATTAGCCCAATGTATTGCATCACTGCACTAGAAACCCCTCTGTGAGGTAGTTAAAGGTAAATGCATTGACGGCACCACGCACAGGCTGCCACTGCCTCTGTCCTCATTGACACAAGCCCACAGCAACCAGCCTGTGCTCGGAGCCTGGGAATGAGAGGCTGTATAAATAGCCTCACAGCGAGTCAGAAGCAACACCCGGAGCAACCCGACGCACTGATAACACGCACGCACACACAGCGGCTCCGATGGGAAACTATCACAATTTAGTGCAAACTGTAAAACAGTCAACGCTGCAAGGGTGGAAATCAGACTCATTCTCTATCCGTCGAAGGGGGGTTCTGGACATTTTTGGGAAATTTTGTGTGTGTGTGTGTGTGTGTGTGTGTGTGTGTGTGTGTGTATGTGGGAGCAATGCATACAGTGTGAATCTGCAGTGCACATCAAACAAATAAACACTTCTGTTATCTCTGCTGTGCGGGAGCTCCTCATGGTCGTTTCCGTGTGGTCGCCAGGATATTAATCGCTGTATGGAGAGTGTTTTCTGAAGGAGTACCTGCTGGAGTGGCTTCCCTGGAAGGAAGTGACGTGTTAGATGGAAAGTGTAAGTGTGTATAGCCTCAGAGGGAATTTGTGACGTGTGTTCTTGTGCGTTTTCTTCTTCTGCAGGGTGTCAGCTACTTGGAACCAAACCTCCGTTATCTGAAGATCACAGTGAAAGTTGTAGCAAACAGAACAAGACATTGTCGCCCACGACGAGGGAGAGGTTTGACAGAGATGAGGTTTGTTTGTAGGCCAAGTTAGGGTAGGAAGGAACTTAGCGTCACATTAGTTCCCCAGGACAAAAACAATTGGATTTTGGCTTATTGCTGGAAAATAAGCTCTGTTGAAAACAGTTTTTGTTGAGCAACATAATCTCTTCAAATGAACACCACTTTTTTTATGTAGACTCTCATGTTAACCTGCACATACTGGCAATGCAGGGATATTACTGCAGCTGTAGGGACTGTAGTTAATTGTCAGTGGTTCGGGTCATGCAAAGTACCATTCTGATTTATAGAGGGTGTGTGAAATAATAAATGATTAATAATGAAAAATATGAAATGCAACTTGAAAAAATTCACCAGCGGTATATTTACTGCCGTAGAAAGAAACGTTTAAATGTTCTTATTATTTCAGGCATCTTACCAAGAAGCCAATTCATGTTAGACGAGGGAATAGGGTTTATGGGTTTTAAGACTAATTATTGCCGCATTCTATACAGATGATTTTTTTGGGGTGTAGAAAACGAGAGCAACATAAAAAATTAAGAGCAAAGGGAAAATATCACTCTCGTTCACCCTAAAGCTGAAGGAGATAAAGAGTTAAGGAAGCCAGAGAATCGGATCTCAATGGAAAAATGCTGGTAGGTGGAACTCAGTCCAAGATTCCTCAAATGCTGTCAATAGATTGGAGCATGTAGAAACTAGACGACTGAGGCAAGACTCCATTCCATCACATATTTCAATACTTATCGAGAGACGCATACTTTAACAGTGTCAAATGGTCGTTGTTGCAGGTGAAAGAGTCAGGCAGGATTTAACATTGACACGTTAAACCCTAAATGACTGCTTGACCTCAGCCATGGGAGGGTATACACTGCAGTGCATTGGGTAACGCACAGACACACACACATTGTGTCAGAATTCCATCACCAGGGACGACCACATCGTCAGGTAAAGGCAGTGTGTGCCATCCTATAATTCATGAATTGTGACTTGTTTCTACAAACAAACTAAGGCTTGACCTTTGTGACAACAGGACAAACATCCAAAAGGAAAACATGGCATGTAAAGAATTGTGTGTGTGTGTGTGTGTGTGTGTGTGTGTGTTTGTGTGTGTGTGTTCCTGATGTTGTGGGGACACGTGTACACTATGACATTGTGGGGACTTGTCTTTCTTTTGGGGACGTCCTCACAACGTAACTGATGGCATACATTAAGTTAAGTTTGAGGAATAGGATTAAGCCAGAGGTTTTGTTACGGTTTTGTCTCAAGGAAAAGATTGCAACTCGACAAATTGTCTCCAAAAAGTGATGGACATTTTAAAATCCATCCATTATCATGCTCTTTGGAGCTAAACTTAGGTACAGTCATCGGAATTATCCATCTGGCGTACGGCCGGTTTAATCTGACCTAAAGGTCGCATAGCGATTGTGTTAAAACATTCTGTATTGTGAGAAATTATTGTTGACGTTCCTTTGGACTGAGTCAAATAAAATATAAAATCTGCCAAATCAGTTTTTACAGCAGTATGAAGCAAATTGTTCATGTAGAAAACAACTTTGACACATGAGACTAGAACTAAACGATACAATTGTCTTTAAGATGGTCCCGATGTCAGATTAGGTCCTTGTGGTCAAAATACATCTGGGAGCAATCTGTCATATCTTGCCTTCTTTCATAACTTGTATAATGTGCCAAACGGATAAAAAAAAATATTAGAATGAGGTCAGGCTTACACATAACATCTAGATACACTAGGCTGTGTCGCAATATACAATGTATATCTCAATATTGTTACTATTTGATGAACCATTGGATGTGCATGTTTATTCAAGAGAATTCAAGGAACATTTTGAAGTCTTTTTCGGGAATGTTTTCTTCTCAAGTTTGACTAATTATTCACCTGATTAAAAATTCTTCTCAATATAGCTATTTACTGCAAGCAAGCAATACATCGATCTTCATATTGAACATTTTGCCCACCACCAGGATGAAGCAGGAGGGGCCTTATGACGGATTTCCGGGTTCAATAATGCCAATGGTTGTCGTTTGAATGTTCACGAGATTTAACTCTCCGGTTCTCTGTAGGCAAATTGTTAAATTTAAGATATTTTTAATTCTATTTCACACATTTCAGCAAGATGTAGGAACATCTTTTACCTCCAAGGCATTGATTTGGCATAAAGCATCACCATCAGTGTCCTGTCTGCAACTCACGTTGCAGGATATCCGCAACATCGGTTTTACAGCCACGAACATTCAAAAGTTTCCACGTGTTGCTTTTAACGGGGAAATCAAACTGAGAACAAACACATGTGTTTTACTAGAAATAAACAATAATATCTCTGTTGCTCATTAAGGGTCAACATATGTGTGAAATTCCACACATAATTCAGCATCGGCATCGGGATCGGCGTGATAGCGAGCTGCAGCCTGGTATGTGTCGGGAGTGCGGATGTTGAGGAGGATACTGAGGAGCTTTAAGGTGCTTTCACTCCTCCTTTTCTCCGTGCTCGCCACCTCCGTCTCTGTCCAATCCGCCTTTCTTTTCCCCGGTGACTTTTTTTGTGTGGAGACAATAGGATCCAGCTGTGAGGTTGTAAAACCCTCTGGAATGTCACTGAGGAGGCAGCGCGGCCTGCAAATGGCTTCAATTAGCCTGTCACATGCTAATAAAGCTAGTTAAATAGAAAAGAGAGGGACAGCTAGCCAAGTGAGCGCACACTTGCTCGTAAATACAGAGAGAAGGCGTTGCGTCCCGATGAGCGCTCCGGTCGGAGGATACATCCGCTTGTGTGTGTGTGTGTGTGTGTGTTTATGTCGTGTCTGCATGTGTACATGTAGAAGGGAACACTTCCCAGAGAAGGAAGGGAAGGGTTTACAGATCGCACAAAAAACACATGTCCAGACAGAAACACACTCCTACCAAAACCTAATATGTACAAACCAAAACCTGTGGACAGTTTTCGCGTATAAACCTGTATATTATGTAAACTTTGATGTTAACCTGCACCGATGCGGCTATATTACCGCAGCTATAGGCACTGTGGTCAATCAGAAGTTCAGGTCATACAAATTAACATTTTGATTTATAGTAGAGGGTGGGCTAAATATGACATGATTAATGGGACATTTTAATTAGAAACAAGTTGGTCACACCCAGACCGTACAATAGGGGTCCAATTATTATTTAAATAGTGGTTAAAACCAGGACATTTGCGTGTTTCGCAGTTATCTGCCGGGACCGTGGACACGACGGGATGATTGCGGACCGAGACATCTGGTCACTGTAACATACACACATATGCAGACAATTAGTATGAACACACGGTGACGGTGCCAAAGTGTGTGGTGTCAGTGGGATGACCCGGTTCCTGTTTTCACTCCCGTAGCACTCGACTTCCACGTCCGTGTTGTCCGCCGTCTGAAACACACAACGCTGACAGCTCTCACTGACAAAACACCCTGATCGCAAACTCCATCTTCATCATCCCCCCGACGCAAACTACACACACATTCTGATCGTCCACGTCTGGGACGTCTGTGCGTGTGCATGCCTCAACTTATCAAAAAGAGGGTGAGTTTTGTTTCAACGCCTTCAAATTAATTAAAGAGCCTTCCCCAGATGTATGTTACGTTGTTACTTACTTTTAAATTAGATTCATTAGTGATTGATGTTTTATTTTGCTCCAAAAACACCTTTCTTTATTGAAAATAACACTTTTTTTTAATTGATGTTCGTGTTCCCTGTTAACACAAACCTTCTTATGGATACCATAGAGCTCAATGTTTTCTGAACCGCAGGAAAAACTTCATTTTAAAGTATTTTATACTATACTATACTATTATACCATACATTTTTATATTTTATAGAGTTTTATACACCAACAAATATGGATTGAAGCAGGATATTTTGTTGAATAAAATCATGTAGTTAATTTGGTTACATCTAAAAAAAATTACCATGAATGTTGACGTTTGGACTTTAAAACTGAATTGTTGGAAATGATACCACTCAGACACAGGAACAATACACAAATGCATTCTGGGTCGGCCTTGTTCGGGCATGCTTCCAACTCACCGTGTGAGCAGTAATATAAAAAAACGGTATGGGGAAAGTTCAAAATCTGCATTGACGTTTACCTCACTGAAGCAGTCTAGATTTAGAGCTGTAGTCATGTTATGTAAACTCTAAAAGAACAAAAGATAAGTGGTTGTCAAATATCCTCCATTAAATAAGTTTGGGGAGGCAGTAACAAAGGAATAATCTTGCTCTTTTTTTCTCTCCTTTTGTTTTGCCCTGCCTTGTCTGGAATGGAAACAGGAAGTAGGGAGTATCCTGCGTGCCGTCTTCCCACAACCAATTGGTTCCCATTGTCATGCCCGATGACATCATCGGGAGTTTCACCGACGCCGTCTGCTGCGCGGCAGTCGGCAGAGCGTTCGTGAAGAAGGTACACAATTACTTCTCAGGACACCTCGAGATGAACGGGTGATGTTTGCGACAACGTCACATAGCCATGTGGGCGTGGCCTCCAGTACATTACATATCAGTACCAACTAAATGTAGTAATAATACTACAGTTGTTGTATTCGTTCCTGCATACCTTGTAGATCACTATTTGGGGTATTTCCCTCTCTACTATGATCTGCAAGTCAGGTCTTGGCTTTTTGGTTGGATGGTCACCAGGTTCGGCTTTGTATGGTTTCATTTCCATCCGTAAATGTTTTAATTCATCATAGATATGGGTTGCCACTGTTCGTGTTTTGTTTCACAGCTTCAGAATTTCTTCTTTTATCAGAAAAAAGCTGATCAGAACTCAAACATTTACAGAACAAACAGGACTGGTTGATTTATAATATGTGATATCTGGTCAGCGTACTACTTTTGCTGTTTCTGCATAGGTCTTTGCTTTTGGAGTACTGTCATTACATTCACTAGTAGTCATTTCTTAAATCTGTATAAATACGCTAGGGTTATTGTAGTATTGTTCAGTCAACTATAGATGTTTTTTTGTGTGTTTCAGTTTCAGTTAACAAAGATGTTCAGTTTACACATTTCACATTTCAGCATGCTTGTATTTCCCATAAATGTGGCAACTGTGACTTTGGGTCATGACATTTCCACTCATCAAAACAAGGATATGACAAAACAACCTAAATCAGGGCAAGCTGTGCAAGTTTCCAAATAAACCTTCTTTTCTCATGATCACTTCAAGATCATCCAGAGTGCACGACCCATACAGTCACAATGGCCACATGAACGGGAAATTGAGCAGGTTAATTAATTGATTACATTTCCTTTACACTCTTAAATCATCACGCCAAACGCCATATCATAATTTTTTCTAAGAAAATGTTATATTGAGTTGAATCGATTTGATGGAATTTGTACAAATCTCTAGTGACTATAATTCAGTTTACACATTGTGCTACGAACAGGCCGTACTTTGACTAAATCCGAGCCAATAATGTCACACTCTTGCACTCAATGTGCATGGTGACTGAACAAACTACCCACTGTAACAGGGGGATGTGTGGAATATGAGTGGAATGTTTCTGCAAATAACTTTTATTATTTGTTCCCTGTCAGATGCAATGAAACGCAAACAGGCACTCTGGATCGGGTACGCGGATTGACACATCCATCAGGCTTGACCATGCACAGATGGAGATGGAGGATGAGCGATATTTTCCCGGATCAGGGAGTACGACACACGTCCCTCTGGAAGCAGTACGCTCATCGGGAGCGGGACGGGACATTTATACTTGTCACTGAGATCGAGGCGTCGTGATATCTTAGCGTCCCTTCTCCCTCGCTCGCGTTTGCGCTCTCTCAGGCCCCGACTTGTCCGTCGATGTGTTGCTTGGCGAGTGGCGCTGTGCAGATAGACTGATTGCAGAATCGCGCTATGATAAACAACGCTAATGAACTGAGAGGTTACAGAGTGCACGCAACCTGGGCTAAGCGGAGGAGACGAGGAAGCGAGGACAGGGTGACATTCATTCTATCGTCGGGTCTCACGGATGGTCTGCAGCTTTTCATAAATAAATCTCCGCTGCTCTGACGCTGATTGATATGAATGATTAGTGACTCGGTAAGGCGAGGAAACATTTCTCACGATACAGAGAGGCTTTTTATGCTTCCGAGTTGGGCTAAATGGGATGTGATAGTTTGCGTTTGCTCAGTAACAAGACGACCTGTTTGTATGAATTGCCGCTGCATGTGCACTGCTCCATTTGAGTCTTTCTGTCAGTTCACTTACAACAATGTTTGTTCAACCGTCAATCTCATCCGTCACCGTTTCCCGTCTTATTTTTCATGAACATAGCGAGGTAGCTAACTCGCAATAAAAAGGAAAATGATGCATCCCTGGTGAAAGTGGAAGTCCTATGCGTTGATTTCCAAAGTCTGCAAGAAAGCATTGAATTGGCAAGTTTAAATCAAATGATGTTATGTCAAGGCCACATTAGAAAAGTTCAATCGATTGAACTGCGCTTTAACCCCGCGGAGGACTCGACTGCTCAAGAAGTCTTGATAAATTATAGACAGGAATCCTAGACTCTATATAAGAAGTGGATGTAGTCATTGTGACTCCACCCATTGGTTTGTGGACTGCAGGTTTGAAGCCTCAGGTTAGGCAATCTTTCCGTCGCCATCTTGGATGTTGCATCGTCATGTTGTTTTTTCTGCAAACAAATAACGCAAAATACTATATTAGGAATGCAGATGAGTGACGTAGAGACAGCATATACGGCTCTGGTAGTGGAGAGCTATCAATCACCCACCCTAAAGCATACCTGGCTTTATGGTCTATTTTGCTCTCAATGGACCAGAACCTACTAAAATGAATATCATGATGTATTGAAGAAGACTTGGAATTAGAGTTTGAAACCATAAACTCATGTTCACAATGTTTACTTGGGGAATAAATCATTTTCTAAGAGACTTATATAGAATCAGACTTATTTTTGCAACCGGGGGAGTCGCCCCCTGATGGTCAGCAGAGAGAATGCAAGTGGCTTTACTCGGCAGAATCCGGGGTTACCAAGATTCATCTATGAGAGTATTATATAAACTTATTGAGGCTTATAACCTCATACTATTTATAGTATGAAATCTAACCATTATACAGTATAATACTTTTAATACAAGCAAGTATTACGCATAACATTGACGTCATACTTCAAGAATAATGTCAATAAATTCTCCTGTGCAAATACGCTGCATGAAAAAGAGAGTTGGGGAGGTCCAATACAAACCATGAGCTCAGCCATGCTTTGACAATCTTGAAGTGTCAATTAACACCAATGGTTAATCATGATCCACCGAAAATTGACTGACACCTGGGCTTGGAGATGCACATTTCTTACACAAGTGCTTTGCCCTGGGAGTCCGGGGAGATTGGGAAACCTTTCAGAGTTGTGCTCACATTGCGGCAAAATCCTTTATTCTCCAGTGTTTCTCAGAGTCCTTTTCAACAAATCCATTAGGACAGGGCGCCACAGGGTTTTCCTGTCTCAGCGTCGGCACACAGATGGCTTGGCCCGGTTTTCAGACATGCAAACACACACATTATGTTTGGCTTGTACAGGTACTGATGATCCAGACCCAGCAGGGGTCTCAGGCTGTTTGGACAGGGAGACTCCTTGGAGTGGACAAGGCAGGTCAGAGGGGGAAGATCAATGGAGAGGAACTGACAGGAGAGGATAATTTGTCATGGGGGGAGAAGGCCATAAGACTGACTGACTCATATAACCAACATAAACCCTAAATACCACCAAGTCATGAAAATAAAGTCCAGCCTATGTTTTTCATAAAAGTGACTGGTCTCATGAATCCATCAGACCTGATGTAGAGCAGTTGGGTTTTATTATAGATTCTGGGAAAATACTACTGTAAATCATTCACAACTTGAGCCACGTCAATGTTTTAAATATTAAACATAAGTAAGTACTTTTTTTCTCCCTTAACAGTTTATGTAATAATGTCTTTACAACTGGGTCCAGTTCTACTGACAGGAAAAACACAAACATATTAATAACAAATGCTAAAAAAGAAAAAGACAACTAAGATAATCAGCAACTCTGTGCCATCATGTAGATTTTAAAGCCACTAAACACACTGAACGGATAAACAAGCTTTTCTTCGTCATTGATTTACAGCCTGATGAAGATGAGCATGCACTGAACCTGCCGTTCGGCTGAAAAGGCTTCATGGAGGTAGCCGGACGCTTCTTTAGTGAGGCCAGAGGTTGAGGTGGCTTTCTTCACCATCATCATCCTCAGGTGGACTGAGAAGACGACGTCCGTGGTGGTGAAAGTGGACGAGTACGTGCTGGAGGAGCTGGTCGTCCATCGGCTCGCCCTACCCCAACCGCAACGATTTGTAATATTGATCCACCCAAGCTGTCAGATATCAAGTACACATATATTTTCAACACATTGTATGACACCTTAATTTAATTCTGTTATAGTATAAACCTATAAAATATATCTTTACCAAGTTTCTCTTCGCACTAAACATCCGGCTTGACCTGCATTCCTCAGCCTAAACTTCCTGATCTGATAATCATGTATCCGTCTGATTCTGTACACTACTATGGCATAAATACAAAATAAAAGTGACTTTATCTATTAAGTAGTAGTGACTTTTTTATTCTACCCTGTTCGTGAAATAAGGCCAGACATGTCACAACAAGTGTAACGTGTGTCTCTATGTGACATGTGTAATATGTGTATGTGTGTAATGTGAAATGTTTGTACATTTGTAATATGTGTATACGTGTAATGTGTGTACATGTGTGTACATGTGTAATGTGTGTCTCTATGTGACATGTGTAATATGTGTATGTGTGTAATGTGTAATGTTTGTACATTTGTAATATGTGTATACGTGTAATGTGTGTACATGTGTGTACATGTGTAATGTGTGTCTCTATGTGACATGTGTAATACGTGTACGTGTGTAATACTTGGACATGTGTAATGGGTGTACATGTATACTGTGTGTACATGTGTATTGTGTGTACATGTGTAATGTGTGTACATGTATAATGTGTTTACAAGTGTAACGTGTGTCTCTATGTGACATGTGTAATATGTGTACGTGTGTAATTTGTGTACATGTGTACTATGTACTGGGGCGGCTGTAGCTCAGTGGGGTAAGGGGGTCGTCCTGCAACCCCAAGGTCATAGGTACGATCCCCATTAGTTGCAAGTCGAGTCGACTCACTAACTAACCAACCCACTCACCTCCTTCCTCTCAGCCTCGCCTCCTTTCTCCCGCCCTCTCATCCTCGCCTCCTTCCAAAAGACCGCCTTCTTCTTCCTGGCCTCTAAAAAATGTAAAAAGCCATTTCCGAACCTGATCGGGTCCTACTTATAGACTTAAAATAATAAGTGACGAGTTTGATTGAGCATCTCAGAGTGCCTGATGTTATTGCAAGAGTGGAGAGGAACTTCAAAATCTTGTGAAATAAATATTTTTTCAGCAAATTTTAAAAATATTTCAGCTTTCACCATTCCAACACATTTTCAGCAGATTTATTGTTGGCTTTTTATCTTGGTATCCAATTGAGTATCGAGCATTGGGTAATTTCTCTGGTTCTGGTTATGACGACTCAATATCTGGTTTCATGACAGCCCTGGCGGGGACCACATAAAATAAAAAAATAAAAAAGGGAAACTACTAGGAAAATAAGCCCTTAACATTTATTGAAGGAGGAAAAATATAAGCTAGTTTGGTTATAACGATTAGAAAAAATTCTGTTTACAAAAAATACACATTATGTCAAATGTTTAAAGGGGAGATATTATGAAAATTCCACTTTTTTAGTGCTTCTATACGTTAATTTGAGTATCTGGCATGTCTCCCAATACAAAAACGCTGAAAAAAAACAACTCACGCAGCTTGTTGTGGTTCCTCTATGTCTGAAACGATATGCTTGAGTGCGTCAATTGGGATCATCAAATGATTCTTGTGGTATTATGACAACAATATGTTACAAACATTACATTAAGACCCCAAGGAACCATACCAACTTCTGAAAAAATGGGCATAATATGTCCCCTTTAACTGCGATGATGTAGAATTTGTAAAATATACTACTGATTTATATAAACTGATTATTTGACAGTGTATGCATAAATTTGAGCTTAATTTTTTACAATATTCTTCCTTAAACCTCCAAACTGTTGATGCGAAGTGTCCAAAGCAGTGGTCACCACCGGTTACCACTTTTGCAAAGGACGATATGTTTGAAAGAGAAAACTGTGAAAGCTTTACTCATATATCATAAAACACATCTGCAGCTGAAGTGGGTTACCTGGTAACAGAGGCAGGAATCCGACGGGACAATGGCAGCATACATGAGAGCGGTGGTTGGTTTAGTGAGGGCTTTTCTCAATGCTCTTTAGTGTCCACTTTAAGTCAGACTGTTATGAGCTTGTCGTGTGGGCTTCGGCCCTGTTGACCTTTATATTCACATAAAATGTCCAACACAAAAGGACAGCTGGGTTTCACACGGGTCACACATGGTCAAAAAAGACGACTCAGGTCCATTCACAAAAAATACCATTCAGGATTTTCACTATATGCCACATGCCATTGGACAAACATAATCATCCATTATCTTGTCCTTAACTTAACTAAGTATTTCACAATCTTTTCCTTGAACCAACTGCAGTAGATCGCTGGAGATCTTGGCACACTCAGCACTTTATTTTCCTGGACACTTTAACCTGCTGGAAACTCACTTTGGTCACTGCCTTGTGTATATATGTTGTATATGTTTCCTTGGTATATTTTGTATTTTAATATCAGTATTTAGTATTGTTATTGTGTTATGAGTTTTATTTATTTAATTAATGCTCTAATGTGCACCCGTTGCTGTGATCCTGAAATGTTCCCTCTGTGGGACTAATAAAGGAATATCTAATCTAATCTTAACTCAACTAAATGTTTCGCAATCCTTTCCAAAAACTAACCAATGACTTTTGTTGAATTTCCCGTGAGACGGAAGTTGTGTGGGTCAGGGATCGAATTTTGGGAAGGGAGACTCGACTTCTTGGTTTTTAATAGTAGAAACAACAATAGTAGAAACAACCTATAAAAATTGATGCGGCCTATATTATTCTTACAACCCTTAACTTTCCATGAGCCAGGGGTATTATGGTGAAACTAACGCGACAACAACAATCTGCCCGATGGCTTTATGGCAACAAGAGGGATTTCTTTCTTTCAGCACCAAATTTTAGTTCCTCACAATGAATTAGTAGAACCTCATGCAAACATCATAAAAACTATGATAGTGACGTAGCGTGTAATGAAATACTAAAAGTATGTGAGCTCTACTTAATCAGCTGGATTCTCCTGCATGCTAAAGGACACTCCAGGCTTATGGTCAGCGAGTTTAACATGACTCCATGGACGGTAGAGAAAAGGATGTATTGTGCCCAAGTCCTGAACAGGCACACTTTTCCCACAGAGCTAAACACACACACACACACACACACACACGTGCACACACACACACACACACACACTCAGTCGTGCACATGGACACACTCTTTTGCTTACGGTTTTCCCACAGTGCTCGGCACTCCCGGGGGAGTAAATTGCAGTAATCCAGGGCAGCGAATTCAGACGCAGCAATTACACAACAGTGAGCAGCTTGGGAACCCACGTACACACGAGCACACACAAACACACACCACTATTGTTGTGACTTACTGTATGCACAGGTTCACGTGCACGGCTTGGAGCGTTGACACATGCCTAAATACTCACGTTTGCTACCCTGTCAGTCTGCCTTTACTCTCTCACATTCATACTTAAATGCACATACAAGAACGCACACGAAAACACACACACACACACGCACACACACGCCGTGCTGAGCAGCCATCCGCCTGTCAACACTGCAGCAAATTAACTGACATCAAACACCGGTGAGCACAGGCTTAGACATGTAGAGGACACAGTCTCACTGGGAGAAAGAGAGGGAAAGGAGCAGGAGGAGGAGGACATGGGGGTGGAAAATAGGTAGAGAGAGGAAATTAGAGAAAGGAGAGGGAGGGCAGGTAGAGAGGCAGGGATGCTAAAGGAGATGAGAAATGCAATGAACACGCCAAACCTAGGAGAGACCGGCCTGTGCAATAACAAGTAGCGGGATATATTAGACAGAAAAGCCCCCGATGGATTTAAAATAAACTATTATAAGACTAATTTGTGTGTCGCCACTGGGACACGATCCGTTTAGTTGTGAGTAACTAATACATGTATTTATTAATTAAAAAGCAAAGGCAGCATTGTGTAGACAGTCAACAGATAGCGTATCATAGAAGTGTTAATGCTAGTAAATGATTTGCTAATGTTCGTTGCTATTGTCAGCTCCACAGGTGTTTACGTAAAAACGTAACATCTTAGAAATGTACAGCTCCTTCCAACCTCCCCGGGTAACGAGTATTAGAACTACACAATATTTAACCACGACTATAGCTCAAAATCCACCTAACATGCCATGGACACAAAGAAAAAAAATGGATCTTTGAGTCTTTGGGGAAGAGTCAGGTAGTTGTCACATCCTACTATATGATTGGCCGGTCTGCTTTCAGAGGCGGGACTTAGCAAAGTCATCACTTCTCCTTTATGGTGATGGAGGCAAATTACACTTTTGCTTGAACAGTAATTTGTAACCATAGTGACCACATATGGGGTAATTGTCAAATGAATCACTTTTTTTTGCAATAGTAAAATAATTAAACATTTCTGACCAACAAGGTTGGATGGCAAACCACATCAGAAAACCAACATTTTATCGAAATTATAAATCCATTTCCTTTGAAATATATGTGACAATGCTATTTTGCTTTTTGGGAATGTTATTTTAAGTGATCGGGCTGCTGAAAAGACACACACTGGTGGTCATATATGCACAGGGCTCTCAAGTTTTGAAGATAGGCAAGCGTGAGACATATCCATCAGCCTCCCCCCCGCAGAACGAAACTTTAGGATATCAGTCTCGCACAATTCCAGGATGCTTTATTTTCATTGGTTGCTTGATTAAATCTTCCCCAGATACAACAGATACGTTTGTTTTCTGATGGGTTATTGTGTAGCCCATTTTTTTTTTTTTTATTCTTTTTAAATTCTTTTTTTTGATTCACATTAAATTAGTGCATAATAGATATTGCATTATGTTGTCACAGCCCAGGCTGGGAAGGCTCCTCCTAACCGTAAACACGTTTCCATCCTACCAGGTGGCCCCTCCGCTATCCACCGCCGCCGTACAGTATGCACGTCGGTGTGTGTTACAGTACAGTACGCCGGGGCTTGGATCCTCTGGGTGAAGACCAACACACACCCACACGGTTCAGCCTCATTAAGCGTAATGACATCAGGTAATGGGGCTGGGGTGCGCTGACAAACTCCCGAACACGAGATGGAGTGTGCGGGAGACAACGAAGGGAGGGCAAAGCTGTTAGCGGTCCCAGCTGCTGCTTCTTATTCAGCTGCACACCGGCACACACACTCGGCGGCCTCCGCCCTGCACCTGCCGTCCAACAGCGGGCCGAGGTTATTGCTGATATAAAAACTAAACTTAACCTACAGCTATACGTCTACAACTCGGGGTGATAAAGTGGTCCGCTAAACCAGTATGAAAACGTGGCCTCGGGAGGAAAGCTGAACAAACAGTTGGCCTGTGGAGGCCCAATGTTGATACTGAGCCTCATTCACGAATATGTGCGAAAAGGAATGTTTTTACTTGGACCCACGCACACGTGAGCCAACAGTGGAAAACAATGTCAATAGTTCTTCACAATGCAGTCTGGTGATTAAAGTTATGTTTTTCGCTTTTTTTTTATTTCGATACTCACCTTATGGCTTCTCGTGTCAGAGAATTAATTCACTTCCTGCCGTTGTAATTCCCGCCAGTGTGATTAGCTACCCCACCCCTGGTCAGTTTCACCTGTCCCGAATTACCCTTCCTCCCTGGTGTAATTAATCTGTGTGCTCCCCTTTGTGTTTCTTTTGTTATAGTTTTTTTACCATGATTCTCGATACCTCGTGCTTTTCATTGAAAAGTCTTCTGTGTACTTGTCTAAGTTTTTGACAATACTTGTACCTTTTTTCTGTGAGCAGTCCTTTTTTTTGGTCCAATTCCAAAGCCAACATCGTTATCAATCAGGCCACTCAGACTGATGTCTCGCTTTAATCCAGGATTCTAGAAGCACAAGCTTTTGCGGCTCACGCTGGCTGTCAATAACAATGGAGAATCATCTCGCACTCTGTTAATGATTTATAATTAATCATTTACAATTTAACTAATGAATACATTGACATAGAAAGCGTTTAAAGGACATTTGAAATGAAAATTGTGAGTTTCAAATATTTTATTTAAGATTTTGTAGGTCCTAAGTGTCCTAAGTGTCAACCTAAGGGTCTCAGACTGTTCTACTGTTAAATTAATTGCCCTATAAAATTGGAACACACATGTTCACCCCTCAAGATTAAATTGTAATAAAATTGATGATCCTCTGACCTTTCATTCAGCGCTACCAAAAGGTCAAAACTTCCATTGATTTCTGATGAATAACCGCAAAACTTAACGGCATCCTCCTCCGCCTCAACTAGACTCGGTGGGTTTTCTGTTCATTTGCAAGTGTTTTGCATGCATGTGAACTCAGACGGTGAACACGGTATCTTATTTTGAAGTGAACCGGTTCAGTGTGTAGGAGTGGATGTTATCTTTCTCAACGGTTTCCACATGCTGGTACTGTGTTGTGCAGCGTCAGCAGTTTACCCCCCATGGACACCCCCTACGGACACGACTTGACAGATCACGAAACACTTCCCATACTGCTGCATCTTGGACCGGTCGCTGTGGGAGTGGAGGGGCCTTTCTTTTTGTGGTTTCCAGCATTGCTCTGTTAGAGATTTTTTTTTTTTTTTAACTTTACCCAGAAAGATGACCTCCCGAATTTGTATTTGTTACCTTTGCATCGAAAATGCGGAAGGTAATGTTTTAATCGCCGCTTATTTGTATGTGTGCGTGCGTGCGTGTTATTCGCATAAGTCAAAAAGTATTAAACCGAATCGCATCAAATTTGGTGGGATAATTAGTTATTATCCGGGGACCATTTGATTAGATTTTGGAATCGATCGGGTCAAAGGTCAAGGTCTTTTTACTATAGCGCAATTTAAATCCAATTGGCATGCAACCAATGCCAACATGTTCATAGTTCAATGCCCAATCTTGTGATATGCGAAAGTATGCGCTCTACCGAGTGCCCGTTCTATTTTTACATGCAAACGCAAGGGACTTTAGTATTTCACCTAATACTTAACCATAAGTCGCCTTGACAGATTATGAACTCAGAAGAAAAACTATATACCAAAAAGTTTAACCGCTTCAGGAAAAATAGTGTCAAGTTGTGTCTAGATGGATGGGCTGATGTCTCTGAGTAGACACTGGCAAAAGGATGAATGCACATATATCATTCAATTTAATATCCAATTGGTCGGCCACTATTTAAACTGAAGGCCATCTCTTCGGGCTCTATGAGTACTGGTGGTGGTTGTGGACCCCGCCCTGTTTTTTGGACCCCGGCTGTAATGAAAGTTAAAAAAAGTTATCACAAAGTTTAAAACTTTAATGTATAAATGTTTAGGTGTTGCTGTCCAGCAGACAATATTAAATCCTGACCGTGTTGGCATTGCAGACAAATCTACTTTTTGTAAGAAAGATAAAGTACATTTTAACCACCGGAATAAATTAAACTTTTCAAAAAGTTTTAGTTTCAGTAAATGGCAGTTACAATCACCCTCGGTAGAGTTATCAATTTTGATATCTTGAATGTCTGTTATTTATTGTGTTTGGTCAAACTCCTTCCTTACACTCTGATAAAAATGCAATGTGATATATTTCGAGGATTAATAATTATTTTGGCTGGAAAAAATGACTCTTGGCAACTTTGTTCTTATTTTAGCAGCCCTAGCTCGGTGAGAACGCTTTAAAAGTAAAAACATTTTATAAATCAACCTGCCTTTAGGTGTGAATGTGTGTGTCTCTGTGTGTGAGCCCTGTGATAAAAGAACATACTGTCCTTGGCAACGATATTTACAATTCTACGACTGAAGACTTTATAACGTTCAACTTTGACTTCTACAATTACACCATGGACCGGGGATGTACTTATACTGCTTTCAGAATAAAGCAGCAGCCTCACATCTATTGCTTTCTTCTTCTTTCTTTTTTTTTACAAGTGACTGAAATAAAGACCTGGCTGAAATATGATTATGAAGTCAAATGTATCTCCAGTGTTTGGAGGCTGAAGAAGCGAAGACACTATAGTCTTGGCCCAGTTGACTCCCATCACAGACTGGTCACCAACTGGTTCAACGAGGAGCCCACCGGGGGGTCCGACGGCTGCATTACTGCAGACCAAAGCTCCTGCTACCAGTTGCAACCGTTCCTGGACACCGTTGGAATCACTGACGGTTGTACGTGTGTATGTGTTTGTGTGTGTGTGTGTGTGTGTGTGTGTGTGTGTGTGTGTGCGTGTGTGTGTGTGTTTGTGTGTGTGTGTGTGTGGAGGGGCTTGTAATTAGGACCCTTGACAGGTACATATTAGCTCTGTAACTGATCTCAGAGGGTGTTTTCCTGTCCGTCAGGGTTGGCTGCTCAGAGAAAGCTCAGTCGAGCACAGCCCTGGCATGCACTCTTCAGGGGTGGCATACAAGAGCGCTGGGGCTAAATATGGAGTTTTTCATAATAAATATATAGTTTCAAATCCAAATTCCAATAAATATCTTACATGAAATGAACGCGATGAATACAGAGCGAGTGCCTCAGAGGACGGCTGGCAGGAGAATCGGCATGGTAATGGCGAACATTAGGTAAACTGGTAATATAAATGTAGTGTATTAGTCATACTGGTAATATAAATGTAGTATATTAGGTATACTGGTAATATAAATGTAAAATATTAGGTATACTAGTAATATACATGTAATATATTAGGTATACTGGTAATATACATTTAAAATATTAGGTATACTAGTAATATAAATGTAGTATATTAGGTATACTGGTAATATAAATGTAAAATATTAGGTATACTAGTAATATAAATGTAATATATTAGGTATACTGGTAATATACATTTAAAATATTAGGTATACTAGTAATATAAATGTAGTATATTAGGTATACTGGTAATATACATGTAGTATATTATGTATACTGGTAATATACATGTAGTATATTAGTTATACTGGTAATATAAATGTAACATATGAGGTATACTAGTAATATAAATGTAGTATATTAGGTATACTGGTAATATAAATGTAGTTTATTAGGTATACTGGTAATAGACGTGTAGTATATTAGGTATACTGGTAATATAAATGTAGTTTATTGGGTCTGTTTCCAGGTTTTACAGTCTTGCCGCTCCCCGCTGAGCTTCCAACAACCAACACTACGACAACACAAACGTTTTGTAACTCAGAAGGACATTGGATCCACTGAAACCGTTTCTCTTGAAAATGAATGGCTATAATGAACATGGGTTCACATATACATCACACACCCTTTGTCTAATGTCAAAGTGATTTGGATATTCTCACGTACATCTCCCCAGGGTGATGTCTATACTATATAAGTGCAGGGTTGCAGTATTTGTAAGCAAGGGAGTTGACGTTCATACGTGTTCATCGCTGAAGGCATTATTATGCTTTAGTTTCAGGTTACAGTGAATTACAATTCTATTCATTTATTATAATCTGTCTTCCAAATCACTGCAGTTATTTGAAGAAAACATTTTCCCTATTTTGGTCAGAAAGTATTCGTCATCTAGAGCAGTTAGCTTGACCGCTAGTAACATATTTCATTTCAGTGGAGTAAAAAAGTTCCCCTTTTCTTTTTATCCAATAGAAAAGTGGTTTTGAATTGAGGAAAAAAATACAAACTTTTCCCTAAAGCAGTTCAGTTCAGTTTGTTGCACGTTTCCAAGGTCAAAGATGTGGACGGAACCAAAGGAAGAAGCGAGCCAACTCGATGGAGTTGAAAAACTCCGCAGACCGCCGACTCGTTGGAGAGAATTCGTCACACGGGGACAACGCAAACTCACCGTAATCTCTACGTACATTACGCCGCACCAATGATAATGTGCAGACGTTCCTCTAGTTCAGGGGTCAGGAACCTTTTTGACTGGGAGAGCCATAAAAGCCAAATACTTCTAAATATATTGCATTGAGAGCCATATGGTATTTTTAACGTATAATTTTAATCTGGTGTAGTTGACGGTTGCCGTTGAAATGACGATTGCTGGAGATGATTGCTACGGCGGTCGGCGGATAACCCCGCCCACACTGAGGGATTCGAGACAAAGGACCTGGTTTCAAACGTGAGTTGAGTTGAGCAGAGTCCGTCCACAAATCAGAATCAAGCTGATCTCTAAAAATTTAACCCTGAATTTATCTCAACATGTAATGCTGTACCCTGATGGGTCCACGGGTTTTTCGGGCCCTACCATGTGACAGTGTGTCGTTATGTGCGACCCACAACTTGATTAACACAACCACCGTGACCACGTACGCGCCCTCACTCCCCTCCCGCAGCCTCGCATTGTGCTGACACGGTGCCTCGGTCAGACCTTACGCAGAGCGCTGAGCCTCCAGCTGTGGCGTGTCTCCTCCCCTGTTCCGTCCTTCACTGCGCAGCTGGATCCCTTCACGGCCCGTGCATGCCGAGGTGTGTGCATATATCGGTGTCGGATTTTTGTATACGTGCGAGCGAGCGCACTCGCTGCACGGCCCCGTGTTTAGGATTACGGTTGTGTATGGCTGGGATGTTGTAGCTGTGAGTCTGATTGGGTGTTTGTGCGTGCAGGTGGTTTGACTTTGTACATCTGTGGGCACACATGCACGACGCACGTGTGTGTGAGTGTGTGTGTGGGATTGCAGAGGCAGGGCTCGTCGAATCCAAAACTTGTTCTGTTTAATATCTTTTTAGCCTCTCCGAAGCCGTTGGTGTCAGAGCCACTCCGACATTAGCTCTGATGATTTGTGTGCCGGGTCGAGCGGCTTTACGTTTCACAGAAAGACTTGGTTCTTTGTTAGCTAACGTCTTGTCACCCGACGCCGCACAGAGTTTTGCTCTTACGCTCAACGTTGTTCGATTCTCAAATGACAGTGTGTCTTTGTTAGATAACCTGTGGTACCTGGTTGTAAGCACAAATGAAAAAGGCAGATCACTGCGCATGTTTTTTGTGTGTATGTGCGTGTGTGTTTGTGTGTGTGTGTGTGTGAGAGAGAGAGAGACACAACCAAGCACACTCACTAAGTCACTTTTAGGGACATAGACTTACATTCATTTCCCGGAGACTCAGCAGAATCATATTTGCCAATTTTGACTTAATCCTAATCTAAACCAATGACCCAAAAATCAGCTTTTCCCCAAATGTCAACACATCGTGTCTTATCCCATACTGAGAAGCATTCCCCAGTGCAATTCGTTTTTCATGACAATATAATACTTTTTTGTTTTTTTATTGTCATGAATGCTTTCACATAGAACGCAAATATAATGCGTAAAAAAAATCCAGCATCATCACTTTTTGGGACCAAGGTCGTTTTTTATTGAGCTTTTGCGACCAGGATTAAAGGCTTCAACCAATCGCTCAAAATGTGCAATATATCATAAAACATTACGGAGCCTCTGTAGTTTAAACCGAGACCGCCAGCTCTATTACCCCTTTAGATCTGAACAAAGTCCACAGACCCACTTCCATTATTACCTTTCACAATAAAAGCCCTAGACATATGCATTGCGTAACTGTTTAGGAGAGGGAACTCTAATACACTCAATAAAATGCTCCCGGTTTACTTGTAGAGGTTTTAAAAGACAAATCCACAGAGAACTATTGCCTGACTTTCAGCTTTATTTGGGCTCTTTTAGACAATAGTTAATTTGACAGTTTGTAAACTCATTACTTAATTTCCTCAGAGTGTTAGTTTACCTACACCTTTTCAGATTTCTTTCAAAACTTAACTCGTAATGTTATTTGTGAAAATGTCTCCCTTTATATTAAATTAAATTGTAAAATTATGATTTTCATCTGTTTTCTTTACAAAGAGCACAACTGTAGTGGAAACTAGACTAAACGATGGAAACTGTAGCAAATCAAGTCACAGAACATCATTGAAAAGTTATTACATGTCCCAGAGTGAATAATGAAAGACAATTATGTGTTCGTTTGCAGCGGAGTGCAATCTTTCATTATTAATTTTCTGCAGAAGGAACGAGTGAAAAGAGCTTTTTAAGCCTCTTGGTATGTCAGAGTGGAGATAAAGCATATGGGCCCATCGCCATGGCGCTTAAAAAAAATAACAATAAAGAAATACACACACACACAGAGACCAGACGCACACACTCACTCGCAGACTTCGGTCCAACATCAACACCATGATATGCCTCGGCGATTGCGGATGAGTGCGGTGGGAATTGCTCGGTTGGGGTCACAGCGACACACTTCCAACCCACGGAGCGTTTTTAGTTCAAGAAAATTAGTTTTACGGCTACCGGTGGTTAAAACACACACGCGCGCGCACTTTCTCGGGATATAAATGTCTTTTAATCACAGTTTTGGAGCATCGTCGGGTCTGTTATTAAAATAAATTACCTCCCGGATTGGTTGGAAAGGAAGCACTTACACACTCAGATGCACACACTTTCACACAAATACTGTAGCCTATACTTACCGGCACTTGTGCACACACACACACACACACACACACACACACACACACACACACACACACACACACACTCAGACACACACACACACGCAAACACCTATAAGTAAATCTGCTGGATCAGTGCAGGGACATGGCCACCTGTGAGTGGGTTCTCTCCTGTTTACTCTGTAATGGAAGCCGAACAGCCCCAGATGATGGATTACAACCGTGCGTTCATTCTCTCCTCGTTGTCTTACTTTCTCCTTCTGTATGTCTGATGCAATTTAATAATGAATCAGGAATCACAAATACGGATGCTGATGATAGTCCAAAACATGTCAAACTGCTGTATATCGTAATTGAGGATTACGGTTTTAAAAAAAAACTAAATAGCAGGTTTTTGGCTGCCAAGGCAATATTTAATCTATGATTTCTAAAATCACACATAAACTCGCTTCATCTTTGTAAAGTTGTAAAAAGAGAAGTGGTGGAAGAGGCAATGTGATTGCGCTTCTATTTGCTATTTGTTCATATCCAATATACAGTTATTTGTGTTATATGTGTACTATGACTGTTTTAATATAATAATCTGATAGGTTGTTTGTATTTTATTACGACTCATATTGACATTAGTTGTCAGGCGGAAAACCCTAGTGGCCATCGTAGTTATTACGGTAGCAAAGAAGGAATTTGGAGTAGATGGATTTGATGAAGCAAACACAAGACTTTCAACCAAAAGTAACCATTGAGTTGTTTAACTATAAGCATTAACTATGTTAAACATGTTAAATTAGGTAATTTCCAAACGTTATAATGATGTCTCCTATACCGTGACATTTTCTAATCCTAATAGATTAGTTTTTTCTAGTTTAAACCTAACCAAACATTTATAAAACAGCAACTGCTACATTGAGGACGCATTGATCTTCCGCCGCCAGTAGGGTCACTAATTTAGAAATATAGAAATATAGTTGTATTAAGAGGATTAGAACCAACAATTTACAGTGTGTGGTAGCATAGATTGGAGGACTTGTTGTGTATTATTGGATTGGAATTATCCATTTAACTGAATTCGACTTTTAAATGGATTTCATGGAGATTTTACTCAGCATGTCTTAAGACTGCTTTTAATAACCGTTAACAGAAGGGGGGGGTGAGTGTTTCTACTTGACGATTCCCACGCAGATTAACCCCGTGTTCCCGCTCCGGGCAACGCCATCAACAAGCCGCTGGAGGTCCATCCACAGCAGAGCTGAAAGTCAGGCAGTCAACAAGCCTGTCGGACGGGGAACGTTTTCCCTAATCAACAGCCGACAACGACCAATTGGATTTCTGCGCCGTCCTGATTTCCTACAGATGTGATTTTGTTTACCGAGCGGTGACACGAGAAGTTGATTACGGCCTCCCAAAAGCTTCCCTGTTCTCTGTAACTTTCAAGGCCTCCAGAACAATTGATGGTTGCGGAACCGCCGCTCTTGATTGTTGAACTCCCGAGCGCTATCGTATGCTTGTGTTTATTGTCGATTAATGCAAGCTAGTTAGCGCCTCCTTGTTCTTTGACTGATTAGCAATATGTTGTGTTAAAAATAAACATTCAAAGACAAACATTTCAGACGGAAAACATCATTATCAAGTCTAAATTGAGTAAAATGTACGTAAAAGCAAGGGGAAGATTAATGTGTGGATGTAATAAAAACAAAGCCACAATCCTATTATAGACGCAGCAAAGTGCATTAATCCACATAATTGCTGCTGAAGGAAATAGTCCAATCTGAAAGCAACAGTATCAGATGCAGAGCCTATTTTAATCTTGACTAAACAAACCTTCGCTCAGTCGGCTACAACTTCCTTCCCCAGGACGGACGGTTTGCAGCTCTAAATCATTTCATAATGAGTTCCTTGAAAAGAGGGCAGACACCAGGGCACATTTTCATAATTCAGCTCTGACGTGAAACAGTTGTTTCCATTAAGGTTTGAGGGGAGATAAGCCAGAAATGCAGTAATTGAAGCAACCATTAACTTTATGAGTTGACAGGTCAGGAAAGTAATCACTAACCATCCACCCCCACCACCCAAAACAACAGGTGCATCAATGGCAACTCACACTTTCTAAAAGGTACAGATAACTGGTATACAGGCTGCTTTTTATAATACATTAGTTAATTGTATAAACCCCAAGAAGAGGTCCTAATTCTTCAAATACTGATGCTTGATCAATGGCCCTACACTACTAAAGCATATGTTGTGTACATGGTGGGGCGATTCTTCTCAAAGAAGGGAATTGCCAAGTAATTTATTTAATTTATTTATTTAATTTATTTTAAAAATATAGTTTAATATTAAATTCACTTGAACAGATCCAACCCTGTCAATCCTATAAAGTTATGATTATAACTAAAATATATTATTCAATAAGAAACACACGGCACGGCAGTAGTTTAGTAAGTTACATAACAAAAGTAAGGTAAAATAAGTCAATGTTGACAATCACAAAGGACACTAACAGTGGTTTCCTTTGTGAAGGTTAGTTTGATGAAGTCACTGTTTTATACTTCTGCATTTGTGTTTACTGTTATAATGATGCTGAAGGGCTTACATTGGAGTTAGTTAAGAGTTCTGTGCATCTTATACAGACTAAAGCGTGAGGTTTCCTCTTAGTTTCCTCTCTTTTCACACCAAAGAAATGTAAGTGAACCAAAATGGTCACGCGGTAGCTACAGTATACTTACACCTTGCAACTTTGGATTCCACTGACCGAAGTGAATTGATTTCATTCTCAAAGTAGCGCGTGCTGTGTAACCAAGCCCTGACGATCACTGATATTCATTCATCACATTTAATGACAAAGTGCACACACACACACACACACACACACACACACACACACACACTAGACAAAGCTCTTATATAAATATTCAATGTCCCCAAAAAAAGCAAAGTGCTGGGTAATGTTTGAACCAAGGCTGCTTGAGCTCCGTCACTCTCTGTCAACCTGGAAACACTCCCATCATTGAACAAGCTCCACTAATCCCAAACCACTGCATGAGGGTGAGAGACACTCAATATGTGTGTGTGTGTGTGTGTGTGTGTGTGTGTGTGTGTGTGTGTGTGTGGGTGGTTGTGTGTGGGAGTGTGTGCGTGTGTGTGTCTCTGCCTGAGGACCATTGGGATTTCCCTTTTTAATTAATTCAGGATTTGTTTGGGGCACAGGGTCAGACATGGAGAGAGAGAGACCTTTTCTCATGTAAAATCACGAGGCAGATGAGTGTGTGTCTATTGGCACAGGGAGAGGAAAGCTAAAGGGAAGAGGCAAAGAACACAGAGAAAGACAGAGAAAATATATTGGTTTGTACGGGAGGGATTCTGAGATACTTTTCAATGGGACGATTGAGCATTCGTTAAGCCCCAAACCATTATAAATTGTTTTCCCGCTCGCTCATGATTTTACCATTTTATCAACTGTAGCTGTAGTTTCAATGACGCTGTTAAATACCAATGGAAACTGGCTAAAGACGTTTTTAAGATAACATGGACAGTTAAACAAAAACCTATAATTCTAGGGTTCGTACGATCATGGAAAACCTGGAAAAGCCATGGCATTTTAAAATGGTTATTTACAGGCTCTGACAAGTTTTGGAAAAGTCATGGAGATTTGTTATATTCATGTTAATTTTTGTTGAGTTTGAAAGTCTGAATATGCTTTTAAAAGAAAGACTCTCAAACTATAAGCAGGCATATTATCTGATACTCACGCTACATGTTCTCAGTTTTTCTTGTATATACACGAAGATTTCACAAAATATTTGGTCATGGAAATTGTTTTAAATTCATGGAAAAGTAGATCAGGTGTCGTAAACCTCTGGCTCTCGAGCCATATGTGGTCTTCCGGTGACGCATATGGCTCTTTTGAGTTTGAGTTAAAAAAATAAAACTCTGCCCGCCCCCCTGTAACTTTCTCTCTCCTCCAGATGACAGCAGCAGTAATGTCAGGTCTCTTTCTTAAAGACGTCTTTGTTCTTTTATTAAACTAAACGTCTGTTATTGATCGTCTCCACAGCAGCATGTCATCCTGTCTCTACGCGTCGTGTAGCGGAGCAAATAAAAAGTCACCTGTGAGCGTGGACTGGACTATGTGACGTTGGTCATCACTGCCAGAAAGCAGGTCGAAGTACATCCGGGTACTACCGGCTACAACCGGGCGGCTACAAAATCTTAAAACGTTAAATACCTGAAGGGGGCGCTGCAAGGGAAACACTACATAATGGGGCTTTAACTCTGTATAAACTACTCCCTCATTATTCTTTATTCAAGCGTAAAACTATTATAGAAGCATTTATGTAAATGACTAAATGTATTTAAGCAAATTATTAATATAACATCCATCCATTGAATTTAGGGTTAAGAAACCCACATTCCAATTAAGAAAACGAAAATAACAAAGACAAAGATCAAATGCACGTTATTACTTTAACTTTCAAGTTTTTTTTGTCACAGTTGAGTGACATAACTCTGGTCCGACACATAATTGTGAGCTGCTAAGAACATGTGTGACACATGTGGTCTGGGGAACACCTGCTCACATACCTGTAGCGTGCCCTGCTAGGAAGCCCGGGCAATTTCTTCATCCAGATTGAAGCTATAGCTCTCACAGCAGCAGCGTTTTGGGCTATAGCTTTTGTGAATATGTTCTGCTGCGATTGCAGTACGCCTTTTAATTTTTGGACAATTTGATGTTAATTTTTAGGCTAAATCAAGAATACTTGAAAATATGTTTGGTGTCAAAATACCAATGTGAATTGTCGTCCTTCGTCACCTGACACTGAAGACTTATCGTCTCACTTTCATTAAACGCCGATATGGAAACACTACTTTCTCGCGGTATGATGCGGTTCAATCGCAGGTCACAAGATCAACATACATGGTGGGAAATACAGTCAATGGTTACAGTACACTTTAGACGAGCGTAGACTTTCATTCTAAGACGATCGTAGGCCTTTCAAGCTGCCGCGAGCAATATTTAACGATGTGGCGAGGCGGATTCTGGAGTTTAAAATAATCTTTTATGTTCTCTTTGAACATCACGCTGTTTTGAAGAAGACCATAAACTCATGTTCACAATGTTTGAATCAAGTGAGAAGACGGTTTGTTATAATATCATACAATTGGACTTCTTAGAGGTAGAGTAGGTAGTCCTTCAATCAGAAGACCGGCTGTTCGATCCCCGTCTCCTCCAGTCCATGTCAATGTGACCACACACTTAACCCCAACCCCAATTCTTTCTAAATGGGTGTAAATGGTTAGTTAGAGTCTTGATGGGCAGGTGTCACCTTGCATGGAAGCCCCTGCCATCAGTGTATGAACGTGTGAGAAGGAGATGTAGTGTTAAAATGCATTCATAATACATTTATTTTTCGTTCACCCCATAATGGCCATAAAAAATAATGAAAGTTTAAGGCTCTTTGCATTGGCTTCACTTGGAACTGGAGGTTGCCGCCTGGGCAGGAAGGTAAAGCTTCATTCCCTTTTCAAAAAGTATATATCCGTTCGTGTGAGCTAGTTATTCCCAGCGTTTCACGTATGACAAGAAGTGTAAAAGGTTCGTATTCATTCAAGTTAAATTCTTTTTTTAAGTTAGAGATTTCGTACATCGTGGAAATAAACGCAACACTGTATGTGTGCGTCTTATTCAAGCAAAGACTAAAGTGTACATGTTTGTCTAAATTGTGGAATTGTGGAAGTATACTTTTTTTTCTATATTTCTATGAGTGTGTGGGTTCCCCAGTCTTGCCCAGTCTATACTGTGTGTGTGTGTGTGTGTGTGTGTGTGTGTGTGTGTGTGTGTGTGTGTGTGTGTGTGTGTGTGTGTGCACGTGTGCGCTCACAGATGTGACGGGATCACCTATTAAGGGATACTCAGGCCGGGAGGAAGTGCAATAAAATTCAGCAACGCAAATATCGATGGCAAGAAGGGAGCGGGACATGTGCTGTCAGGAACCTGAGCTCGCAACGTCCAATGGGGATGAGCCGTTCGTCAATGTACTGTATTACATGCTTCACTATGTCATTTTTTTGTGTCCTCCCCTGAAACTAATTAAAGAATTAGAAAGCAAATAAAAGACTTGAAACTCAACTTAGAACTTGAACTCGTAATTGTAAGTTTTCAGCGCAAATGTTCATCGTCAAATGGATATACGTTTCTTTTAACGTTCAGTGTGCCTTGTATTTAATCGTATCAAAAGATAAAGCAAGGAATGTGTATTTCTATGTGTATTACCTCCGTAACCGCTCATCCAATCTACTTCACACGTGTAAGGAATATGGCAAAGGGCCCTACTGAGTGTTTTGTCAAATGTGGTGCAATAGCAATAAACTTTGATTAAACAGCCACCAGCATTCTGTGTAGCGGCGGAGGGCGGGGCGTCATGTCTTTTGGGACTTGAGCATATTCAATTCAATTCAATTTATATAGCCCAATATCACAAATTTGCCTCAGAGGGCTTTGTACACATACGACATCCCAGGACCTCACATCGGATCAGGAAAAACTCCCAAGAAATTGAAAAAAAAGGGAAGAACCCTTCAGGAGAGCAACAGAGGAGGATCCCTCTCCCCGGACGGATTGGAGCAATAGCTGTCATGTGTAGAATGAACAGCGTTACAGTGTTATAACACATTTAATATACGACAGAAATGTACGAGTAATGAGTAGTTAGTAGTCGGCATGGACCTCGATCCAGAGCTCCACAATCCAGGAAACAGAAGGAGGAAGAGAAGAGGGGGACCGTTACTTTAAACTGACTTCAGATCACTTTTTCATGCAGGCTATGCTAACACGACAACCAAGTGCTTCAATTCCCTGCCGAACGTCCGTGACCCGGACGTCCATCAATCAGCCCTTCCTGAGTCTCAGACCGAGAATGTCTATTTCAGTATACTTTTTGGATTTCAGCTGCCATTAGCACAAGGACAGACTGAATCTGTCAAATACTTTGATTTATGAACAAATATTTGTAATTGTTATGAATCCTTTATAAGTCCCACAAGACTCGTTGTCTCTCTCTCTCACTTCCATTTAGCCCATCCTTAGTAATTAAGGATGCAGTGAGAGCCCAGGGAGCAGAACTAGGAGTTTAGTGTCTTGCTCAAGGACACTTCGACATGGACATGCTGAACTATGCGGAGGACAGGGGTTGAATCGGCTACCTTGTGGTTTCAGGATGACAACTCCACAAGCTACAGCAGACCCTGTTCAACTTATACTCTGTGTTGTGTGAATTATCAATTGCTAGAATACAAAAATGCTAAAGATGCACACACAAAAATAACATTAAAAACTTATTTTTTTGAATGCTGTATTTGCTTCTATTTAACCATTTAGTAATATAAAAGTATATATAGTCTGGTATATGTGAAAACTCAAATGGCACAGATTTTGCCCAAATACCCATTTTGGAGACCTCGTCTAAACTGTGTTCACTAAGACGTCTCTAATTTTATTCTTCTTCACTTTTTCACTTTTTTTGTGCTATGATTTGGGGGAAGAGAGATAATCATAATAAAATGATAATAAAATGTGCTTTTTACAAGGCGAACATGAAACTGTTTAATGTATGCTGTGTGCCATCTTCATTTAATCCTAACCATTAACATATAGGCATGATATTTACACAAGTATTCTCTGAAGTGTTTCCTTTTTATTACAACCAAAACTATTCAAATAGCCCTTGTGTTAGAGGTAAAAGTTTAGTGTGGGTATGCATACCTTTGTAATTTTTGAGAAAACACAGCTTGGCTCCAAGCATGTTAGCACGTCAGTTAGCATTGTGCCCAAAAGCCACCTGTTCAAGCAATTTATTTATTTAAGAACAATATTATTTTCTGTTCATGGTATGTGTGCGTTAAGGCGTTGAAGACCTGCTTCAGCCTCCGTAATAATGTATGAACTGTGGCTGGTATGGCCGGTGCCGTACACTGCAACTCATGAACCAGCTCAGATCACATCGGTTCAATATCTGTGAATCCTCCTTTTTATTAATATTTGTTGGTTTCTTTTTCATCGCAGCAGAAGTTGTCCACCCTGCTTTTGCTATTCCCACGAAATCCCTGTCAGACCCTTTTTTTATGATTGATACACACTGTGTGGCATGCTCAGGGCTCATGGCACACACGCACACACACACACACACACACACACACACACACACGCGCGCGCACACACACACACACACACTGTCAGTTCCTGGATACTCTTAATGATTCATAGGGAGTAGCTGAGTGTTATTACAGTTTGGAGGGCTCTCACTCGTCAAAAAGGCCCCTGGGTGCACACATGTGTTTTTGCGTTGTGTGTGTGTGTGTGTGTGTGCCTGTGTGTCTGCGTGTATCTCATGCTCTGTGACATTTCCTAGACCAACATGAGTCAGCCAGCAAGAATTTCAAAACTCTTTTATGAGTGCTCGAGATTCACTTCTTACTCGAGTGCTCGGCGAATGAGCACGCAGAGATGTTTCGATGAGAGTGAATCGAGTGTGTGAACGTGACTCGGTGTGTGTGTAACGGTTTAAATGATAGGTAGATGAAATACGGAACACGGTAACAGCCTATTTCTCATCATCTGAGACCGCAAAGTGTTTCCGCACTTGTATGATTTTACCCTTGAGTACAACTTTATGACGTTATTTCAGCGTATTCAACGTGGCCCATTAAGTCCTTGAGTTATAGAAGAAGTATTTGTGAGATCCGGGCTTGCAGCGCTTTGTATTGTCGATGTTTTTGCATTTAACGCGCAGGTGCGTGTCTGCATGCATGCATGCATGTGTGTGGTTCCCAGGAATGTGCTGGGTGCAGCGATAGAGCGATAAGACCGCAGCAGAAGGCTCGGGTGCTGACAGACACGCGTGGAGGTGATGAGACCGAGAGACCATCCTCATATTCCTTCATTTCCAGTAGCTGGATCTGTCAGGTGTGCTCCCACTTACCCACTTCCAGCTCCCGGAGTTGTGCAATTTCCGTACCGTTTCCCACTGTGGCTTCACTTATACGTAGACAACGTCATGTAACTCAAAGGTCATATTCTATATGCATCACAATCCATATTCGGTTTGGTTAGTCAAAGTCAGAGTGAAATTAATACTTTTTTTTCCCCTTTCTATTAAATTTGGTTCACAGCATACAAATAAGCTGCCCCTTCTATGCAGACTTTAAAATATTGCATTTGAAGTTGAAATGGAATTCTCTACATTGCTAGTTTATCTTAAATTACCATATAAACGTTACAATTTGTGTGGAACTTATTCATCAAGTTTTCCATTGTCTCTTTGACCCACATGTCAAGCAAACATTGGACTTCTACTCAATACACTCCTCTCCCACTCATATTAACCTGTCATTTACTTGGGTCCACTTTATAGCCATATACTATGTCTATAATAATAATAATAATAATAATAATAATAATAATAATAATATAATAATAATAACTTTATTTATATAGCACTTTTAAAAACAAGGTTTACAAAGTGCTCTACAGATAAACAAAGCATAAACACAACTTAAATGGCGGAAAACAAAAAAGACCATACCATAAAAATATTGAATACAACTAAACCAAACAAATAGCCAATTAAAATAAAAACATAAAAGGACGACACTATAAGGAGTGGATGTAGTCCCGTTGACGTCACCTATTGGTTTGTGGAATGTCGTTGCCTTGAGTTAGTCATTTTGACCTTCACCATCGTGTATAATGGTCGTCAAAATGTCGTTGTTATTTGCAGAAAATGAATGGACTGAGGTTACCGTATTAAGAATACGGAGTGACGTAGTGACGCTGTAAACGTCTCTGGTAGATCTATGTCAATCACAGTAAGACCTCATACTCCACTAAATGAACATCGTGCTGTAACCATGAACCCATGTTTACAATGTCCACTGAGTTAATAAATCAACTGAGAAATAGGGTCATTTTCTCATAGGCCTATGTTTGCAATCAAAGGAGTTGCCCCCTGCTGGTCAGCGGAGAGAATGCAAGCCACTTCAGCATCGGCTTCACTCAGCAGAACCAGAGGTCACCGCCTGGTCACTCGAGGAGCCAGATTGTGACATCCGGCTCCTCAAATGCCCACGCAGGGAACTCAATTACTAATCCTGGTAAGGCGAAGCTATGACCCGCCCTACTCTGCCTCTGATTGGCTGGTACTCGTCGCCTTCGTTGGTTGGATTGGTTAGGCTAATGCAAGAGGAGTAATATTGTTTTGGGTAAGAATATCAGGGCAGCCAATTTTTTTTTTGCGTGTTGATTCACTTCCTGCAATTTGGTCAGATTATGTTTTCACTGTAACCTTCAACTCCCGAGGTGAAATACAAACAAACTAAATATTGTCTCTTGAAAGCGCCCTTTTCCTCTAAAAGTTAGACAAGAAGATTTATATCAAAGGCCGATATAGCTGATGGCTCTTAGCCTGAATAAACGACTATTGTTGTCCAAAAGCTATTGAGAACATATCAGTGAGCTTTGCACTGGGGAAAAGGCCATGAATCTTGTTTATTCTGAATAAATCCTATGTACACCATCTTGGAGGATCATTCATTTATTAATCCCTTGCTCAAAATAGTCCCAATAATACTGGTAAATCCAGATTCGGTCAGATTTGTGAAATGAAAGTGTCCAAGTGTTTTAACATTTAAAAATGACTGTTTATCCACCAAATAATTACCATTTATCCACCAATGCCACATTTCATAAATGTTAAGCGTCAAACCTTTCCTGTGCGCAGAGGCGAGAAGCAGCGGGAAGAATTCTGCATGCGCAAATATATTCCGGTTCACACACCCATTTCATTTAAACAATCTCAGCCAAGATGTCTGTGTGCAGATGGGAAAAGCGGACATGTGAATTGGTGTAATGATTTTCCAAACGGCCAGAGATATAACTTGTTATATGACACACAGGGGAAGGCTTAAGGTGGGTTTGCTGTTGAGCTGCATCCAAGCGTACTTCCCTCTCTTATTGGACCCGCAAGAGTGGAAGTGCATGCGTTGCATGTGTCCATCTCTCTGTGTGTGTGTGTGTGTGTGTGTGTGTGTGTGTGTGTGTGTGTGTGTGTGTGTGTGTGTGTGTGTGTGTGTGTTAATAGGACCAGGGTCAGGGATATGCTGGGTTATGAAACTTAACTCTCCTCGTAAACCGACTCATTTCCATCATAACATGTAGAGCACACAAGGAGAACGGTGGGAGTGAGTGAATAGCGACAGGGGGGGGGGGGAGGAAGGAGGGAACTAAGGTAGAAAAAGGAAGGATCTAGGTTGAAGGAAATAAAACAAGGAGAATGTTTAGAAAAGGAGAACGGCAGGAAAGAAGATAGGAGAGTATAAGGGTGAAGAAAGAAGGTGATGGGAGGAAAGGAGGGGGGGAGGGAATGAAAGGTAGGGGATGAGAGGAAGCCAATAGGGAAGGAAAGAGAAGTTAGCAAATAGAACTGTTTATTTTTACCATCCTGGAGGATCAGTTGTGTATTCATCCACAGCCGATAGATAATCCCCAACGGATGAACTGCCAGTTTATTTCACATTTGCTATTCATTACAGTTCTCAGAGGTTTTAAACTCTTTAGGAAATAAAATGTTAATTATGACTTCTGGAAGGAACAACATGCCAGGGGCAGAGTGCCACGGACAGGGTAATGAAGTTGGGAAGTAGAGTGAAACTATACGAAACGGGGGAGGAAATGAGAGAAGGACTAGGAAAAGACAGGGATAATATTGGGAATGAGGATGCAGGAGGACAAATAACTTAAATCTAAAGGATTAACACGTAAAAGTAGCAATACTACAAAGGAGAAAGTATAAATTACAGTAAACATTAGAAATATATATTTGGCACACACAAGAAGGATGGGTTGGGAGAAAGGGTAAAAAAAGATGGTTTGGAGGACACATGAAAACAAGAGATGTTTGGAGGGCACATGAGGAGGTAGAAAAAGACTCGATTGCAGACACAGAAGCAGGTCGACCGGAAGAGATTAATTATTTATTAAACAAAACAACTGGATACTGAGAGTCCCGCCCAAGGGGAGCAGAGACACTCGGAAAAAGGAGGAAGGTAACGAGGGAAAGGTGACAGCAGAGAATCACACAAGTAAAACAGACACAAGATAGTCTTTCAAACTAAAGCAGGAGGGTTAGTGTTCATATCAAGTAAATAAAAAGAAGTAACATTATAATCTAACCAATGCATTCATTAATTTTCACAATAATGGAAAGCACTTGTTTTCATGACAATGGTATCACCTTTTAGCCAATTACCTATTCCCTCTATTGATCTAACAAGGCTCCTCATGCTACCTAACTAACTTTAAGTTAATAATCACAAGTATCTCGTTTTGAAGATCATATAAGAAAACTAACAACTTTAAAAAGGTTATACACATTTTTTTGTTTTTTAAATGACTCACTCAAAAATTGCTGTGAGGCCCCGAGGAGGTTGATGGGAAAGCCGTGGGAAAGGAGACCATGAATGGAAAGTAACGAGAGAAGATTAAAGGGAAAATGAATCGGAAAGCCAAGGGAAAAGAAGGAAAGGGGAAACTGATAAAGGCACGGCAAGGGCAAAGGAAGGAGGAAAGGGAACGAGGATGGGAAGGTCAGCAAATAAATGGAATGATGAATGATGCACAGGAGGATGTGATGAATAATGAAAATGGTAGAATAACAAACAATATATCGAAAGAAATAATGCAAATGAAAGATTCATGATGAAGGTGGAAAGAACAGTATTAATAAGGACTCAAGGAAAAAAAAGAACAAGGAATTATGGACAAGAATAATGAGAATAACAAGAAATAGGGAAACAGAAACAGAGTGGCAGAAGTGTGGCAAAGAGTGAAAGACAGACTTTTGGCATGAAAGAGTAAAGTAGGAAAGGTGGGGAACAGGGTGAAGGAGGAGGGACGAATCACATGTGGAGGAATGGAGGGATGGATGGATGGAGGAATGCCAGTGTTAATCTGTGTGTGAGAGCAGCAGCTCAGTGTCAGATGTCTGCCCGTGAATGGGCCTGTGTCACCCCGGTATCACCGAGCAACCGGGCCCGGGACGCCTGGACCTGAGAGAGAGAGAGAGGGGGAGAGACAGAGAGAGAGAGAGAGAGAGAGAGAGAGAGAGACCAAAACCCCCCGAGAACAGGAACGTGATTATGAGCATGACGAATGAAAGCGAGAAACAGGTGGAAGAAAAAAGGCGCTGAGAAAACTGCAGTCAATCTCTTTACCTGTTGCCCCCCCCCCCTGTTTCCCACCCCCACCCAAGAGGCTAAAGACGTCTTTCAGCGACGAGCTTCTGTGTCCTGAACGGGAGCCAATTTGTAGAGAATTTGTAACCCTCCATCCTCTTCTTTCCTCCCCCCCTCAGTCTGATTCCGTCTGTCTTGACATTGTTAAGCCTGGGGACTGTTGTCGCAAAACAACAGTGCAACATGACCCCCCCCCACACACACACACACACACACACACAAGACCGCACACACACACAGTCAGGAGTAAACGGCGGCGGAGGGAGTATTCAGGCGCGTTACTTCAAGGTCGCTTAACACCACAGCGACTATCGGATGGATTTCCGGCTCAGCTTGTGCGAGGCGTTCACGGTCTCCCCGGTGGGGGAATTGTCGTAACCTTGGCGATCCATCTGACTTTTCATTTAGCGCCAGCCGTCAAGTTACAAAAGAAATCCACTTCTTGAATTCCTGCAAACCCATAATGCCTCCGCTGTACTTTGTGTTTTGTTCTAATTGGGGAATGTTGGCATGCCGATGTCAGCGTTTAGATCAAAGCCAGTGCAGCTCCAGCCTCTTAAGCTTCATCATAACCACGGATTTAATCTTGTTATTTTATCATCTTCATTAGTCTAATGCTCAAAACAGTATATATTATACAGTATTAAATGGATTTATTTTTTAATGCAAAAAATATTGTAGAGGAGACCTGGAGACGATTAGGAAGCCAAATGAATTTGGGCTCGACCTGAATGGTCGATTATTAGTTCGTTAGGTAGGGATTTGGTTTTCTATTTTGGTATTTGGATATTTATTTTATTTTTTTACAGGTTTCAACACATGCATGAGACACACCAGAGCTTTAGGGAAATTCTTCTATATCTAATAATACAAACGACAATACTGTATCAATCCTTAAAAATTAAATGTAATGAGAATTTAATGAAACAACTTTGTGCTGCGTTCTTTGGAGAGGTTAAGGCGCTCCTCCCAGTCGCAGCTGCACACAGTCCGCACACTGCACGCTCCTTCAAGTTATTACTTTGAGAAACGTTTTTCAGTGTTGTGGCAGTATATTGGCAACATGTACACAAAGTTGTTATGTTGCTGTTTAATGGACCGTTTTGGACTTCCGACACTGTTGTAGCGTAATCTACAACAGTCTGTTGGAATGATACTACATTTCTTTTGTATCTTATTTCTTAACTAAAAAAAGAAAGTTTTTGTCTAGTGAAAGGTATATTATTTTTCCCTAAAATGAATTCAATAAAATAATAAATAAATAAAGTAGAATTACACGTGTACGAGATGCAAGAAATGCATCTTAATTGCTTGGCAGGTTGGTATGTTCATGTGTTTGAGTGCAAAAAATATGCACAGCCCTCTCAGAAGGTGTGTGTGGGGGGTGAGAGAGAGAGGGGGTGGGGGGTACTAAATACACTCGCTCTGTCTACAAAACAGCTTCCTCATTTTTCACCTGCCTAACACACACATTCCGACTTGACACGCTCATCCAACCCTTTCTCTCTCTCTCTCTCTCTCTCTCTTTCTCTCTCTCTCTCTCTCTCGATCGCTGCTTTGTCTCATCTCATTGCATCCTGTGCATCTCCCCAATAAGTGTAGGTGTGTGGTGTGTGTGTGTGTGTGTGTGTGTGTGTGTGTGTGTGTGTGTGTGTGTGTCTGTGTGTGAGACTCACTGACACTTCACTGATGGAGTGATGTCCATCCGATCCGCCTGCTGTCTCAGGTGTCCCTCAGCACCGCGCACAACCTATCAGTCATTCTAAAGCTGCCCCGCAGCCCCAAAACACACACACACACACACGTACACACACACACACACACACACACACACACACACACATATACCTCCAGTCATACACAATTGCACAGATAAAATCGCAAATCTTAACACCGTAGAAACATCACAACACTGACCCACCCACACACACACACACACCACCAGTGCAACTCAACATCTGTATAGTGGGGGGATGATGGGGTGGTTAACAAAGAAAGATAGGATGCTGGGACCAGGAGCCTATACACAAACACACACACACACACACACACAGTGGCCTGAGGCAGATTCTTAAGACTAAAGTCTCCATCCTGGGTGGCAATATCCCCCCCCCACCCACACACACACACACACACACACAGTGCCGTACAGGTGATGGAAGTGCAGTGTGTAGTGTCATTGATAGATTAAAGAACATACCAGAAGTGTTGGAGTAATAAACCTGAACTGAAACCAGTCAAAAAATATCAAGTCCAATAGTTGCATTTGTATGTTCATATATATATATATATATATATATATATTTATATGTGTGGGTTTCAGAGGGGTAGTAATTCCATCCGAGACCCCAAGAGTGACCCCAAAACACAAAGTAGCCCCTCTGGCCTAAGGCCGCACACAAGCCAAAACACACACTTAGCCAAGCCACACACAGTCACAGACAGACACCCTCACCTGCCCAACACACACACACCCACACACACACACACACACACAGAAACCGACAAAACCCGAAGAAGGTGCCCTTCATGGTGGTACTCCCAACAGCAACAGCAGGTCACCTGGCCCGTTAGCATTAGCATCCACAGCTAATTTGAAACCTCAGGAAAGTACTGAAGATTTATAGTTTATATTTCCCGTTTGTGTTGATTGTCAAGCTCTCAGACACACCTGTAGATGTGGCTCATCTGTTTCAATAAAAACGATAGATTTAGATACACAAAACCCACTCAATGAATAATTCATGAGTCATAGCTCTCGTAGTGCCGCACTCAAGAAACATTCCTATCATAGTAGCCGTATCACATTTCAGGTTATGTAAATATTCATGAGTGAGGATGATTGTAGTGCAGCTGAAACAGCTTTTCAGTGGACAGGCTTGAAGTTAAAATATGTTAAAATGTAGTCATTGGAATTTTGTCAAGATTTATATTTCAAACATACACTCAGTTTTAACCTAAACACCTTATTAACTGCACATTATCAAACTCATTATCCCTGGGTGGTACTATGAGATCATAGGTTGCAGCTTGATTGATATTTTTGGATTGCCGCCTGGATTTCGTTACAGGTTACAGCTGAACAAATGTATTCAAAAAATGTAGTGCAAAACATTCAGTAAGATTCTGCCACTGTCGTGAGGGGATGATGTTCAATGAAAACTTAATATTGCAAACTTTTAGACGCTTTACTCGACCAACTCAGGCTTTTTTCCTGCTGCTGGGGCTGTGCTTTTAATTTGAAAGACCATACACCAGTGACTTACACTGCCGTTCAAAAGTTTGGGGTCATCCAGACAATTTTGTGTCTTTCATGAAAACTCACTTTTATTTATCAAATGAATTAAAAATTGATGAGAAAATATAGTCAAGACATTGACAAGGTTAGAAATAATGATTAATATTTGAAGTATTAATTTTGTTCTTCAAACTTCAAGCTCAAAGTAAGGCCAGTTGTATAGCTTATATCACCAGCATAACTGTTTTCAGCTGTGCTAACATAATTGCACAAGGGTTTTCTAATCAGATATTAGTCTTCTAAGGCGATTAGCAAACACGATGTACCATGAGAACACTGGAGTGATAGTTGATGGAGATGGGCCTCTATACACCTATGGAGATATTTCATTAGAAACCAGACGTTTCCACCTAGAATAGTCATTTACCACATTAACAATGTGTAGTGTGTATTTTTGATTAATGTTATCTTTATTGAAAAAAAGTGCTTATCTTTGAAAAATAAAGACATTTCTAAGTGACCCAAACTTTGGAACGGTAGTGTATATCTCATTTATACTGCAGCAGAATCACAGAGGATTTTCTGAGCTCATCAGGAAGCTGGGTCTTCCGGACCAAGTTCCTTACATCTGTATTCAGGTTTTTTGGCACAGGAGCTCCTCATCATCCGACCAGCCATCGAGTTGTGTTGAGCCAAACATATACGAAACTAATGAACCAGGCCGATCAAATCAATCAAAAACTGCAGGACTATGGATTTGAAGTCCACGGGTCTTGGAAGTGCATCAATTCCACTGCAGTACCTCGTGTGTCTGTGAGTATAAATCTGGCAGAACCCTCAGATCAGGGTTATGGGTCTGACCTCATCAAGACCAGACGCCGCTTCAGAAAGGCCTTGGCAAGGTACGTCGGGCCAAACCGTACGCTGCGCCCATGGAGCGAGACTGCGTACGTCACCGGGCAATCACATGTGATTAACGGTACCATGTGACCTACCCCGTAGCTACCCTGCAGTCCAACAGCTGACTGGCAGGCGAGCCCTACCACATACCCACACTCATAGTTAATATTTCATATGTGCAATAATGTGAAGCCAAGCATTCGGTCTGATCATGTTTTTACTGTTAACTTCTTTTTTTAATGTATAAATATATACAGATATACCTTGACAGTTTGATTACCTATTTATTATACTTTTTAGTTTCTCACTGATGCCTCTTCTTCCTCCCTTTGCTGCTGTAATACTGAAAAATGTCCTGCCGATGCTTTATCAAATAAACTGAATTAAATTAAGTGTATTGTGTGATGCAGCGACTTGGAGCCCCGAGAAAAATTTCCCTGCTGGACAATAAAGTGTATCTTATGTTATGTATGTGTATTAAGCATAGTGTGTCCATGGTACAGTAACAGTAACGTCGCTAACGCATTTATGACTAAATTAAGTTATTTTTTAATGGAGTATCAATGGAGCCGCCAACGTTAGCTTAGCTTAGCACCGATCGATCCAATCCAAGCTCTTTTTAGAAAACACGCCTTCTAAAAGCTGTTTGCGTGTTGTCTCGCGGACACACCTGACAAAACATGAATTCAGACTGTTTCGCGAGTCGCCGTCACAATGAAGTAATTTAAAATCCCTTTTATCCCCAAAAACCTGTTTATTTTTAAATGCACGGAGCGCCTCATTGTAGTGAATCCAGATGCGACGGTGTTTGTCTCCCTCAGCGTATCCACAACATGCACAGAGCAGCAACAGGAGTTATTACGGTCACGGTTGATGAAAGGTTGTCGGTGTCTAAATGGAGTTAAGCTCCGCCCCCCCTGTCCGTCACGTCGAGTGAGGCAAAAAAAAGAACGCCGCTTCAGAGTTTGTTGAACCTGCTTTCTGGAACAGGCTACTGGCGAGCATACGTCTTCAGAAAATTCTAAATAGTCTGCTGTCGCTCTACCTTTCGGAAAAAGGGCAGCTTGATAATAAAGACGGGAGGTAGCTTCTCATCGGATAGAGACAGACCGCGGTGGTGAGCTCACCCCGAGGGAGTGTCTGTGGTTACAGTGTTAAACCTCTCACAGCGAGATATGTATCGCCTCTTGTTGATTCAAGCTATTGAATTTTTAATCCCCGACACTTAGGATGATACCTTCGGTAAACCGTGCGCGTGTGTGAACTGTTGTTCTTGGCAACGTGGCCGACTCAGTAGAGGAGGGACGGAGCCAAATAAGTCGAAATGTTAACACCAAAGAAAAAGACGCATGAAGCGGATGGTTGCGAAGTTGCAGTACATTTAAAAATACCACTGGTGGGATTCTAATTCAACTACTAATTGAATGTGTTTCATTGTGACTATATTTTAAAAGGTAATAAAGTCGGTTACAGCACTTTGATGGTGGGAATACTAACAAGAAAATCTACCCGTAAACAATTTGAAATCAAACCACAAGAAAAATATCCTTTGAAATGTGTTGCAGCATTGTTCCAAACTGCGTAAATAAACTTTTTACATTTCTGAGCAGCTGTCAGACGAGCTGTACATGTCTCTACATCCCTCTGAAGCCCGATCCCCAACATGCTGCTCATTGCCACACATGTTTCCCACATGTGTTTGTGCACAGAATGTATGAAAAACAACAGTTGCGTAACGAATCGGACAGATTCATCGCAAATGGAAACAAAGGCTCGGATTCAGCCGCGATCAAATCTGATCCGATTCCGCGGCGTACCATCAGATAGCGCGCGGAGCCACCCAGAGATTGCACACAAGCCACATCTGCTCAACACATGACGCTGTATTCGTTTCCGAAAAAAAAGAAAAGACAAGCCGGGATGAGAGAGATGCACGAGACATGAGGGATGAGACCGAAGTGTTGGCCGTGCCGGGAACGAGACGAGAGCCGACGGCTATCGCTTATTGATTTCTGGTAAATTTGTCTTCTTGGTGATTTTTTCCAGATGATGCTTTAAAATGACAATCAGGTGGCAATCAGAACCACCCGGCTCACCCACCTTGCGTCCTCCGGGCCAATCGTTCTCATCTCCCGACCGCCTTCCGATCTCTGCCCGCGACCTCTGGGAACCCCATGGTTCTGTGTGGGTCCATTCGCACGTGTGCACTAATGAATTCATGCATCTACAACTCGGCGTGTACATGTGCTCGTCCGTATTCTTCTGTATCTGTGTCAGAGCGGAAACAGGTCCCCCTCACTGCCAGTAAAGTCCCATTAATCACCCCTGCAGCCTCACGGCACGCCAGGCCGGCGGATGGGACCGTATGTCTGTAACCAAACACCACATTGTCTTGCCGCTTACGAACATCGTCCGTCCTCCCATCGATCACGCATCTGGATCCCATTGTCTTATGCCCCAACATCAGACACTCATCTGGAGCGCATGGAAGACAAGCGGGGGAACGGAGGGGGGAAGAAGGGCACTCCGATTACTGGTAGAGTGATTAATCATAAACATACTGGAAGCAGGATGAAGCAACGACAGCGTTGGACTACAGGGCGGTATGGTAATGGCCGCCCCTCTGGGGTCGGGGTGTCGGTGATTCTGTAGAATCGCGGGGGCCGAAGCCAAGAGGCGAACGCGAAGCCGGGATGAAAGGTTAAAGGGTTGGACCTGGAGGGTAATCGGAGAAGTTAAGGCGAATTAGCGCTTAACGTTAGCAGTCACAGCTCTGTTTCGCATTAGCATAAGAACGTTGTTGCTGTGTCCGAGTGATGCAGATCACCTGAGCCCCGAAGGGCCCGTTCCTGATAGTTAGTCTGTTTCTGGGTGGTATAAGAATGACTATTGTTCAGATTTCTCTTTCTTTATCAATGCTTTTTTGAAGTGGAAAAAGACAGCAGCTGAATTGCGTTGATTTGATTGTAATATTTACATAATTTTGGTCATGTTAGAGCTGAAACCAGGCTGGGGCAAACAGTTTAGGCCCAACATGGAGGAACCTTCTCAGACTCAACTTGGTTTTCGAGGGTCTTTTGGGTGTCAGTTAGTGGATGCTTCATGTGCAGCTAACACATCTTGAGGAAATTATGACTTCTCGAAGCTCTCACATTAACAGACTACATGCATCTTAGAAATGATCAGTCCGAGCATATAATTGGGTTCATTAAGATGCTTTGAGATCATTTTGATATGTTGTACATCTGAATTAGCTACCTTTCGAGCTAAAATAACATCAAATAAGTCAATGTCAACTTTTGATTTCACATCGGATGCAAACACCTGTCTTCTTTGGGGAAGTCTTTTTAGTTTTTGGAAATTCCGCCTACCCTTACTTTCACATCATCGTTGGAAACAGATCAAGACGGCATATTTGACAACTTGGAAACAGCTGATAAGAAGTTTAAAATAATTGCAACTGTCTGGCTTCAGATGAAGAGGAAGATATGGGGAAGAGGCATGTTTGTGTGAAAGAATGTGAAGATACAAGAGAAGGGGAACTATTCAAAGGAGACAGAGGGTTGTTAAGTATTTCTTAATTAGATATGTTTTTAGTTTGTGACAGAAGATGTGAAGGGAGTTGAGACCTTAAGGATGGATGACCGGCTTGCTTGTGGGGAAATGAAGGGAGGCAAGGATTCCCTGTTCACTCCATCGTGGAGCCATATTGTTGTCCTAGGGCCAAAGACGACGCTATTCAAACCCGAGGCCGCGTCAGGAAACACCTGTACCTGCAGCCTGCTCTCTAGTCCCTCTGTGATTCCTTCACAATGAGCTAAATGTGCAGTTCCATCCGGTTCACCTCTCCTTACTCGAGACAACTCTGACCAAAACAACCCCTCTTGCCCTCTGGGCTTCAATCTCTAAATTCCTCTCAACTTCACCACGGGACAATCCTCTCGTAACGTGGCAGAGACGGGGATGAGCTGTTGAAAGGTAAAATGTTTAAAGAAGAAAATCAATAAAAGTCTCTTGTGATTTCAGTGAGGCGCTCCAGAGGCTGGACACCGGACAAATATCCATCTATCTCTTCACCTCTGCTCACAACTACAGCATCCCACGTTCAAAGGAATTCTCTCAACGGATGGAGAGTGAGTTGCAACTTTGCTTCCAAAACTCTCTCACCCTCTTTCCCCCACAGTAACTTTATGTGGACACACATCTTACTCTAGTAAAAAATGCAGTAGTATTAGAATGAATATTATAAAATATAAAATAAAATATATTACTTTATTTCTTTAACTGATCATATATGTTATAATACAGCTGGCAGTGGAGTAAAAAGTATATTTCCTTGACGTTAAAAAGTATTTCAAGATTATTAGCATTTAGCAGCTAAGATTAATTTAGCATTTTCGCTTTCAAACTGCTTATTCAAAAAAATAAGTGACACAGGAATTGAGGTACCATGCGTAAGATTTTTTTTTGTCGTGGCCGTGCTCGTTGATGTTGTTTTCGGCATACGCGTTCGCAAAATATCTTGTTTACACACGTATTGTTCTCCAGGTTTCTCCTCCACTCGTCTCTTGCGCTGTATGTCCCCTCCCACCCGAGAGATCGGCGTTGGATCGAGGCCTCAGCTCCGTGTCTCCGAAAGAGACATTCGGAGGTCAGAGAAGACTTTTCAGGGATCGATCATTGTCTCGTTGGCTGATTAAAATCTACCGTCTATCTGATTTGAAATACTGAGAGTAGAGCGGAGGTGCCAGCGGGAGCCTGTTATCCGGAGAGTATCTGCAGATGAGATGAACTTCAAAGATTTCGGGCTATCTTTGATCCGCGGATTAAAGTAATTGATGCTGAGTTTTATGGGATGGACCGTGCTTGCAGTGTATGGAATATGTTCTCCGGCTGTGCCTGTAAGAATCTGGATGACTCATTACATCCACCCACCCAACTCCCCCCCACTCCCATTAAACTCCAGCTCTGGTCAGACGCCCCCCCACCCACCCCACCCACCCCACCCACGCCTTCCCATCCCGCTCTGGCACCTCTCCTTCAGCCCCGTTCGGGGCGATAAGCCCCAATTATTACTGCCCTTGTCCGCAGTTCACACACAGACACACACACACACACACACACACACACACGCAGTGAGAGGTCTGATGGTCAGGTGGCCCAGACAGCATTCCCCTGTGTGATTAGGCTTAGTGAGACATCTCCTCTCTCCAACCTGTCGCCAGTAGCTCTGCCCGGCCTTAACACCCGGCCAGCCGGCTACGCGACACCCCGCCGTCTGTGTCCGTGCGCGAGCCGGAGAGCCAGTGTGTGAAAGTATGCATCCACAAATCCAGGCAGTGTGTGTGTGCGGTGTGTGTGTGTCTGTGCGTGTGTCAAATTACTCTCTCACGTCGATCTGCACTGT